>CM040245.1:7595201-7924753 GCA_022545495.1 Chrysanthemum lavandulifolium
TTATTTAAGTGTCCAAAATTGAACTTCCTCATAAGGTTAAATGGTGAAAATTGCCCATCACAAAATAGTCTCAAAATAACCCATTATTTCTCAGTGATGTGCTAAGTTAGTTACTCCCTATAAGAGAAAACTTCAAACGGTTATGTAAATTTTCTTGTGGATTCTCATATTTTATATGTGTTTAGATGGCTGACAGCATATAGATTATATATGTATAAATGTATATTGAACTTTTTTTGGTGGTAGATTTGGTATGAAATAAACTAACAGGTGGGTCTAATAGTTTACGAACAAAAAGTAGGGTTGGGGTAAAAAAGAGATAGGGAAGATGACAATGGGAGGTTAGGCGAAGATAGGTAAGGGTATGAAAGTCATTTTAACTAATTATTTTTATGTGCAAATAAAAAGACTGTAGATATCAATTCCCCTGTTTTTTACATACAATATCATGTTTTGTTTAGTGTTTTGAAAATTTGACAACAATACATTTGAGTTATATTTTATGTGTGCAGTTGTCTCAATCAAAACTCAAAAGTGGTGATGCAAGTCTCAAGGAGTATATGACACCACTTCCTGACTTTGAGGACAAGCTTTAGTGAGGGAACACCATTTATCTTTTTCATGGTTTTACTATATTCTGATATATATGATACTGATGTGAAACTTGGTTATGTTTTGAATCTTTTTTATCTCTTACTTCTATCACAATATGTTGCAGTAATGACCTATATATACTAAGGCAGTAAATGGTAGTTGATATTGTGCATCTGCAGGCGGTTTTATAGATCTTATTCATGCTTGCTGGAAACTATATATAGCATTGTAGCAGGGTGGGGCTACTATATTGCCTTCAGAATAATATTTGTGATGTTTTTTAAAATGCAATAGGTACCATGAAGAGTTTGAGTGAGTGATGTTTTCGAATCATACGTGCCATGAAAGTGGCGGTTGTATCATATAAGTAGCCTCGATGTCACTATTAAAAATGGCATTAACCGTACGTACGTACTGTGATCATAATAATTATCCGTGAGTGAGTTTGTAAGAAACCTTAGGCATAACTCCAAACTTCTTTAACTTATGTAGTGACATTTAATTACCATTTGAGCTGGTACACTTTGCAATAGTCAACATAACACAAGTCTAATGCTGATTGATATTGCAAGTTGATTGATTACCTGGACATATTTGTTAATGGATTAACTTTAGTATATTCAAATTGTATGAAAATGATGTTTAGGGTGCGTTTGGTATGAGGGTTTAACAAGAGGGGTAAGAATTGGATTTGTAGCACAATGTTTGGTTAGTAGGTTCGGGTTAAAAAAAGCATATGCAAATCATGGGTGGGAAGCCAGGTTTTGATGGAGATTACTAATTCAAGTGAGACCTTTGGATAAATGCAACCTAAATTCTACATGAATCCAAATTATTTTTGTCTTTTTACATAAATGGGCCCTTTTGATCAAAAAATAACTTTTGGAATATATTTTTTTACATTATTATTTTTATTTTTACGATACCAAATTTAAATTCAAATTCTAAACCTATCTACAAACTAAACGGGTTTCTTAAATTATTTTCTTCTCTCTCATATATTAAATTCAAATCCTAATCCAAATTCAAATCTAAATCCAAATCTAAATCCTAAACCTGTCTACAAACCAAACGGCCCCTTAGCTTCTTCACTGTTTGCCTTTTATCATTCATCACCATAAATGACCACCAGTTATCCATTAATGACTTTTTCTAGGTCAAGAGCGCACATAAGATCGGCTGTGTTCCATCACACTAACACACAAGTATATAGTGACTACTCGAACTTATATGGTTTAACGTTTTATCGTTTGATTGTGAAACGTAAAATAGGGATCTTTTGCATTAGTTGTGAAACTGAAAAGACTTTTGTATGTGGTAGGAAAACGTAAAATAGGGATCTTTTACCACCAGTTTCATATGATTTGGGAAGTGTTTGTATTTAGAAAAAATTACACGTTTGGTCCATGTGGTTTACCTCAAATAACACGTTTAGTCCTTAAGTCGTTTTAATTACACCACACATACCTATTTTTAAAACATGTTGCCAATTTAGTCCCTATTTTGAGAAATAAGGATTATTCGTGTAATAAAAAAAACCGTAATATTATATGGATGATCCCTATTTTTTAAAATATGGACTAAATGGGCAACATGTTTCAAAAATAGGTATGTGTGGTGTAATTAAAACGATTTAGGACTAAACCTGTTATTTGAGGTAAACCATGAACCAAACGTGTAATTTTTCTTGTATTTATGAAAAAAGTGACAACAAAAATACCAAACTAATTGGCGAAACCTCACTAACAAAAAAAGTGACAACAAAAAAATCTTTAATTTATTTTTCTCTCTTAAGCGGATTTTACGCTATGAACCATAGGACATTAGACTATGGCTTACAGTTATTTTCATGAGAATTGATATCTACACCACATTTTTTTATGCATGCACCACAACTTGTGCATTACAGTTTGTACCGTACAATACTGTAATGCACAAATTATGGTGCATGCATCAAAAGATGTGATGTGAGTATCACCCCCTTATTTTCATCTACTAATGAGATGCTGATCGGGCTGGTAGCCCGATCTACTAGACGGTCTATTTTAGGATATTGTGTTTTTTTTGCAACAACTTACTCTCATAGTCTCATGGTCTTTTAAGCGTCATTTGACGTTTTCTCGTTTTAGTGCAAATGCTGAGTATCATGGTGTTACTAATGATGTTGCTGAGACATGTTGGATCTGGAATTTACTTCGTGAACTACATACTCCTTTATCTTCGACTACTCTTGTTTATTATGATAATGTGAGTGTTGTATACTTGTCTTCTAATCGGTTAAGCATCGTGACTAAGCACATTGAGATTGATATTCATTTTGTTCGTGATTTGGTTGTTCTTTGGTCGGGTTCGCGTTTACATGTTTCTTCGATTTCGCTTATCCGATATTTTCACCAAGAGATTACCTACGACTTTGTTTCATGAGTTTCGGTGACGACTGAGTGTTCGGTGTCCTCCACTCAAACCGCGGAGAGTGTTAAACGTATTAATGGGCCATTTTGGCATGTATGGGTCATGGCCCAATAGTTGTGTATATATACATTATGTACTCCTTGTATTCATCATTAATTCAATATACATATAACGACTTATAAACACAATGTAAAAACAAGTATCCGTAGGCATTTGTAATGTTTACAACAACTTAACTAGATAATATTTGGACATTAGAGGATTATACATATCTTACTGGATTTAGATGTTCACTATATAATACACAAAAAGCAAAAGATGTTAGCTATTGCGGTTTTTAAGGTTGAAAATTTTGAGTTTAGACATGTTTTTAGTGATGACAAAAAGAAAAATCAATACTATAAAATAAAATAAAAAATCATGTGTATTATGTTAATTGAGGAAAATCAAGTCTTGCATGCAAAATTATGCGTATAACCATTTGCATTGCTATTGCTTATCGTTATTTTAAATAAAAGTTGTCATTATTCGTAAAGTTTTTTTGGTGCAAAAGGTGAATTATATTAAACTTCCAAACTTTCAACATAAGGATAACAATAAAAGATTTGGACAAGTCCCAAATCAGAAACAACATACAAACAAAGAGACTATTGTCTGATATAACTAGGCGAGCGAGCCAAAGAAACATGTCGATGATGATCTCGACAGTCGCTCCAATTCGATACCATCTTATTCCATCAACTCGGAAAAACCAACATATATTCCAATTCACCTTAAAAGCACCTACCATCTAGCTACATTTCCATCTCTATTCTACTACACCACTCAACCTTCCACCACAAGAGCTATAGTAGAAAATAGAGGATGGCTTCACTAGGAACCATAACCTATCCATGGGGGCTCTTCCAAACAACCTACATTTCTCTCTCATAAGAAGGCTTCAGTTGCTTGGAAACACTCTCCCTCCATGATGACCACCCTTACCTCCTATGGGAATGTAAAGTATGGACCATGAAGTGTCATCTTTCACTACTCTCAATTCCATACAACTTACATTCCCCTCCAAGACCATTTACCCTTCACAAAGGAAGCCCTACTTTATGGTACATCCATACTTGAGATTGACCTCCTACATAGTCAAACAAAGCTCACTAGTTCCCTCCTTAGGCCAAACCAGAAAAGACTAAGAGACTAAAGTATGTACAACACCGCTTAAGACTCCAAGATACAAGGTACTTCACATTTGCAATGGCCTGAAATCAGAAAAATAGCCAACTTTATATGTAGTATCAGGCTAGATAAACAACATTGTATCAGCAGTCCATCAACCTTATCCAAACACTCCTTAATGCCTTTATTCAGTGCAATGACTTGACAAATCATTCACCTTTATACAACCAACTTCATTAGTTCCTCTATTATTGAACAATGTTAAGTTGAATACCCCATTCAGTAGCCACAACTCTAACTTGAATGGAACTTTTAACTTTGATCTTGAGGCTTGTAGCTTTACATCGTCTTCAATTTCTTTAAGGATAACTTTAAAGTCTTTCTTTCATTTGAAAACAATCTTCTATTCCTTTCTCTCCATATACAATAGACACTAGTAGACAAAGACCATTTTCCTCACCACACTCGATATTATTATTACATGGTAAATCGGTGAGTTTATTGATGTTCCTCCATTCATTATCCACACCTTGACCTTCATTTTATCTTTCATAGTTACCCATATCTTCTTAGAGTAATCACAATTGAAGAACAGGTGACTATGTGAATCATTGCATGTACAGCAAAGGGGACATACCATATTTGTATTTTGATTCCATTTCATTGGTCTGTCTTGTGTTTGAAGTCTTTCCCTTATAGCTAGCCAGAGAATAAAGGAATGTCTAAGGACACCTTGAGAGTACCATACCATGTTATACCATTTTACTTGTTGATTCTTTGTTCTCATATCTTCCCACATTATCCTTGTGCTGAACTTAGATATAACTCCACTATCTTTTTCCCACATCACAATATCATCATTATTTTCATTCACCTCTCGAACTTGAACATTCAATAGTTGAGGAAACATTTGGCACCACCATTAGGCCACATCCATCTCCCCTCGTGTATCATATATGCAACTTTCATATTATTTCCCAATCTAGTAGCATTCCTATAGCAAGTTGGGACAATGTTTCCTACTAATTCATGATTTCCCCATCTGTCATACCACATAGAAGTATTTCTACCATTACAAATTCTATGAATCATGTAGAAAACTAGAAGGGGGGTTGAATAGTTTACCAATTAAAAACTTTGTTTTGAAACTTAACTTAAGATCAATTGATATTGATCCTTGATAAGTTAGTGAAATATACAATCAATATATAAAGAGTAGATAAGGAAAGAAACAATCAAACCATGACAAGTTGTTTATATTGGTTCGGTCTAAAAGGACTCTTTTTCCTTGCCCTACTTCACTCCTCGAGTCTCACACTCGAGAGTTTCAACTTCACTAGTCAACAAGCTCCTTTCACCGGCGGAGAAAACCTTTACACTTCACTTACACACTATTTCCGACACTAAGCTAAATGTCGAGTTCTTTTCAAGGGTACAACCACTCCTACACACAAATGTATTTTAAGGACTAAAATACTAACTACTCACACTCACAAGATTATGATGGTTTGGTACAACAATGAAGTATGAATCAACAAAAGATCATACAACAACTAACAAACAAGACTTCCAACTTCTCGTTGAAGCTTGAATGAGACTTGATCTTCTTTGCTACAAAAGAGATCACTAATATGATATGAAACTGAGTTAGAAAGGTTAGAGAGAAAAAATGTATGAGAGTATGATGGAAAAGGATGAAAAATTACTTGGTTTGGCTTTGCTATTTATAGCTAAAACCATCGTGAGCACTGGGACCGCGGACCCCTAAAAGGGTTCCTTGGTTATAAAATTTGTGCCGCCGAGGTCCGACAAAGAAGATATCAAAATCTTGCCAAAGTCAACCATATCTATGCAAGATTGTGTAAGATATAAAGAGTCAAAATCTACACAAAATATCTAATGAAATCTTCTAATGATTTCCATGATGCATCACATGATGTCATGTGTTTGTTTTCTATTTTTAGAAATATGCAAATACATAAGTAATGTTTAGTTTTAAGAAACTAAAACATTCTAAAACTACTATCATACATTATGGTTAGAGTCATATCAAGATATGATTAATCACAATGTAAATGCTTGAGTGATGAAGATATTATTTGAAAAAACTTGTTTTAATATCTATTAAACTTGACAAACTTTAAGCTTTATAAAAATTAAATTTACTTTTGTCGTTAACAAAACTTCGGTAAAGATCAAAAATATAAATAACGTTTAATGACGATATTTGTATTAACAATCTCCCTTTTGTTGAGGACAAAACATAAATTTTATTTTATAAAAGATGTAAGATTGTACAAGAGTTATAAAAATATTAGTTTTAGAACTTGAAAGAGAAATGATAATGCAGTATATGATGTTTGACTTTTTCGAAAGTCAAAGTCTTCACTAATTGAAGCATGATCTCGACTTTTCGAAAGTCAAAGTATCGCTTTGACTTTTCAAAGTCAAATATTATCAATGAAGTGCCATATTGACTTTTTCGTAAAGTCAATGTATGCGGTTGACTTTTTCGAAAAGTCTTCACTAATTGAAGCATGATGTTGACTTTTCGGAAAGTCAAAGTATCTGATTGACTTTTCGTAAAGTCAAATATTATCAATGAAGTGTCATATTGACTTTTTGAAAGTCGATGTATGCGGTTGACTTTTCGTAAAGTCAAATGTAACCAAGTTCTATATTTCTCCTATTTTGTCTCAACAAAAGAAGATACGAGCGGAATATGTAATGAGCCCGAGCCATTATCTCCCTCGACCAATGCTCCCCAAATTGGGTGCCAATGGAGGATACATGGATTGTGAAAAAGCTACAAAAGATGTAATAAGCACCAACAATATAGAAAACACCATTCATTAGTTAAAATTTTCATGATTTAAAACCATGAAAGGGAACACAATGAAGTGTTTAGTACAATAAAAAATAATCATAGAAAAGTAAAAAAAATGCTTATAAGAGCTAATCTAGGACCATTCTATTGAGATGGTGGTTGAGAAAGAGCGTTGAGTCGCTCAGTATGTGATTGAGGATGAACCTCATTTCTCTTGGAACTCATGGACCATAACCCGGTCCGATCAATGGTTTAGGCGGTTGCTCACAAATTGAGCAACCATGCCTAGGAAGGTAGTATGGTTGATGAGTTTGTGGTGGTGGAATGGTAGATGTGTTGATGTTGGTGTTGGTGTTTGGGGTGGTGATTATGGAGGCTAGCAAAGCACTTTGCATCATGTGTATTATGTTAATTGAAGAAAATCAAGTCTTGCATGCAAAATTATGCGTATAACCATTTGCATTGCTATTGCTTATCGTTATTTTAAATAAAAGTTGTCATTATTCGTAAAGTTTTTTTTGGTGCAAAAGGTGAATTATATTAAACTTCCAAACTTTCAACATAAGGATAACAATAAAAGATTTGGACAAGTCCCAAATCGAAACAACATACAAACAAAGAGACTATTGTGCGATATAACTAGACCGAGCGAGCCAAAGAAAATGTCGATGATGATCTCGACAGTCGCCCAATTCGTATACCAACTTATTCCATCAACTCGGAAAAACCAACATATATTCCAACTCACCTTAAAAGCACCTACCATCTAGCTACATTTCCATCTCTATTCTACTACACCACTCAACCTTCCACCACAGTAGCCATAGTAGAAAATAGAGGATGGCTTCACTAGGAACCATAACCTATCCATGGGGCTCTTCCAAACAACCTACATTTCTCTCTAAAGAAGGCTACGAGTTGCTTGGAAACACTCTCCTCCATGATGACCACCCTTACCTCCTATGGGAATGTAAAGTATGGACCATGAAGTGTCATCTCTCACTATCTCAATTCCATACTACTTACATTCCCTCCAAGACCATTTACTCTTCACAAAGGAAGCCCTACTTTGTGGTACATCCATACTTGAGATAGACCTCCCACATAGTCAAACAAAGCTCACTAGTTCCCTCCTTAGGCCAAACCAGACAAGACCAAGACAATAAAGTATGTACAAATACCCGCTTAGGACTCCAAGATACAAGGTACTTCACATTTGCAATGGCTTTGAAATCGTAAAAATAGCCAACTTTATATGTAGAATCGAGGCTAGATAAACAACATTGTGTCAGCAGTCCATCAACCTTATCCAAACACTCCTTAATGCCTTTATTCAGTGCAATGACTTGACAAATCATTCACCTTTATACAACCAACTTCATTAGTTCCTCTATTATTGAACAATGTTAAGTTGAATACCCCATTCAGTAGCCACAACTCTAACTTGAATGGAACTTTTAACTTTGATGCTGAGCAGTTGTAGCTTTACACTGTCTTCAATTTCTTTAAGGATAACTTTAAAGTCTTTTCTTTCATTTGAAAACAATCTCTATTCCTCTCTCTATATGCAATAGACACTAGTAGACATCACCATTTTCCTCACCACACTTCGATATTATTATTACAAGGTAAATCGGTGAGTTTATTGATGTTCCTCCATTCATTATCCACACCTTGACCTTCATTTTATCTTTCATAGTTACCCATATCTTCTTAAAGTAATCACAATTGAAGAACGGTGACTATGTGAATCATTGCATGTACAACAAAGGGGACATACCATTTTTTTTATTCCATTTCATTGGTTTATCTTGTGTTTGAATTCATTCCCTTATAGCTAGCCGAGAGAAAGAAGGAATGTCTAGGGACACCTTGAGTACCATACCATGTTATACCATTTTACCCGTTGATTCTTTGTTCTCATATCTTCCACATTATCCTTGTGCTGAACTTAGATATAACTCCACTATCTTTTTCGCACATCACAATATCATCATTATTTTCATTCACCTCTCGAACTTGAACATTCAACAGTTGAGGAAACATTTGGCACCACCCATTAGGCCACATCCATCTCCCCTCGTGTGTCATATATGCAACTTTCGTATTATTTCCCAATCTAGTAGCATTCCTATAGCAAGTTGGGACAATGTTTCCTACTAATTCATGATTTCCCCATCTGTCATACCACATAGAAGTATTTCTACCATTACAAATTCTATGAATCATGTAGAAAACTAGAAGGGGGGTTGAATAGTTTACCAATTAAAAACTTTGTTTTGAAACTTAACTTAAGATCAATTGATATTGATCTTTGATAAGTTAGTGAAATATACAATCAATATATAAAGAGTAGATAAGGAAAGAAACAATCAAACCATGACAAGTTGTTTATAGTGGTTCGGTCTAAAAGGACTCTTTTTCCTTGCCCTACTTCACTCCTCGAGTCTCACACTCGAGAGTTTCAACTTCACTAGTCAACAAGCTCCTTTCACCGGCGGAGAAAACCTTTACACTTCGCTTACACACTATTTCCGACACTAAGCTAAATGTCGAGTTCTTTTCAAGGGTACAACCACTCCCACACACAAATGTATTTTAAGGACTAAAATACTAACCACTCACACTCGCAAGATTATGATGGTTTGGTACAACAATGAATTATGAATCAACACAAGATCATACAACAACTAACAAACAAGACTTCCAACTTCTCGTTGAAGCTTGAATGAGACTTGATCTTCTTTGTTACAAAAGAGATCACTAATATGATATGAAACTGAGTTAGAAAGGTTAGAGAGAAGAAATGTATGAGAGTATGATGGAAAAGGATGAAAAACTATTTGGTTTGGCTTTGCTATTTATAGCCAAAACCATCGCCAGCACTGATGGACCGCGGACCCCTAAAAGGGTTCCACTTATAAAATTTGGCCGAGGTCCGACAACAAGATATCAAAATCTTGCCAAAGTCAACCATATCTATGCAAGATTGTGTAAGATATAAAGAGTCAAAATCTACATAAAATATCTAATGAAATCTTCCAATGATTTCCATGATGCATCACATGATGTCATGTGTTTGTTTTTCTATTTTTTAGAAATATGCAAATACATAAGTAATGTTTAGTTTTTAAGAAACTAAAACATTCTAAAAACTACTATCATACATTATGGTTAGAGTCATATCAAGATATGATTAATCACAATGTAAATGCTTGAGTGATGAAGATATTATTTGAAAAAACTTGTTTTAATATCTATTAAACTTGACAAGCTTTAAGCTTTATAAAAATTAAATTTACTTTTGTCGTTAACAAAACTTAGGTAAAGATCAAAAATATAAATAACGTTTAATGAAGATATTTGTATTAACAATTTCCCCTTTTGTTGAGGACAAACATAAATTTTATTTTATAAAAGATGTAAAGATTGTACAAGAGTTATAAAATATTAGTTTTAGAACTTGAAGAGAAATGATAATGCAAGTATATGATGTTTGACTTTTTCGAAAGTCAAAGTCTTCACTAATTGAAGCATGATGTTGACTTTTTCGTAAAGTCAAAGTATACTGATTTGACTTTTTCGTAAAGTCAAATATTATCAATGAAGTGTCATATTGACTTTTTCAGAAAGTCAATGTATGCAGTTTGACTATTTCAGAAAGTCAAATGTAACCAAGTTCTATATATTTCTCCCCATTTTTGTCTTAACAAACAGAAGATACGAGGCGGAATATGTAATGAGCCCGTGCCATTATCTCCCCCTTGACCAATGCTCCCTCTAAATTGGGTGCTAATGGGAGGATACATGGATTGTGAAAAAGCTACAAAAAGATTTGTTAGTAATAATCATCATTCACAAGCATTTCCATACACTATGTAATAAGCACCAACAACATAGAAAACACCATTCTTTAGTTAAAATTTTTCATGATTTAAAAACCATGAAAAGGGAACACAATGAAGTGTTTAGTACAATAAAAAAATAATCATAGAAAAGTAAAAAAAATGCTTATAAGAGCTAATATAGGACCATTCTAATGAGATGGTGGTTGAGAAAGAGCGTTGAGTCGCTCAAGTATGTGATTGAGGATGAACCTCATTTCCTCTTGGAACTCATGGACCATCACCCTGATCCGATCAATGGTTTGGGCGATTTGCTCACAAATTGAGCAACCATGCCTAGGAGGGTAGTATGGTTGATGAGTTTGTGGTGGTGGAATGGTAGATGTGTTGATGTTGGCGTTGGTGTTTGGGGTGGTGATTATGGAGGCTAGCAAAGCACTTTGCATCATGTGTATTATGTTAATTGAAGAAAATCAAGTCTTGCATGCAAAATTATGCGTATAATCATTTGCATTGCTATTGCTTATCGTTATTTTAAATAAAAGTTGTCATTATTCGTAAAGTTTTTTGGTGCAAAGGTGAATTATATTAAACTTCAAACTTTCAACATAAGGATAATAATAAAAGATTTGGACAAGTCCCAAATCGAAACAACATACAAACAAAGAGACTATTGTCGATATAACTAGACAGAGCGAGCCAAAGAAACATGTCGATGATGATCTCGACAGTCGCTCCAATTCGTATACCATCTTATTCCATCAACTCGGAAAACCAACATATATTCCAATTTACCTTAAAAGCACCTACCATCTAGCTACATTTCCATCTCTCTATTCTACTACACCACTCAACCTTCCACCACAGTAGCCATAGTAGAAAATAGAGGATGGCTTCACTAGGAACCATAACCTATCCATGGGGTGCTCTTCCAAAACAACCTACATTTCTCTCTCATAAGAAGGCTTCAGTTGCTTGGAAACACTCTCCCTCCATGATGACCACCCTTACCTCCTATGGGAATGTAAAGTATGGACCATGAAGTGTCATCTTTCACTACTCTCAATTCCATACTACTTACATTCCCTCAAGACCATTTACCCTTCACAAAGGAAGCCCTACTTTATGGTACATCCATACTTGAGATTGACCTCCTACATAGTCAAACAAAGCTCACTAGTTCCTCCTTAGGCCAAACCAAAAAGACTAAGAGACTAAAGTATGTACAATACCGCTTAAGACTCAAGATACAAGGTACTTCACATTTGCGGTGGCACGAAATCGAAAAATAGCCAACTTTATATGTAGTATCGGGCTAGATAAACAACATTGTATCGTGAATCCATCAACCTTATCCAAACACTCCTTAATTCCTTTATTCAAGGTAATGACTTGACAAATCATTCACCTTATTACAACCAACTTCATTAGTTCCTCTATTATTGAACAATGTTAAGTTGAATACCCATTCGAGCTACAGCTCTAACTTGAATGGAACTTTTAACTTTGAAGCTTAGCAGTTGTAGCTTTACACTGTCTTCAATTTCTTTAAGGATAACTTCAAAGTCTTTTCTTTCATTTGAAAACAATCTTCTATTCCTTTCTCTCCATATACAATAGACACTAGTAGACAGACACCATTTTCCTCACCACACTTCTGATATTATTATTACATGGTAAATCAGGAAGTTTATTGATGTTCCTCAATTCATTATCCACACCCTTGACCTTCATTTTATCTTTCATAGTTACCCATATCTTCTTAGAGTAATCACAATTGAAGAACAGTGACTATGTGAATCATTGCATATACGAAGAAAGGGGACATACCATATTTGTATTTTGATTCCATTTCATTGGTTACATCTTGTGTTTGAAGTCTTTCCTTATAGCTAGCCGTAGAATGAAGGAATGTCTAGGGACACCTTGAGAGTACCATACCATGTTATACCATTTTACCTGATTCTTTGTTCTTATATCTTCCCACATTATCCTTGTCTTGAACTTAGATATAACTCCACTATCTTTTCCCACATCACAATATCATCATTATTTTCATTTACCTCTCGAACTTGAACATTCAATAGTTGAGGAAACATTTGGCACCACCTATTAGGCCACATCCATCTCCCTCGTGTATCATATATGCAACTTTCATATTATTTCCCAATCTAGTAGCATTCCTATAGCAAGTTGGGACAATGTTTCCTACTAATTCATGATTTCCGTCTCATACTACATAGAAGTATTTCTACCATTACAAATTCTATGAATCATGTAGAAAACTAGAAGGGGTTGAATAGTTTACCAATTAAAAACTTTGTTTTGAAACTTAACTTAAGATCAATTGATATTGATCTTTGATAAGTTAGTGAAATATACAATCAATATATAAAGAGTAGATAAGGAAAGAAACAATCAAACCATGACAAGTTGTTTATAGTGGTTCGGTCTAAAGGACTCTTTTTCCTTGCCCTACTTCACTCCTCGAGTCTCACACTCGAGTTTCAACTTCACTTGTCAACAAGCTCCTTTCACCGTGGAGAAAACCTTTACACTTCGCTTACACACTATTTCCGACACTAAGCTAAATGTCGAGTTCTTTTCAAGGGTACAACCACTCCCACACACAAATGTATTTTAAGGACTAAAATACTAACCACTCACACTCACAAGATTATGATGGTTTGGTACAACAATGAAGTATGAATCAACACAAGATCATACAACAACTAACAAACAAGACTTCCAACTTCTCGTTGAAGCTTGAATGAGACTTGATCTTCTTTGCCACAAAAGAGATCACTAATATGATATGAAACTGAGTTAGAAAGGTTAGAGAGAAGAAATGTATGAGAGTATGATGGAAAAGGATGAAAAACTACTTGGTTTGGCTTTGCTATTTATAGCCAAAACCATCAGCAGGCACCACGGACCGCGGACCCCTTAAAAGGGTTTCGCCCGTTATAAAATTTGGTGCCGCCGAGGTCTGACAGCAAGATATCAAAATCTTGCCAAATTCAACCATATCTATGCAAGATTATGTAAGATATAAAGTGTCAAAATCTACACAAAATATCTAATGAAATCTTCCAATGATTTCCATGATGCATCACATGATGTCATGTGTTTGTTTTTTTATTTTTAGAAATATGCAAATACATAAGTAATGTTTAGTTTTTAAGAAACTAAAACATTCTAAAAACTACTATCATACATTATGGTTAGAGTCATATCAAGATATGAGTAATCACAATGTAAATGCTTGAGTGATGAAGATATTATTTGAAAAAGCTTGTTTTAATATCTATTAAACTTGACAAGCTTTAAGCTTTATATAAATTAAATTTACTTTTGTCGTTAACAAAACTTAGGTAAAGATCAAAAATATAAATAACGTTTTATGACGATATTTGTGTTAACAATCTCCCCCTTTTTGTTGAGGACAAAACATAAATTTTATTTTTATAAAAGATGTAAAGATTGTACAAGAGTTATAAAAATATTAGTTTTAGAACTTGAAAGAGAAATGATAATGCAAGTATATGATGTTTGACTTTTTCAGAAAGTCAAAGTCTTCACTAATTGAAGCATGATGTTGACTTTTTCAGAAAGTCAAAGTATACAGTTTGACTTTTTCAGAAAGTCAAATATTATCAATGAAGTGTCATATTGACTTTTTCAGAAAGTCAATGTATGCGATTGACTTTTGAAAAGTCAAATGTAACCAAGTTCTATATATTTCTCCCACTTTTTGTCTCAACAAAAAGAAGATACGAGGCGGAATGTGTAATGAGCCCGAGCCATTATCTCCCCTTGACCAATGCTACCCCTAAATTGGGTGCCAATGGGAGGATACATGAATTGTGAAAAAGCTACAAAAAGATTTGTTAGTAATAATCATCATTCACAAGCATTTCCATACACTATGTAATAAGCACCAACAATATAGAAAACACCATTCATTAGTTAAAATTTTTCATGATTTAAAAACCATGAAAAGGGAACACAATGAAGTGTTTAGTACAATAAAAAATAATCATAGAAAAGTAAAAAAAATGCTTATAAGAGCTAATCTAGGATCATTCTAATGAGATGGTGGTTGAGAAAGAGCGTTGAGTCGCTCAAGTATGTGATTGAGGATGAACCTCATTTCCTCTTGGAACTCATGGACCATCACCTTGGTCCGATCAATGGTTTCGGCGGTTTGCTCACAAATTGAGCAACCATGCCTAGGAAGGTAGTATGGTTGATGAGTTTGTGGTGGTGGAATGGTAGATTTGTTGATGTTGGTGTTGGTGTTTGGGGTGGTGATTATGGTGGCTAGCAAAGCACTTTGCATTTGCATAGTCTCACTTAGGTGAGAATCCACCATGTTGGAAAATTGGTGGAGATGTTGGAGTTCGGCTTGAATCTCCTCTCTGTGGGATGATCTTCCCATATGGACTCCTTAATGTCCTCTATGTGAGGAGACATTGATTTAGGGAGTGGTTTATCCCCATATAAAGGACCATGGATGTCTTTTGGATGGGGTGGAAGAGAAGAGGTCTTGGCCTAACGGGTGTTTGGGTAAAAGGATGGTCTAGAGACTCATGAGCAATACGCTCTATAGTGCTAAATGATGGCAATGGTGGTGGATGATTTGGCCTAGAGGTAAATCTTCCAAGTCCTCCAAGAAAGGATTTGGTGAAGTGGGTGGTGTAGAGAATAACTCCAATGGGATGAGTGTTGGAGATTTTGGAGGTGATGGTGTTTTTGATGTTTGGATGGGAGCCGGTGGTGGTGAGCTTGGAGTCTTTGTTGGTGGTGGAGTAGTGATGATGATAGGTGGTTGTGGAGATGGTGTAGGAGTAGCTAAAGTGAGGTTAGTGTCATCCCTTATGGGTGATGAGATGGTGAGTGGAGATGACTCGGAGGAAGAGCTCAAGTTGACGAAGCAACAAGGTCTTACGCTAATCCTAGCTATTTTCTTGCAAGGCTTGGTTGATGGTGAAGTTTTTGTCATTTTGACTTAAGCTTTTGCTAGTTGATGGTAAGAGTTGAGAAGTTGTGAAGATGATCATGGTAAAACCTCTTAATTTATTGTTAGGAATTAGAAATTCCCGGTATTAAAGAGTCGGTCACCTCAAGTATATGTAATCGTTAAAAGCTCGTAGTCGTAGTTCTTTTAAGTTAAGTAGTATTTTAGTTAAGTAACACCGTGGAGGACAGACGGGTCTTTACCCACTGTGCACGATACATGACCAGTGTGGCGGTTATGTAAGACTATAAATACTCTACCTTCCAAGGTAGAGAGTTGGAGCTCATAATAATATCTTTCACTTTCTCTCACTAAGTTCCTAAAACCTCTAACTTTCTCTCTCAGAATTTCACCTTATTCGCCACCTTGTGTTATGGTTTGATGTATGTGAAAAGTTATATCTTACAATTGGTATCGAGCCATGGTTAGATCATATCTTGCACATCTTTGGATTTATAGTGGGTTTTAGGTGGTTTTGAGTTTGAAAAAGTTTAGTGGTTTTGCATCATTTGGTTGATTTCTTGTGTTTAAGTTTGAATTTTGTTGGTACTTTTATGTTTAGAATCATCAAAAGTGTTTAGGTTTTCATTTGGTAGCTTGAATCATCTTGGTTGGGTTGTTTTTGGATTGAAAAGTGAAGGTTATTTGGTTTTCAAGCTAGCGAATTAGCTCTCGGACTTGTTTTCTTGGTAGCGACTTACTTCATTGTTTCGTAGCGACTTACAGGTTATAAAAGCTAGCGAGTTAGTGCTAGCGAGTTAAAGTACAAGTAGTGGAATCTCCACTACGGTTAGCGACTGTGGTAGCGAATTAGTCCAGAGCGAGTTGCTCTTTAGCGACTTGCATATCTAGCGACTTGTGTAGCAATCATGCACAAATCGGCTAGCGACTTAGTCCCAGTGAGTTACTACTTAGCGACTTGCATTTCTGTTGGCGACTTGGGACTCTAGCGACTTAGGCGTGTAGCGAGTTAAGGGTTAGCGACTTAGTGCACTAATTTCTAGCGACTTAGTGCATTATTTGGTAGCGAGTTAGCACTTTATCATCTAGCAACTTGAGTGATTGTTTACGGTTTTCTCTTGATTTAGTAAAATCCGTGAAAGAATCTATTTCCGGTTTAATCATAGAGTTATAAAATCCGTATAATCTGTTAACATGTCTACCAACATTCCCACTGTTCCCATGTCATCTCCACTGTTGTCGAGGATGTTCAAGCGGTGGCTCGGATACTGCCCACCAATGCTTGACAGAATCGACTACGATTCTTGGGCTCAACGAATCAGTTGTATTGTCTTGGAAAGGAAAATGGTGTAAACATTCTCAAATCCATTGATGAAGGACCATATCGAGTTGAAACGACTAGAGACATACTTGATACTAATGAAGATGGTACTCCATCTCACAGAATGGACGGACCTAAGATGTACAATGAGCTTGATAATGAGGAGAAAAGAGATTCGATGCGATATCGGGGCTTCAAACATTGTTCTTCAAGGTCTCCCTAAAGACATCTACAAGGCGATCAATCATAACACCGATGCAAAGGTCGCTTTGGGATAACGTTAAGATGCTTCTCTCGTGTTGAATTAACTATGGAAGATGTGGAATCTGACTCTATGATGAATTTGAGCACTTCAAGATGAAACCGGATGAGAGTGTCTATGAGTACTATGTGATTTCATAAGTTAGTGAATGACATGAGGAACATCAAGATGACTATGCCTAACATTCGATTGAACTCAAAGTTTGTGAACAACATGAATCCCGAATGGCACAAGTTTGTCACATCTGTGAAACTCACTAAAGGATTGAAGCATACAAACTATGAGCAACTCTATGCCTTCCTCCTTCGAATGAGAGACATGCCATGTTTGAAAAGTTGATTCTCAATCGGTTCAAAACCAACCGGGGTGAGACAAGTTCGTCTAATGACTCAACGACTTTCTACTCAAACATTGGAATCACAACCAAAGCATCACAAGTCATTCCCTTGGGTAATGGTAATCACAAACTCATCCCGATCCTCGGTTCAAACAAGGCGATCTTGATGCACGCGTGGATAACATCGTTAATCAACTAGCTCTACTCATTAGTCAAAACATGAACTCTCTCCCACAAACCAACAACAACCTCGAACGCATCTAACCCACATAATCAAGCCACCGTTAAAGATGGAAGGATCGTGGTGCAACCCGATTCGGAAAGACGATATGATCGGGGAGAGGTGGGTGGGAGAGGTTATGTTGGAAACCGTAATCGAGGAAGAAATGGTAACCAAGGTCAAGCTAAGCCAATCAAATGCTTTAAGCGTGGTGGTGAGGACACTTTGCAGGAACCGCGCATCTCCAAAGCGTCCACAAAATGCCGAATACTTGAGAGATAAGATGTTCTTGGCTCAAGCTCGGGACAATGGTGCTACTTTGAATGAAGAGGCTAACATTTCTTCTTGAAAGGCAATGCCAAGACCTATGATGCGGATGTAGATGAGCAGCCCATTCGGAGATAGGTCACAATCATCAAAATGCCTTTCAAGTCGGTGGCTGCGATGCTTACGACTACGATGTGGATGATGGACCTCGCACACACAATATTTATGGCTAGCATCTCTCCCATGGTGTCTCCCAAGGTCACTTCTTCACCACAAGTCGGCCCATCAAAGGACAAACTCATCTACGAGGTATTAAAGCTATATGATGATCTTGATGTGCAGCGAGATGCATGACAAAGTACAACCAACCGAAACTTTTGAATCAAATATTGAAAATACGGGTAATATCAATATTGTCCCATATGATCAATCGTGAAACAAAGTGAAAGTGAAGTTGTACCTAGTGATGCATCTTCTGCAGTCAACAATGACTATGTCTTTGATGACTTCACTGCATGTGCTCGATGATTCCATTATCTACGAACTAAATGCCTATAAGGAACGTGTTGCCATTTATGAACAACGTGCAAAATTTGAGTTGACCACTCGTGAGCGGGAAATGGATGACCAAGTACGTCGGAATTAGAAAAAGTAACTTTAGAGAAGAAGTATTGAAACAAGAATTAAATTCTTTGCAAGAAAAACTTTCTAAAACAACTAAGCAAAAACAAGAACTTCAAGAAAACGTGAAAATGCTTAAGCAAGAATTTAATGCAAAAGAATCAAAGCTCTTGAGAGATTTTCTAATCAAAACTTTGAAAACAAACTTGAAAACAAGTTGTACATACAAGGAAACACCATTCGAATCGCTTTCATGGTCACCAAACATCGAGTCTTAAGCGATAAGCATAGCATTCCCCTTGTTGAGGAACCAAATCCAGAGGTAATCAAAAAGGCTAGAAATGCTCATAAGGTGATTTATGATGGTAATGAAATTCTTAAGCCTAGGCAGAAACCTAGTTGCGTTGAGTGCACTGAGGAAGATAAGAAATCAGATGAAGTCACTAGGGAAAGGATGAACAAAAAACTAGATGACCCCAAATGCAAAGAGAAGAACATAAATATCACTCCTCATGATTATAAGAAGGAAAACTGGATTGCATTAAACAAGTTTAAGCCTCAGACTTTGTTGACTCCAGAACAAGTCTTGGAAAATGGATTTAGATAAGCGAAAGCCGAAAATATTGTAGAAACAAATCCTCCCTTTGGAAAATGCCTAAAGCTACAGTGTATCCTCCCAACACACCAATGCATCTTGTTCCTAGAACAATTGCCACTAAAAGCAATATCTTAATTAGCCAATACGTTATTTTTCAACTATTTGTTGATTTTGAGAAAACTTGCAAGAAAAGGATCACACCCACTGGCATTACTGAAGGAGAAAGGGGTTTTGAACAAATGAAAGAATGTTATTTAACTGAGGTCATGCCCTTCTTTAAACTTTTAAAGGAACACTTTGAGAGTCTTAAAAAGGGGATAGAAACAGACATTAAGGGAATGGAAAAGGAATTTGATGCAATAATAGTTGAAATTAGTGATTATGAGCGTGCATTAAAATATAATGAGATCGAGAGGAAGAACCCGCATACATTGAATGAGAATCTTATTCTTGAATGTGTTGCTCAAGATGTCTTTTCATCGCTTCAAATTGCTCTATTAATGCTTCCAAATTTCATGAACTATCTCGTGGCCTGAAAGTCTCCCATGATCGTGTCATTGAGCTTGAAAAACTAATTCTAAACTTAATGAGAAAATTGAACTGGATGATCATGACAATTTGGTTAAACATTTTCTAAACTAGAAGTTGAGTATTTTAATCTACAACTAAAATATCAACATCTCAAAGAAAATGTCAAAACTTCAAATTTCAAGACATCTTCGGATGTTCGAGTTTGATGCGTTTTCAAATAAACAAACGAGATGAATAGATTCATGCTCGATGTAACACGATCGAGAAAGTTGAAAGTCCAAATCTCTCAATTAAAGGGTCAAGCGAACAATATGACAAAGTTCCCAAATGCCTCCTTCTAGATTCTCGAATTCTCAAACGTTTCATCTTCAAAACCTAGTATATGCTTTACAAAAGGAAAACGAAAGTTTCCTAGAAGAGAATGAAAAGGTTAAACGTCATTTCAATGAGTTGTTTGAATCAATTAAAGTCACTCGTAACAAAAACAACGAACAAATAACTTCATTGCAAAAGGAAATTGAGAATCTGAAGAGTCAGGTAAAAGGGAAAATGCCAATGATCAATGCGGAGAATGTTGTATCTAAGGTTCACCGTGGTAATAAATCTACTTTATCGTGACATATGTCCCCTCACCTAAGGAACAACAAACTTGCCATTCAAACATATTTCTCATCCCTTAAGGATTGCTTAGAATGCTGCGTGAGATTGTTGAAGAGGATAAGCTAGAGAAACCTCATGATAATGCAATTGGACATGCATGCTTATATGCCAAACGATCTCAAGAAATCTTAGAATGTTTGATCACTATATGCCCAAAGACATTAGGTGAGAGAGTTAACCCTTGATTCCATGCTCAATGCCTAAGGCCAAACATGACATGCACTCGATTCCCAATGGTTTGAATGTGAGGAGTAGTGCACCAGGTGAGTAGTTCGATTTTAGATCCATCAATACTAGGAAAGTGAACTCAAATGTGCCTTCTAGGAGTACTAATCTCGATTACCTCTAATGTTAAGAAAGTGAACCTTAGTGTACACGCATGTAGTTCGGATCCCAAGACATCTAAGCAGTGGTGCAAGAGTAGTAAAACAAACTAATGTTCCCATTCCTACAGAGTAATCGGTGACATTAAAGGGAGCGGTCAAAGTCTCAAGACAATACAAGGAATGATAGGACCTCTCAAGCTAAGAATGTGCCTTTGGAAGAGTAGAAGAACAATCTAGGAACCTTAAGTTTGAATCGAATAAACGAATCGTGTTGATTCTAGTATTAGCCATAGGCGTCTCGTAATTAATTGAATTACGATGCTACTTGCAAACCTTGTAATGATGATTGCTTGAATTCGTTTCTAATCTTGAATGTGATGTTAATGTTACGCTAATGATGTTAATTGTCCGCTTAATGTTGTTAATGCTATAAGTCATGCTAAAAAGGCTAAAAGGCAAAAGCGAAAGAGAGTTAGAAAACAATGGAAACCCACAGGAAGAACATTCATGAAATAGGCTTTTATTGGATACACATTGGTCATATGACTAATCGAGATAATGCCCACTAGAAAATGGATGCCTCGGTAGAACTATTCCCTTAAGAAGTGGTCACACCGTAAATAGGACTAATCTGAGACACTAGTATTGCATCTATTCACAATGAGTCCACTACTTCACCGTCGATATGAATGCTTCTATTTCGATGTGGGTGGTCCAACTGTTGCTACTAACCAAATGGAACCCATTCTTGCATGGGGATCCCAAATATCCGATTATCCATTCTTATGCGTGTTCAGCTGCGGATCGTTCAAATCGCTTACGTGGTACCGGACTCAGTTGTTCCAAGCATATGACCGAGACCGTCACGCTCATGAACTTCGTGAGCAAATTCATCGGGCTATTAGATTTGGTAATGATCATTTCGGTGCTATTATGGGTTATGGAGATTATGTTGTTGGTGATAGTGTCATCTCGAGTGTATTATGTGGAAGGTTTAGGTCATAATCTTCTCTGTTGGTCAATTCGTGATTACGATCTAGAAGTAGCCTTCGAAAAACATACCGCTTTGTTAGAGATCTTAATGGAAAGGAACTGCTGAAAGGAACTCGTGGCTCAAACCTTTACACTATCTCTATCGATGACATGATGAGAGCTTCACCAATCGCTTGTTATCAAAGGCTTCTAAAACAAAGTCATGGTTATGGCATCGTCGTCTCAATCACTTGAACTTGGCACCATCAACGATCTCTCCGTAAAGGACTTAGTTGTGGTCTACCTAGACTAAAGTATGAAAAGGATCATCTTTGTTCAAGATGTCAATTGGGAAAAAGCAAGAAGTATGCCCATAAACCCAAACCTACTAACTCATCACGAAGTTCTTCATATGATTCATATGGATTTATGTGGACCAATGAGGTGCGAATATCTTTGGGAAGAAATATGTGTTAGTTGTGGTTGATGATTATTCTAGATTCACACGGGTCAAGTTCTTAAGGACAAAGGATGAAACTCGATATCATCATCAAACTCATCAAACATTGCGAGTTAGACTAAACAAAGCGCCGAATTATCGAGCAGACAATGGGCCGAGTTTGTCAACAAACAACTTAGTGAATTCTATGAAAGCATTGGAATCACCATCAAAGAAGTGTTCCACGAACCCCTCAGCGAGCGGTGTAGTTGAAAGACAATCGTACTCTTGTTGAAGTTGCTAGAACAATCTTGATTTACTCAAAGGTTCCAATGTTTCTCTGGGTCAAGCAATTGCCACCGCATGTTACACACAAAATCGTTCCACGATTCACACCATTCATGGAAAAACTCCATATGAACTTGTCCACAACGAAAACCTAATCTATCGTTCCTTCGTGTATTTGGTGCCTTGTGCTATCCAACTAATGAAGGTCAAGACTTGGGCAAACTTAGGGCTAAAGTCGACATTGGAGTATTTGTAGGATATGCACCAAACAAAAGGGATACCGAATCTACAACAAAAGAACCCGAAATATCATGGAAACAATTCACGTTACGTTTGATGAGTGACCGGTCAAATGGCTCCTGGACACTCCACTCGGGACCCGCACCTCATAACAGATTCTATTGGTTCATCCCTTGTTCCAAACTTCTCTCAAGAAACACCATATGTACCTCCATCAAGATGATGTAAAGAAATTGTTTGATCCAATGTTTGATGAAGCGTATGAGTCTACTACTAATGAGGTCTTGATCCCTACAACGAGGATGCTCGATTCCGGTGAATGAAGTCAATCCATCGGTTTCAATATCGTAAGTCAAGAAGCACCTGTCACGATCCTTGATCTCATCAACAAATCATCATTCTTCAAATGTACATCATGGAAATGTTTCGCATCAATGATGAAGTTAATCCCTGCGACTCTGAAGATGCTCCATTTGAAAACATATTTGCTACTCCCGAATCATCAGCAGAACCATCTTCTTGAGGAGACATCGACTCGCCTACCTCGGTTCCTCAACAAATGCCACATGAACACCTCGTAAAATGGACTCACGATCATCCATTAGACAACATCATTGGTAATCCTCTCGTCTGTATCAACCCGGAAGCAACTCGCAACCGATGCCTTATGGTGCTTCTTCAACTCCGTTACTATCTAAGATCGAACCAAAAGATGTTAAAACGCTATGAATGAAGATAGGCGGTTCAATGCTATGCAAGATGAAATTCATGAGTTTGATCGTCTTGATGTATGGGAGTTAGTACCGCTCCAGGCGTGCTATGATTATAGCTCTAAAATGGATCTTCAAAGTAAAACTTGATGAGCATGGTGATGTGTTGAAGAACAAGGCTCGATTAGTTGCTAAAGGATATCGTCAAGAGGAGGGTATAGACTTTGAAGAATCTTTTGCTCCAGGTTGCTCGAATCGAGGCCATCGAATCTTTCTCGCTAATCTTTGCTAGCAAAAACATGATGGTTTATCGATGGATGTGAAGACGGCATTTCTTAACGGAGATCTTAAAGAAGTCGTCGTCGACCAACCCAAGGATTTGTGAATCAAGAGCATCCTACACACGTTTATCGTTTGAAGAAGGCTCTTTACGGTTTAAAGCAAGCTCCAAGGGCATGGTATGATACACTTGTCTAAGTTTCTTCTATCAACCGGATTCATCAAAGGAGCGATTGATCCTACATTGTTCACCGTGAAGTCAGCAAACATTTGATTCATGTTCAAATTTATGTTGATGATATTATTTTTGCCTCGTGACCCAATGGAATGTGATCGTTTTCAAATGAAATGAGTTCAAAGTTTCAAATGTCAATGATGGGACAAATGTCATTTTCTTAGGATTACAAATTTCACAAAGTCCGGAGGCATTTTCATAAATCAATCTAAATATGCAATGAGATTTTAAAGAAATTTGGATTTGATTCAAGTGACCTGTTGACACCCCATGATTGACCGAACCAAACTAGATGAGGACCTCTCGGGGATCATGATTGACCAAACGAAATATAGGAGTATGATTGGATCCCTGATGTACCTCACGCTAGTAGACCGAGACATCTTATTCTCTGTATGCATGTGTGCTAGATACCGAGCTAAGCCTACTAAAAAGCACCTGAAGCGAGTTAAGCGGGTCTTCGGTATCTCCAAGGAACCATCAATATGGGACTATGGTACCCGAAGGACACCGGTATGTCACTAACGGCCTATGCGAGATCTTGATCATGCGAGTTGTCAAGATACACGTCAAGCACGAGGAGGTGCTCGCTTTTTGGGTGATAAGCTTGTGAGTGGTCTTCAAAAAGCAAATGAGTACTTCTATTTCCTCTCAGAGGTTGAATACATAGCCATGTCATCTTGTTGTGCTCAAATCTTATGGATGAGATCTCAATTATCGACTATGGCTTTGAATTCAACAAAATCCCTACATCTTGTGATAATAAAAGTGCTATTGCTCTCTCATGCAACAACGTTCAACACTCAAGAGCAAAGCATATCGACATTCGACATCATTTCATCGAGAAACGTGGAAAAGGTGTGGTGGAACTATATTTTGTGAGGTCTCGAATATCGGTTAGCGTACATCTTCACCAAAGCTCTTCCAAGAGAACGTTTTGAGTTTATTCTTCCACGTCTTGGTTTGAAAAGCCTTCAACCAGAAACTCTCAAACGTCTTCAGGAGGAAGACGAGGAGTAAAGGTCTTTCTTCATCTATCTTCTGTAAATATTTATTTGAAAAACAAAATACAAAATTATAAAACCTTCAAAAATCAAATAGAAAATTATAAAACTTTCAAAATCCATAAAAATCTGAAAAATCCGAAAAAAAAAAAAAAAAAAAAAAAAATCTTCAAAAAATATTGTCATTTTGTCATGTTTCTCTCGGTTCGTTAATATCTACGGACTTTGTGTTGTCATTCAAAGAATGACACGGGTCTTTAGATGTTGTTCAATTCTTAAAAAAAAAAAAAAAAAAAAAAAAAAAAAAAAAATATATATATATTTTTGGGAGAAAGAGAAATGGTTTATTGTCATTTTCGGGCAATAACCGCTTTTAAAGAAAGAACAGAGCCATGTTTTACCATGTTTTCAAATCCTATGCTCGATTCTATAAACTCCTATCTGCTTGAAAACCAAATGCTTTGAAAAATAACTCAAACTCTATTTTTGATAATCATCGGACTTATTTGTCAAAATCTCTATCTCTCAATCAACAACCTCGTCATTGATTGAGGGGAGAATGATTTCAATTAAATTAAAAAGTTATTTGGCATTAAAATTGTTTTCAAAAGATATACATGCATGTTTTATAAATGGAGTTTAAAGTCTTAAAATCCGATCATTATCAGTTCAAACGCTTTCACAATCATGTCACAATTCTCCTAAAGCTTTCAAAATCAATTTAAATCTATACGAGATCACAAATCTCAAATGATTTGATAATTGTGATCGGGGAGAATGTGTGATTTAAATTAGATTTAAACCGATAATTAGGTAAATGGTTATAAACGGATGTACATGCTATCCCGCCCACATGTGACAAACGATTTCAATTTTTCAATGCACATGTTGAGGGGAGCATCTATCTTAAAACCTTTGATTTAAACGTGATCATTTATCCCATCGCGGGTTCCTCAGTATGTGCAAAACTCTTTTCAAACCTCGAGGCACATATTGAGGGGAGCAAATTTATGGAAACCTCATCCTTCCCGAATTGCTATATCTACTTGATTTGTTGAGGAAGTGATGTTGATATCTTTAGAAAATGGTAATCAAAAGAAGTTAATTCTTTCTCCCGCCTCCATGTGCAAAACATTTTCACTTGATGCACATGTTGAGGGGAGTTCTCGTTCTAAAATATCAAAACAATTCAGTACAAAAGCTTTGATAATATATCACAAGTATCCGAATTGATTTTCAAATGGTTTTCAATTGGATCCAATGGCGGATGAACAATACCAAATAGACCGACCAACTTTACTTCATGTACGGTGATATAAGGATGATAAGGTTAGGTATGTGTTCCCATGATCCGCCGAGAACCGGAGGGATCTACCCAGGACAATCCACTAGTTAGTGTAGAAGTCCTTAGGTATGATGATAAAAGGAGAAAAATGAGATAAGGGAAGAGTGCGGACTAAGACGAGCTAGTCTTGGAATAAACCCAACAAGGTTCTAGCTAGGAAGTCTCGATGGCGAAGGGTTGAAGAATTAAAAAGAATTGAATGTAAAAGGGTGAAAACAAATAGCCCTCCATTTATTCAACCTTAGGGCGTAAACCGGGTTCAATTCATATGCTACTTGATGGTAACATCGGTATTGAAGACAAGACGTCATGGACCCGTTGACGACCGCACTTCAACTTCCCAAACCACTCAAGTTCCTCTTAAAAGGACTTGTTTCATTCTCACGGGAACCGACATTATCTATCGACTTTCTCTTAGAGATGGTTGATATTGAAGTAGGAGACCCTCTCCCAGTCTCCGACACGGGATCCAAATATGCACAAATTGAGTCTAGAGCCACGAGATCATCAATAAATCTCATTAGGACACTTTCAATGAAGACTCTCTGTTTCACACAATGTGGAAAGAGAGATTATAACAGAGTCCCACGCATTATCCTTGTGGTATTGCCGAACATCCGAGTGATGTGTTTATACATTCACAATGAAGATGGAAAGCCTTCGGAGCCAACATCTAACAAGCTCTGGTAGGTGGCATGTGAGATCTATTATATAGATCAACCATGTGACAACCGAACAGAAACTATGGGCGATTCAATTTCTTGAATCAATCTCGGTTCGAGTTAAGGGATTGACGGATACCTTTGAAAACCGGTCTTTGTGCTTATAACTCTTTTCTTTAGTACATCGACCGTGTACTCATTTTTCAAACCAAAAGGTATTTTTATGATTGATAATTGATTTTCAATAAAACCTTCGTTGTATTGCAAAAACAATTTCTATTGAGCAATACACGATTGTTTTCAAATCTCTTTTCATCAATCGGTGGACTTAAAAATTACGGTTCACTCACTCCGTGTTGTCTTCTTTGAGACGTTCGGTTTGAGAACAACTAGAACATTGCGAAACCTGTCAAGGAGATTCTTAGGAATCCTACCGATCACGAGCGTGACTTGTCTTGATCAACGGGAACCGTGGGCGTGTACCTCAATTCAGCGAAGTGATCAAAGACACTTTCGTGCGATTTGTTGCTAATTGTATGTGCATGCCCGACGTTTGCGGTGATCGAAATGAAGCGGTCAATCCATAGCCGCATGCTCACTTAACACATTCATCTCAAAAGAAATCATGATTAGTGCATCAATGACTCGATATTTTCACTCCATGCTTCGCTCTGCTGCCCAATATCATGAATCAACTAAAGCTTCCGCTACTCGATGAGAAGAAATCATGATCCAAAATGTGAGCATGTCGGTCCCAAAGTCACAACACCACAATGGATGTCTCGAGATTTTGATAGCCGATGATCTCCAAAGATGGCTCAAACTCATCATCACGTGGATCGAGAAAAGACCTCCACTTGGAATATCCAAACATGCAATGTGAAGAATCAATGACTACGAGCTTATGAGCAAGGACTACATCAAGAATGCAAGATCAACTGTTAATGTAATATCTATCAGTATTCAATGTAATTTTGATGTAAATTGAACCTCTTAATTTATAGAAGTGAAAAATTATGGAGAAATGTGTTTGATTTGATGTTAAACCATAGAAGGAATTAGGTTCCTAATGATTTGGAAGTGGGTTAAATGCTAGTCATATCACCCAAGTCAATCCATACAAGAAGGATGGAGTGAAGAAGCAAAGATTTGCAATAAATGTGTTCTAATGATTGTGAGATCCTAACAATCAGATTACCCACGGATTTCAAGGAACCAAATTTTTGGTTCCTTCCTTTATGCAAAAGGGCTCCTTGGGATGATTTTTCAAATTTTTGAATTTTGGTGGGAGATGGATTTCCTACATGCCTAAGTATGGTATACTAGTTCTAAAATGGATAATAACTAGTTAAGGTTAACTTACAAGCAATAAATGGTAATTTGGAATGTCGAAATAAGCGAAATTTAGAAAATTACCTGGAGGATCCACGGCACCAAAATTTTACACAAGCGGAACCAAAAAAATGGTGCCGCCTGGTCCGCCTGTTCAGGTACGGCGGTACCAAATTGCATAATAGACGGTACCAAATTAATGGTGCCGTCTGATCCGTGGAGACCAGAAAAACAGACAACACAATTTTAAGGGTCGGCGACTTTTCCGAAACCTGAAATTTTGCTCAAAACATGTGACATTAATTACTTCTAGTTAGGAAAAGTAAATAACACATACACAAACACAGTGGAGCATAGATTTTGACCAAGGGCTAACGATTTTCACATTAAAGTGAAAACGGGTAAAATTTGATAACACGCTTGTGTTATCCCCTTGCATAAAAAAGTTAGTACACATCATTGTTTTAAGTTATATTATCATCCTACAAAACAAAAACAACCAAATTGTATCATACACCAAAGTTATTGTCTTGTTCCAAACACTCCCTTAAATGGACCTTCACTTGTCCAACTTCTTGTAAATCTTGCTCATCATCCTACCAAGGCACTTGAACATCCCCTTGGTTTGCTTGAACTCCGTTGATTCATTCTCAATCTCGGGAAGCGATGCATAATACTCATGAGGTGGAAGGCGAGAATTTGGAAGACCATCCTCGGAGCTATTTGATGATGATGATGATGATGGAGTTGGGGGTTTTGCTCTTTTGCCTTTTGTCTTTGCCACTCGTTGGTCACTCAAGGGCACAAAGATGTGAGGGATGAGCTCATAGTGGAGATGCAACCCTTTTGGGCTTGGTGAAATTGGTGCATAGGCTCTATAAAGACGGGTGAGAAGCATCCCATAAGGAAGAGCAACCGAACCTTGAGTTGGAATATCAATCATTCTCCTAGCAATGTAGTAGGCTAGATTGAATGGTTGACGGGTGGACAAGTTGTAGAGCATGTGACAAAGGCAAGCGTTGATATGATCCCTATTCCCTATGGTGCTAATGACGTTGGCTCTAAGTAGTTCCTCCTATTTCTTAAATTCGGGTTTAAGTTCATTGAGCTCCATTCCATATGGATCTCGATTCACCTCCTTTCCTTTTCGGGTGACTCGGGTTGTATCAGCCTTTGGGACAAATAGGTGTTCACGGATGACATCCTTATCCGCCAAAGTAGTTTGGTAGGGAAGAGAGCGGCCATTGATTGCATCAAGGACGGTGAGTGACCACTTATCCGAGTAGACACATGTCCCTCGGTTGGGGATTCCTAGCACTAAAGCAAATTGGGTCAAAGATATGGTGTAGTCATTTTGATTGATCTTAAAACTAAGGCTAAACTCATCGTCATCATCAATGAATCCAGTGACACTAGCATAAAACTCTAATACAAATCTAGGACAAATAGGCTCATCAATGTCAAGGAGACAATCGAATTGAATAGCGGCTAGCTCTTCACGAAGATTGGTATTTTCGATAAAAGATGAGTGAATGGTTCTACCTTCATGGGAGTACCTAGTTTCTAGACTTTTAAAGATTTCGACTTGTTCCTTGGAAAGTCCTTTGGTTTTGTGGTGTTTGGGAATGTAGTTAACGGTATCCTTGTGATCATAGAATCTTGCGGCTACCATGGTTATTCCTATGAGCAAGAATTCACATGTTAAAAATAAGAATTAACTCAACGTTTTTGATTCTAGTGTGTGCCTATATGAAAACGATTTGGAGTTGCGGTTATCTCGACTCATTTTATGCATAAAATAGTCTTTAGTGGGGGTGTTTGGCAAACATTTTGAGATAACCCAAACGCTCCTAATTCAATGTGGCTTCGTTTGAATATACCCGGGAATGCATATTAGTTATGCAATACCTTTAGTATTCAAGAGCATGCAAGTGATGAAAATTTAACGTTTCTATTTGTATTAACAATGAAAAATTGTTTTCCTACATGTGAGAAACTTTTCAAAATTTTGACATGGGGTGTTTGGTTATTTGAATAACACCTTATAGTTATTATCTTTTGATTAGTGGGAAACATGATTTATTTATGCAATATGACAATGTAGTACCTAATTTCAATGACTAATTATGCAATTTGCCAATTGAATCCATGTTTAGTACAAGAATATACACATACCCCATGTAATGATTTTGTGCACAAATTAGAATCCTAGACTCAGATTAAAGAGATAAAATGTAGTTAGAATACTTACAATGATGTTATCTCTGGTGATTAGTGGGTGAGAAGATGTCAACAATGAGTTAGGTTTAATGTTTACACGTTTTGGTAAAGTGGGTTGTGAGGAAGAAGATGTTTTGTAGATATCATTTTTGCAGCTGCTGTCACCACGGACCAGACGGTACCATATTTTTGGTTCCGTCCGTGTTATCGTTTGGTGTCGTGGCTACAGTAGCAGGTTCAAAACGAAATTGTTTTGTTTTGTTTGTTCTAAGGTTTAGGCTATGTTTATCCTACATGTTTGGTTCCATTAACCCCAAACCAAGTCTGAGAAGATTAAATGGTTCTCGTTTGAGAGGCTTAGTTAGAATGTCGGCGATGTTGTCTTCGGATGATACTTTCTCGATTTAGATGTGTTAGGAATTGGAAATTCCATATTAAAGTATCGGTCACCCCAATTATGGTCTAGCATATTTTAGCTCGTAGAGTTGTAGTTATTTACGTTATTTAGTAGTTAATTAGTTAGTTTGTAGCGTAGTTTAGCGTAGTGTAATACCGTGGAGGAAGGACGGTCTTTACCCATCGTATACACGATCCACAGCCGTCGGAGGTCGTGTAGTTTGTAACTATAAATACCCTTCCATCCATGGAAGGGTGGTGCTTCTAAATCTAACCTTTCATTTTTTACAAAGCAAGTCTCTAACTAGAACACCCTCTCACTCTTTCTCTCTCTAAAACATGGCTAACTTGTATTTCCATCATCCAAGGCCACCCGAATCATCAACACAATAATATTTACGATCCTACAAGTGGTACCAGAGACAAGGTTGTTGTGTTGTGTTGATTTATTGTGGTTCTTGAATTATGTTTAAGCTGTTTTATACCATGTTTTTGGTTCGGAAAATGTTTTTATATTATTTTGGTACATCAGTTTTAAACAGATCTTCATGTGTCTGTTTTGGTCTAAAAATGTCATCTAGTCTTTCATGTATTCATCTTTACATATCTGTCTTTGTGTCACTTTTGTCCAATGTATTTATGTGACCTTTTGTTGTACCAAACGTGATGTCTAAGTTGGTCATCCGGACATTTCTGCTTACTTTAACAAGGTCAAACAGTGGTAAAAAGGGTCAAAAATGATTATTCATAGCAGTTTTTCTGGGTTGGTATGAATATGGTGGAATTTGGTCGGAAAACTCATCGGAAAAAAGTCATAATAACTGCTAGCGACTTGTCTTTACAAGTTAGCAATTTGTAAGGTCAAGAAAACTGATAGCGACTTGCCATGAGTCTTTACTCATGGTAGCAACTTGGTCTAGCGACTTGGTCGCGACTTGGTCTAACGACTTGGGCTAGCGACTTGACATAAAAGAATGAGATGAAGATGAAAGATTGACTCAAACAAAACCATGATCAACATCAGACTCAACAATTCCATCATCAGTCAACAAATACCAAAAACAAGATTCCAACTCATTGACCTCAGTCCATTAACATCATCGATCCATCAATTACTTCGAGACACAAACTACAATAACCCTCACCATATTGAAACAGATTCGTTTGAAATGAACAAATTATAGATCTCATATTTAAATCGTGTTTGTTAATGAAATATATAGACAACTAGGGTCTTTAACACGAATACTCTATCATCATAGATCGACTCAAATGTACATCATAGATCTCAGCTTCTATATTCGTGGTACTCATATGTACATCAAGACCTTTGGCCAAATACACGAAATAGATTTCATCATTGATCTATAGTTGTTGATAATATCCGAACATAAAGAAATGACTTCAACAATAAGTGTTGAATCACTTCTTTGTTTCGGTAAATGATAAATAATCAAATCAAAACCTTTGATAATGTTCACTGAAAATGAATGTAATAACCATGTTAAATCAATTTTATTGGTTCGATTATGTCATTTCGTTCAAGAAAAAACCTACCTTGAAGACATCTCAAAATAGCTCAAGCCATCCCTGTGGCATACTCTTATTCGGATTATACACAAGAGGATTTGAAGGTGTCTTCGTTTCTGATCTCTATACGGTTTGTAAGGGGGCGTTCTATTTGTGAGATTAGGGTTTGAGTATGAGTAAGTCTTGTTGGGAGGTTGATGCTTTAAGTTGTGTAAAATGGAGGTGGGGGCGGAAAAAAAATAATGATATGAGTCTAGGGTTTGTGTAATGTGAGTGAGAGGCGGACAGAAATGGTGTGTGTGTTTAGGGTTATTGATAATGCCCTAATACTTAGGATATCACGCATCTTTATACCAAGTTACAAAATGTGAGATGATGGAATTTCCAAAGCTGGTTATGGGCTGTTCAACCATTTATGAATAGCATATTTGGGCCCAATTATTTTTGTTATCTCGTTTAGATCAGTTATGGGTTAATTGGTCCATATATTGCTTTGATTTTATGGTGATATGAATCAAGTGCTTCATTGGGCCAATTTTACTTGTTAGTGTTTATGGACTTATTGGACTATAGCTCATATTGATATAACGAGTAAACCTATGGACTAGATTGGGCGGGGACTGAACATGTATGGATTGAGGACATCATTTATATGTGAGCTCGTGTAGGTTAGAATTTGGATAATGGAGTCTATATTTGAGCTGATTGGTGGACCAAATACAAAGTGCACTTTTGAATGTTGGAATTGTCATCCTAATGTTTTTGTTATAAAAATATTGAATACAATTTGTTAATATTGGAAGAAAAGTATTTTGGTCATCAAGTTTCATGGCTAATTTTGGTACAATACTTGTCGAACGTGTGGTTGTTTGATTTATAAATTTTCACAGAGGATTCATAGCTTCGAGGTTCTTGACCGGTATTTTTTTAATAAAGTGACGGTTCAAACGGTTTTATTTGAGCATTGGACTTGGATGATTGGATTGATTTTCATAAACCGGGCATTGATTTTTGCAAGTAACCGAATTTGGGCCGTACTGATGATTGGGTCAAATGGGCTTCTCATGATTTGGATTTTATGTGACTTGGATGTTATGAGATCTGTTGATGATGCGATTTGAGACATGGAATTTGTTAATGAGCTTTTATTATGAGAATTGGTATGATGATGAGTATTGTTGTGGTATGAGGTTTAATACTTGGGTATATACATCTTCACAATGGATATTATATTACGGCTTGAATTAATGATTGACCAATGTTGACTGCGGGGTTGTTTGGAAGGTATTTCTTATTTGGATTTGAAGTGAGGTTTTCAGGGCGCGTTTACTTATTTCGTCTTCTTTCTTTCTACCCTTCCGCTAAGATGACTTGTTTGGGCATTTATTGAGGGTGATAAAGACTTGGCTATTTAGTTACGGTTGTGATTCCTTTCTCGCTTAACCCACAACGTAGCTATCACTTTGGTGTCTCACGCAGTTGAGGATATGTCAAGAGGTTTTGTACATTGGGTACCCCGTTTCTTTTCACAAGGATTAGTACAAGTCTAAGTAACAAATCTGGGAAATTTCACTTCATGATCAAGTTTGGCATATCGGGTTTACTTCACCATGTTGTCACCGCGATAGCCAATAGAATGCGTGAATGATGTGTTTACCAAAGTGTTTACTGGATGGTTGATGATATTGTTGATGTTGGATTATGATCCGTTGATGAACCGCTGCATGTTCCCCTAAAACAGATATTCACCGAAACCAAAGTTGTCATAACACATTCAAGCTGACATTGTTTACGGTTTTGTCTTGATTTTGTAAAATCCCGCGAAAGAATCTATTTCTCGGTTTAAATCATAGACTTGTAAAATCCCGTGACAATGGAAACATCCTGGTAATTGTAAAGTGCATTTCCGGATCTATCTTACGGTTTATTCTTGGTTTTGTAAAATCCCACAAAAGAAACTATTTCTTGGTTTAAACCATAGAATTGTAAAATCCCGTAATGATGGAGCCATCCTGGAGAAAGGAAAGTGTATTTCGAATCTTATCGATCTTTGGTGCTACGGTTTCGCTTGAAGAAGGGATAAAAGGGTGTACTTCATGAATTGGGTGTTTGTTTGGATTGTCCTCATGGCAGTTTGGTTATTACATGGTTTTACGGGGTTATGTGCTTTTAACCATGGTCGGGATGAAAACCATTATCATAGTTCACTTTAAACGTCAAAGGAGGCTAGAATTGAGCTTTTAACTAGAAGATGTGACAACGGGGTTAATTCAGTATTATTTATTTGAGGTTGAAGTGAAATATCACGGGCGAGTATACTTAGTATCTGAAGGTATCGGGGATGCTTGGATGAAGATTCTTCAAGATCCTTGTTCGAGCTTATTATCAAAAACGAAGACTTGGAAATCTAGTTATTGTTGGGTGTCTTTTACCTTTTTCTTTTACCACTGGGGGAATTGGGATCTTACCACCACAAAATAACTATCACTTAAAGGAGTTACGTTGTAGTGCTCAGTGTCACATTCAATTGTGGATTTTCAAGAGGTGATATACGTCTAATACTCGATGGTTGGTTGGTTGAAGAGTATAGAGTACTTGGAGATTCAAATGGGCATGAAGTCTCGGCACCGCTCTTTGTTACATATGTGCAAGTTTAAGTCACGAGTTTGGGTTAGTTTACTTCAGGGTCAAATTCATCATATTGGGTTTTCTCCATCAGTTGTCACAACAAAGAGCCTACTGAATGATAATGGGGTGATTACATGTTTTGCCAAGAGATGATGAAAAGAGAGAGATTATGACGTATGAACACAACAGTTCATGCCTCGTTCTCTAAAGAAAAGAAATGTGTACGTTTCAGTGCGCATTATCTTTGGAGGAAGAGAAATCTTCTTGCGACGTTTGAACACAACAGTTCAAGCCTCGTTCCTCAAAGAAAAGAAAAGGTATGCGTGTCGGTCGCTTTATCTTACGAAGAGAAATCTTCTATTATGACCATTCTCATCAACATGCTTCATGCTTTTTCCATGTGCTTTCGATTATCAAGTGAACCGCTCTTGTTGATTGTTTTCTTATTCCACTTGCTCAACTATAACGACGATGGCGACATCTTGTGCTAATTTTGCGGGGGAGAAGTGTGAACAGACTACATTGTTGGAGATATTCACTTGCTTAATCAAGAATGGCAACTACGTTTGCAATTCTTGAGGGGGAGAAGAAGTGTGAAACTACTGCATGATGATTGATATATGAGAATAAATGGTCAAACGGCTCCAAACTCATGTAAGAACCAAACTTCTTCTTATCAGGTCTTCTTTACATGTAGTTTCTTCTAAGAGCCGTTGGTTGACATCTTCACACGGGATGATATGATTAAATGACAAAGTGCTTCTAGTTGTTGGGCTGATTTCTTTGATGAACATATTTCTGCTCTTGTTTGATTGGGAGGATTTTAATTAAGGGGATTTGCTATTTACAAGTTAACAGGAATGCCTTTGGTGTGAAGAAGATGTTAACTGTCTATTTCCCCATTCAGACAATCTTGAAGAAGGTCGAGTCTACAATCATTCTACATTTTTGCTACATGTTAGAAGACTAAAGGCAATTGCATTTGATGATCTAAAGACTTCTTCTTAATCCGGGCTGAGAAGAACACTTGAATATCTTTGTCAGTTTAGGGGAGAGCACTAATTGGGGAAGAGTGAAAAGCTAAATTTAATCCCTAATTATATTTGCTCACGTTATTCTTCAGCAAGTTGATTCTCACAGATACATCTGAGCTAATAATGTTCTTCTCAAAAGATTTCAAGTATTTGGGCTTATAATATGATTGTTGATTCTGAAGTGTCAAAACCAGCAAGGGGGAAGGAGACACGTATCTAAACGTGAGTAAACTTGATGAACTTAATACTTCTAAGTGATTGAAGATATCCCGGGAAGACATATGTCATTACCGCAGAGAAACTCAAGGTTTGACTCATGGCGTTTAGTGTTCTTATTCCAACTATGTGGGGGAAGAGATGGAAGAGTTAGTTTCTGAAGATAAAAGAGGTACACAAGTGTGTGATGATTTTTATGTTATCACAATCATCAGGGGAGAGAGAATTGTGTACATTGGGGTGCTCATTTGTCTCACTTGAGAGCTTAATCGATGATTCGAGATATAATCACTTATTCCGGAGTTGACGTCCGCAGATGATAGTCATCCGCAGAGATAATCGATGATTCGGATGCTTCTTCAATGTTATCGGTTATTCTCTCTTTGGGCATTCGGTACTTTGGGTTCTTGAGCTTCATACACTTTCTTGAGGGGAGAGAAAAGTATACATCGGGGTTATTCTTTGGCTATTGGACTTAATCTGCTACTTCGATGGTATAAGTTTCTCTGTCTTCGGGTATATGTGTATTCAGGTTCGTGAGCTCTAGTCTAAGAGACTAACTGCATCAATTCATCTACATGGGGGAAGTGGTCTCTTGACAACTTTATGGTATGGATCGCTTCAGACTTCAGTGGAAATGGAATTTGAGAAGATTATTCATGTGTGGGATGATTCTTCGCTGTTCTACTTGATGATATATCCTCAAACGGAGAATCTCGATTATCGTTCTTAAAAGGAGCAGCGGGATTTATGATAATGGTGTGCTTCTCTGTGCACCTGGCTAAGGCAAGCTTGAAATAGAGCTTCGAATCTGCTCATCTAAAGGATTTTCGGTTTGGGGGGAAGCTTCAAAGTCTCTCTTTCTCAAAGGCTCATGTTCTATCTTCTATTTTGGAGCCTCGGAAACTTTGGTGGTGGAAGTGTAAGAGATGACGAATTCTATCTTCTACGACGTGCTGCTCGATATCCTTATCTCGGTACTCGTATCATCATCTTCTTAAACTATATCATCAACTCTATCTTTGTATATATTTATCAGAAAACCAAAATACAAAAATATAAAACCAGGAAAAAGAAAATAGAAAAATATAAAACCTTCAAAAACCCATAAAAATCAGAAAATTTAAAAAGACCAAAAATATGTTTTCTAAAGACATGTCTTTTGGTATCGATAACATCTACGGTCTTAGAAATGTCATTCAATAATGGCACAGGACCATAGATGAAGTTCGAGCAGGAGGTGTAAATATTTCTTTTCAAAACATGTCTCAAAATATGGTTTGCGATTACTTGATCAGAACCCGTGCTTAAACCATGGTTTGCTATTATTTGAGATAGCAACCCGCTCTTCAAAAAGGAAAGTCTTTGCATAAACCAATTTTCAAACATTTCGTGCACTTATCCTAAAACAAAAATGAGGAAAGTATGTCGAAGGACTGCTGTTCCTACACAAGTGTTTTTCCGTCTAAAATTCTTCAGAAAATTATTTGTTGTTTTCTAAATGGTGGAAAATGAGTTGCTTAAAATCTTTCAGAATCAGAGTTTTCGTAAAAATTTGAAAACTCAATCAATGACTTCAGCGCTTTTAAACTTTTCAGAAAATGAGTCATTGATTGAGGGGGAGAATGTTTTCAAATTTATATCATCTAACGGACTTTCTTAATCATCCTACGTGCTTATCTGAAAAAATATAATTGCCTATGTTGAAGGACTAGGTTTCTAGGATGTGATTGTTAGGATTAGATGATTATAGATTGATAAACACTTTATTCCCATGCCTATGTATGATTTGATTGATATGTTGAATTAACTTTTATTAGTCGATTGCTGTTTGGGTGATGTCGACCACCATATATCTGTTTGTGTCCACTAACGTATGCAGGTATATTGGTATATAAGAATGTTCCCGATCCGGATCCCACAAATGGAGATGATTGGATGCCGAAAGGAAAAGGGTAACTATATCTTGGGTTGACAAATGAAGAAACGGAGCTTAATTGGACTTCTATGGAGAGTTGGCATGGAAAAATGCAACGTAAGAGGTCTCACTGCATCAGCAGATGGTTTTCTTCATCAGCAAATGAAGAAACGGAGCTTAATTTGACCTCAGTTGGCATTAAAATGCAACGTAAGAAGTCTCACTGCATCAGCAGACGGTTTTTCTTCCAAGCCCTACAACAACAACATAAGCTTCTCAACCACCGAACGTATCTTTGTGCATGATGCCATTTTAACAATCTTGAAAATATTGTTTTGAAAATGGAAAAATATTGTTTTGAAAATAAATCGGATTCAAAGTTTTGAAATCAACCGGACTTTACTTTGTCAAATCATAAGTGATTTCAAATTAAATATTTTCAAACGATATTTCTTCATAAAAGTCCGGTCTGTACAACATAAAGTGGTGATCTAAAGATTTAATGTTATGTCATGGTATGATTTTCTTTAAAACCCAAAGATCTTACAAAATGAATTTTTTTCTGTTCTTGTTTGATTGTGAAATTATTTTATTTTACTTAAAGATCTCTTAAAAATCTATCATACCGACACTAACAATCTTTAATGTCTTAAATTGATCCTTATCGGTCATTTTCAAACTTAAATGTTGCCAAATGTGTTATCATTGGTCATATCTTTCATCCCAAAATTTTCTAAATGATTTTAAATCAATCGGGATCCAAAATCTCAATTGGTTTGAAATTTTTGATTGGGGGAGAGATCGTGATTTAAATCTCAAATCGGTTTTAAAGGGTGATTGTTTCAAAGCACTCCTTCCTTCATGTGTCAAACGATTTTGAAATACATAATGCACATGATTGTAGAGGAGCATTTAACCAAAAACCAGAAGAGTATTTAAACAAGGCCACATTTTTTCCCATGTTTTCTAAACCTTATTAAATCACTTGGGATCCAAAATCTCAAAGGGTTTGATATTTTTGATCGGGGGAGAATTTGTGATTTAATAATGAAATTTGATAAAAGGTGATCGTTTTGATTCAAGTGTGCATGCTGCTCTCCCATATGTGCTAAACGCTTTCGAATCTCGAGCACATATTGAAGGGGAGCATTTCAAAAGAAAATAAACTTTCAAGGTACAAAGATTTATATGTTTCAACATAAAGTACCTTGATTGATTTTCTAAAGGTTTCTTAATGGCTTTTGTGATCGTGGATGTGCTTCAAAAGAACTCTTTCCTCTATGTGATAAAATGATTTCAAATATCCTATGCACATTTTGAGGGGGAGAATTTACCAAAGAAAATCAAATGGCTTTTTCCATGGAAATTGTGATCAAGAATTTATTTCAAAAGAACTCCTGCCTCCATGTGCTAAACAGTTTATAAAATCATATGCACATGTTGAGGGGGAGCATTTCTAAAAGATCAAAACAATTAAGGTACAAAATGCTTTGATATTATATCACAAGTACCTTGATTGATTTTCCAAATGATTTTTCAATTGGTTTCGAAAAGGAAAGAACAATACCAAAAGACCGACCAATTTACTTTATGCATGGTGTTATAAGGATGGTTAGGTTAGGTATTCGTTCCCACGATCCCGCCAGAGCCGGAGGGATCTACCCAGGGACAATCCACTAGATAGTGTAGAGTCCTTAGGTATGATGAAAAAAGGAGAAAAGTGAGATATGGGAAGAGTGCCGACTGAGACAGAGCTAGAACTGGAATAAACCCAACAAGGTTCTAGTAATAAAGTTTCGGTAAGCACTGAAGGGGTTGAAGAATGAAAAAGAAATAAATGAGAAAAGGGTGAAAAGAAATAGCCCTCCAATAATTCAACCTTAGGGTAGAAACCGGGTTCAATACATATGCTACTGGTGGTTACTAAGGTAACACTGGTATTGAAGACAAGACGTCATGGACCCAGTGACGCACTGCACCTAACTTCCCAAACTACTTAAGTTCCTCTTAAAAGGGCTTGTTTCATTCTCACGGGGAACCGACATAATCTATCGACTTTCTCTTATAGATTGTTGATATTGAAGAAGGAGACCCTCTCCCTAGTCTCTGGCACAGGAACCAAATGTGCACTATTGAGTCTAGAGCCAAGAGATCATCCACAATATCTCATTAGGACACACTATTCCTGAAAGCTTACTGTTTCACACAATGTGGAAAGTAAGAATATTAAGAGTCCTACGCATTATCCTTATGGTAATTGCCAGAACATCCGAGTAATATGTGACAATATTCACGATGAAGATGGAAAGCCTTCTAGAGCCAACATCAAACAAGATCTTGGTGGGTGACATGTGAGATCTTTTCTAAAGATCAAACTTGTGACAACTGGATAGAAACTATGGGGCGATTCAATCTTGAATCAACCTTGGTCCAGGAAATGAATTGACGAATACTTTTGGAAAAACCGTTCGATGTGCAAATCTTCTTTTCTCTAGCACATCGAATGTGTATTCATATTTCAAATTCAAAAAGTATCTCTAATTGAAAAAATACTTTTGGAAAAACCGTTCGATGTGCAAATTTCTTCTTTTCTCTTGCACATCGAATGTGTACTCTTTTCAAATACAAAAGGTATTTTGATTGAAAATTGATCTCTCTTATAAAACCTTCGTCGTATTGCAAAACTCTTTCTTCTAAGCAATACGCGATTGTTTTTCAAATCAATTTTTCATCAATCAATGAATCTCAATTATTGGTTCACTCACTCCGTGTTGTCTTCTTTGAGACGTTCCGGTTTGAGAACGGCTAGAACAACTTGCGAAACCCCGTCAAGGAGATTCTTGAATTATACCGATCACGGGCGGTGCTTGTCTTCGATCAACGGGAACCGTGGGCGTGTACCTCAATTCAACGAAGTGATCAAAGACACTTTCGTGTGCTTTATTGCTAATCGTGTCAGATGCGGTACACCCGACGATTGCGGTGATCGAATTGAGGAGTCAATCCAAAGCCGCATGCTCACGGCATCCACACTTAATTGAAGAAATCATGACTTGTGCATATCTACAAAACACGGCTCGATATTCTTATACTATGTTTACGCTTTCTGCTGCTGCGCAAATATCATGAGCCAATAAAGCTTCCGCTACTATGATGGAAAGATGTCATGATCCGAAAGTGTGAGCATGTCGGTCCGAAAGTCACAACTTCACATGATGGCAACACAACAAAGGGTGATCCGAGATTTCTTGTGGTGATGATCTCAATGAAAGCTCAAAGATCATCAAAGATGTGGATCAGTTAAAGGCCTCCACTAAAAGTACAAAATTATGCGGACTTTGAAGAATCGCTACACAAGCACAAAGAATGCGGAATTTGAAGAATTGAAGTCTACGATCTTGGAACTAAAGACAAAGATAGAATGCTAGGATGCAAAATGTATTTCATGGGGTGACCTCCCTTAGGGGGAGATTGTTAGGAATTGGAAATTCCATATTAAAGTATCGGTCACCCCAATTATGGTCTAGCATATTTTAGCTCGTAGACTTGTAGTTATTTACGTTATTTAGTAGTTAATTAGTTAGTTTGTAGCGTAGTTTAGCGTAGTGTAATACCGTGGAGGAAGGACGGGTCTTTACCCACTGTATACCTGATCCATAGGCCGTCAGGAGGTCGTGTAGTCTGTAACTATAAATACCCCTTCCATCCATGGAAGGGGTGGTGCTTCTAAATCTAACCTTTCATTTTTTACAAAGCAAGTCTCTAGCTAGAACACCCTCTCACTCTTTCTCTCTCTAAAACATGGCTAACTTGTATTTCTATCATCCAAGGCCACCCAAATCATCAACACAATAATATTTACGATCCTACAAGATGTTTCCTTTTTTGAACATTGTCGCGAAGAAAGTGATGACGGATTTCAATATGCTTTGTACGAGCATGTTGGACGGGATTTTTGCTGAGATCGATGGCTCATTTGTTGTCGCAAAGTATGACGATATCGTTGAGATGAATTCCATAATATATGAGAACTTGCTTCATCCAAAGAGCTTGTTGACATGCTTTTATGGCTGAGACGTAGTCGGCTTCAGTAGTTAAGATGGCTAAAGCCGTTTGATTCTTTGCAAACCATGAGGTGAGACAATGCCCAACAAAAGTGCAAATACCACTTGTACTTTTTCTATCGACATAGTCACCGGCATGATCCGAGTCGGCATACACTATGGTTTCTACACCCATTCCTTTGGGATACCATAATCCTAAACACGTTGTTCCCTTAATGTATCTAAAAATCCTTTTCAAGGCTTCTAAGTGTGATGCCTTTGGGTTTTCTTGAAAGCAAGCACATAGACAAACACTAAACATAATGTCGGGTCTACTAGCCGTGAGATAGAGTAGGCTACCAATCATTCCTCTATATTTAGTGTTATCTACGGATTCACCTTCCTCATCCTTGGTGAGTTTAGTGTCCGAGGACATAGGTGTCTTTGTTGGTTTTGAATCGTCAAGACCAAATTTCTTAAGCATGTCTTTTATATATTTAGATTGGTTAAAGAATATGCCATCTTCTAGTTGTTTAATTTGAAGTCCTAGAAAGAAGTTTAATTCACCCATCATGCTCATCTAAAACTCGTCGTGCATGATTTTAGAGAAATCATCACATAGCTCTTGACAAGTTGATCCGAATATGATGTCATCAACGTATACTTGAACGATGATAATGTGTAACTCCTTTTTCTTGGTAAAAGAGTATTATCTACTAATCCCATGGTGTATTTGTTTTCAACAAGAAAAGTCTTAAGTCTATCGTACCAAGCTTTTGGTGCTTGCTTAAGACCATATAATGCTTTCTTGAGTTTGAAGACATGATGTGGTTTCTCAAAGTCGGTAAAACCGGGAGGTTGAGCAACATACACTTCTTCGTTAATAAGCCCATTAAGAAATGCACTCTTAACATCCATTTGAAATAATTTAAAGTCATAGGCACCTGCATAAGCAAGTAATATTCTAATAGACTCAAGCCTAGCTACCGGTGCATAAGTTTCATCATAATCAATCCCCTCTTGTTGATTATAACCTTGTGCTACAAGCCTAGCTTTGTTTCTAGAAACTATACCATTTTCATCCATTTTATTTCGAAAAACCCATTTCGTTCCAATTATAGTTTGATCCTTAGGTTTTGGAACTAATTTCCAAACATCATTTCTAACGAATTGGTTTAACTCTTCTTGCATGGCAATTACCTATGATTCATCTTTTATTGCTTCATTTATGTTTTTCGGTTCGATGGTAGACACAAAACAAAAATAATTACTTTGATTTTGGGCTTGTGACCTTAAGGTTCTTTGATTAAGTTGTCCTATGATCTTTTCTAAAGGATGACTTTTAGATTCTTTGATGTTTATAATCTCATTATTTAATGGTTCATTTTCCTTGTCATTTTTAATTATTTCTTGACTTTCTACAAGTTGACTTTCAACTAAGTCATCATCTACCAAAGGTGATGTCTTAGAGGGAGGTGGACCTTCGTCGAATGTTATGTTCAACGATTCCTCGACTATCATTGTTTCTTTGTTTAAGACAATGTAAGCTTTACTAGTTTGAGAATAACCAAGAAATACACCTTCATAAGACTTTGGGTCAAACTTGGTGAGATAATCTTTAGTATTAAGAATGAAGCATTTACATCCAAAAACTCTAAAATATCCTAAAGTTGGCTTTTTACCTTTATAAAGCTCATATGGAGTTTTGTTTAAGAAAGGACGTATTAATACTCTATTCAAAATATAGTTAGAAGTGTCAACGGCGTTACACCAAAACTTTTGAGGAATGTTTTGTTCATTAAGCATTGTTCTACTCATTTCTTGAATTGTTCTATTTTTACGTTCTACTACTCCATTTGATTGAGGTGTTTGAGGAGCCGAAAAGTTATGTGTTATACCATTTGTATCACAAAAGTTTCCAAATTATGTTTCGTTGTCAAATTCACGACCATGATCCGTTCGGATCGACACAATTTTAACACCTAGTTGATTTTGAATTTTCTTACTAAGAATTTCAAATTTATCAAAAGCTTCATTTTGGTTTTTAAAAACAACCAAAAGTAAACCTTGAGTAATCATCTACTATGACCAAAGTGTATAAGTTGCCTCCATAGCTTTTTATAGCGGATGGACCGAACAAGTTCATATGCAATAGTTCTAGACACTTAGATGTGGACACCATATTTTTAGATTTATGACTACTATGGGTTTGTTTACCAATTTTGCAAGCGTCGCAAAAGTGTTGGTCATATTTAAGTTTTGGTAAATTCCTAACTAGCTCTTTTGAAGATAAGTTTTGTATAAGTCTCATATTAGCGTGACCTAAGCGTCTATGCCAAAGAGTTGAGCTATCATCTAACGTTGTTAAACAAAGTTTGTCATTAGATGTTTTATTTATTTTCATGACGTATATGTTATTTTTCCTAATCCCTTTAGCTATGGTGATACCATATTTTAGTATTTTACTACCATTTTCTTCAAATAGCACTTTATACTTTTTATCACATAATTGACTTATACTAAGTAGATTAAAACCTAATCTATCGACATGAGCAACATTTTCAATAGTTAGGGAGTTATGAGCGATCATACCTTTGCCAATGATTTTGCTTTTGAGGTTGCTACCAAAAGTGACATTACCTCCGTCATACTCTTGGTATGATGAGAAAAGACTTTTGTTGCCCGTCATGTGTCGTGAGCATCCACTATCTTTTATCCATTCATCAGGTTCCAATCCAACTTTTAAGCATACCTAAGAAGCAAATAACTCAAGCGTTTGGTCCCCAATATCTCATGGGTCCGTTTAGGTTAAACATACCATTTATTTGATTCATGTATGGGAACGATGGGTAAGGATTCCATGACATGTAATCTGAAGTTTGATATGGTCTAGGAAAGTTTTGATTCCAACCGTTGTGTTGGTAGTTGGGTTGTACGTTGTGGTTGCTCTTAGGAAAGGGGCGTTTGGCAAAAGGTGTTTTATGTCGTTGTTGAGTAGTTTTTGATCTAAACTTATTTTTAGCAAGTCCTACTCTTGATGTAACAGCTGGTTTTAGTTTAACACTATCCTTGGTTTTCTTTGTTACTTTGACAAATTCGTTACGGTCCGTAACACAAACATTCTGTCCTGCTGAAGTACCCACGACACCATTCTTTACAACGGACGGAACCCTTATTTTGGGTCCGTCTAGTCCGTGTTGTACTGCAGCAGTTTTGACAGTTTGTTTGTCTTTTTCGGCCGTTTTGTTTTGACTATTTGGAATTAATACCTCATTAAATCCTAGCCCATTCATGTCTCCTGGTGTTTTATGTATTCTAACTATTTCATCGGCAAGAGCGATGTTTTTGTTAAACCTTTTAAATTTAGAATTATGTTCGATTAGAACATCTTGTGTGAGCTTTAGTTTTTCTATTTCAAGATTAAGCTCTTGACATGATTTACAACCATCGTCATTTGCTTTTCCCTTTTCTAGTCGTTTTGCCTTTTCTTTTAACTCATAGACTTCATTTTCTAAAAATTCCTTTTTAGTTTTTAAAAATTTATTTTTAGTTATGATTTTTAGACTTAGCTCACACAATTAATTGTATTGTTTTTGCAAAGTGTCATCATCAACGGAAGAATAAGAAGAGTCGGAATGTACCTCGTTTGACTCATGTGCCATTAGAGCGATCTCTTCCTTGCTTGACTCTTCATCATCTTCACTATCACTCCAAGCACCATTTACAAAAGCTCGTTGAGTTTTGCTTTTAGGTGGCTTGGGACAATCTCCTATTAGATGACTTGTATCACCGCATCTAAAGCACTTTCTTTCACCTTTACCCTTTTTGTCATCTCGATCTTTTCGGAATGGCTTTTTTTCTTCTCGAGGTTGTCTTACAAAATTTCCTCTTCTTCTAAAGAACTTTTTAAAGTCCCTAACGGCCATTGCGTACTCCTCATCTTCACTACCGGAGCAAGATTCGTCATCATCACTTGATTCCGCTTTTGCTTTTAGAGCAACGGATTTGACTTTCTCCTTTTTCCTTTGATGATCTCCGAATCTTTCTCCATCACCATTTCGTATACTTTGAGGTTTCGATTAGCTCGTCTAGTGTCATTTTGAGAGATCTTTTGATTCCTCAATAGCAGTCACTTTAGCTCTCCATTTCGGATGGAGTGCTCTAAGAAATTTCCTGACAAAGTTCTTACTACGAAAAGATTCATCAAGTGCTTTACGTGATGTAATAATAGTATTAAAGCGAGCAAAGCCACAATCAATGGTTTTTTCTTCAGGGATAACAAATTGTTCATATTGTTGAACAAGAAGATCAATTTTGTTATCCTTGACTTGTGAATTTCCTTGATGTGTAACAATCAAAGATTCCCAAATATCTTTGGCGGTTTCACACATAAAAATTCTTTCATATTCTTTTCTAGGCAAAGCATTATAAAGCATCATTTTAGCTTCATTATTTTTAGCAATTAGTTTCTTTTGTTCATCAACGAAAATATCTTTTGTGAACTAAAATCCCCTTTAACAATAACAAACCAAAGATCTATATCTTTTGATTTTACATATGTTTCAAAACGGTTTTTCCAATAGATAAATCCATTGGTTTCAAAGAGTGGTGGTCTTTGCATAGATTGCCCTTCTTTAAAGTTTTCAGAATCCATGGATCGTTTCAAGTTTATAAAATACAAATTATTTTAAAAATTCTTGAGCAACGAGGCTCTGGTACCAATTGTAGAAAACTAGAAGGGGGTTGAATAGTTTACCAATTAAAAACTTTGTTTTGAAACTTAATTTAAGATCAATTGATATTGATCTTTGATAAGTTAGTGAAATATACAATCAATATATAAAGAGTAGATAAGGAAAGAAACAATCAAACCACGACAATATCATACATAGCTTCCTTAATCTCTTCAGCAATTCTTGAGTAAGTAAGATACTATCCTGAATCACTCTTCCTTCAATAAATGCACTTTGGTTGAGGTTAACAAGGGTCTTCAATCCTGGTTTAAGCCTATTGGATATAATTTTGCTTATGCATTTGTAGATGACATTACAACATGCAATTGGCCTAAATTCATTAACTTTAGTTGGATTAGAAACCTTTGGCACCAGTTTAATTAAAGTGGCATTCAGTTCCCCTAGCAACTTCTTTTTCTTGAAAAAATCTTTAACTGCCAAACATACTTCACTCCCCACAATATCCCAAGACTTCTTAAAGAAAACAGAAGTGAAGCCATCTGGTCATGGTGCTTTATTGTCCCCAATATCATACATAGCTTCCTTAATCTCCAAATCACCACCTCCTTAACCATTTTATCTCGCCACATCATGATCCGTAGTATCGGTAAATGACTCTCAACATCGAAATAGCTTCCACCTCAACATTTTCCCCAAGAAATCATCAAAATGCTTAACAAATTGCTCTGCCATTCCATCACCCTCATAAGTATTCCCCTGATCATCATTAATACTTACAATTCTGTTGTAATGCTTCATACTTTTTAGAACTTTATGAAAGTACCTACTATTTCTATCTCCATAATTGATCCATTCAATCTTAGCTTGCTGGTATAAAAGCTTTTCCTCATCCATAAGAGCTTCATTATAAAGAGTAAGAATCTCTGCTTATTTTTCTTTGATCTTCTCCTCATATGGTTTATCATCAACCATCTTTTGGGCAATTTTCAGTTCCTCCTTCAGTTTTCAGCTCTTTCAAACACATTCCCATTTTCCACTGAATTTCTTCAACATCTTAAGTTTTTTCACCAATCTATACATATGGTGCCCCTCAACATCATTCTTCCAAACCTCCTTGACAGTTTCCATAAAATCAGGTTTGTCCACAATAAAGTTTGTGAATCTAAATGATCTTGCAACATTAGGAATCCCATCAGGCATACATAAAATCACATGACTATGATCAGAGATTATATATGGGTTAAACTTAACATGAGCATCTTTGTATGTGGCCATAAAAGTGCTATTTCCCATTGCCCTATCCAGTTTTTTGAGAATACTAGTTTTGGGATTAGAAGGGGACATTATTCGTAAAGTTATTGGTAGAAAAATGTATAAATTAACCACATTTGTTTGTTACAAAATTAGTCATCGGGTACCCGCCACCACATTGTGTGAAAACTCTGCAAGTTACTTTTTATATTATATTATACTATATACTAAACACCGGGGAAGTGAATTTGCACAAGTATGTTTGTTTGACACGTGTTCATTCCCGATTAGCTGCTCATTAAATGCTCCTGAGTACTGTTGTACAAATGTTTCCACATGAATGGTTCTTTGGTTACACGTTTGCATTCACATTTAATGCTCTGTAAATTAGTTTCCTAAAATTCTACATATCAGGCTTTTATTTCTAGAAATGCAAAACATCAAACCCTTTAGCTAGAAACTTCTGCTCCAACTTTCTTCAACTGCATCTACTGTCCATTGTTCCTTTCTCAACAAGCTGCATATTCATCCAACAGAAGAAACAATAAGATCAGAGTGTGCAGAGACAACATTTAGAAAGGTTGGTTCCTTACTTTCATGTCTAGCTATATTTGTATACCAGTTGGTTCCATCATACTAGCTACACTTTCATACCATTCTTTGGAGATTTAGTTTATCCACAACTAGTTTTACTTATGCTAATTTATGTGGTTGCCTTCTTACTATGCATAGGTACTGTAAATTAAGTCAGTGTTGCGTAAAAGGGATATAGAAAAAGGTATATCATGTAAGCATAGGTATCTTTATTTATATCAATATACTCTTTTATATTATCTATTTACTTTACTCACATTGTCTTCATAATTGTTCCAAATTCTGTGTTGCTATGTTGTATGTATAGATACACTTTGCTTACATTCTTTTTTGCACCATTACTATTTGACTCTCTTTACGTTAACTATCAAATTTATAAACATAATAGATATTAAAAAATAATGCATCTAACACTCGATGCTGTAAAAAATTACCTTGATGCCCAAAATGCTAACCGTCAGTTCCATCTACAACCGACTAACCATAATGTTGGTGAAAAACATCACCCACCTATTGGTTCGCAAAATGGAGAGGTTTCAGACATGCCACCTTTCTTTGTCCCTTTCAAAAATAAAACAAGGCCATGAAGTTGGCAAAATATCTAGGAGTTTATGTTCAAACATATGATGTCAAAAAGTCACAATAGTACCTGACTGCAGAACAATTATCTCCCCAAAATAGTACAAACAATTGAAAATGGGCTATGAAAATTCACGGTAATCCGTAATAGTTTAAAGTACTTGTGAAAAATATTTAAGCATGCATCTCCCCAAAACAGCTTATGAAAACAAGTAAAGCAGGGCTATGAAACTCACCGTAATATGTAAGAGTTTAAAGTACTTGTGAAAGTAAAAAAACAGTTGAGCATGTGTTACCAAATACAATGTCAAAAAGAAAAAGGTAGGTGCTACTGGAACAGCTGCATAAGCAGATACCAAAAGGCACAAAGGTAATCTCAACTGTTATCCGGACCTAGTACCATTGATATGATATGTAATGAGTTGCTTGTAATTTATGCATGCATTCCCTCTTTAATGCCATTTGCGGGTTTTGAAAATAATACTGCTGTCGAAAAATACCCTTTGAAAAATACCCTGTTGAAGTCTTGATCCTTCAAAAATGACTTTACATGTTTTATGTCAAAATGTCATCCTACAATGGTTTTATAATGATTTTGGTGAAATTATCACTTTTACAAACGGCTTGTTGTTTTGAAAATATGGCGGTGAACTTGAAAAAGACAATGTCGGTGGAATTTTCTTGTTAAAAAAATGGCTTTGGAAATTCGTATCAAGTAAACTTAGTCGAATAAGTTGTGAAGCTTAAGGCCTGCTTTTGACCCGAACAAACTCTTTTTTAAAACTATTTATTTCGGAAAGTCCGCTTTTATCCGCTCAAGGATTCGCTTTTAAAGTATATTTTCTAAATATCAAGGCCAAAGTTTCGCATGCAGAAAATCGAAATAAAGACATTATTTATACGTATTGAAAATAGTTTTTCTTATTCTAATCCCTTCAAATCAACTCCAAAGCTAATCTAATCCTACCATACACCTTCTTAGGGTGTCATGGGTTCCTAATCACCATCAAGACCAAAGAATACCATGGGAATATTTATAGGATGACCAATATGTATATATATAACTCAATAAATCATTGGTATAAATCACATATCATGCATACTATCTCCAAAAATGAAAAGATGAATATGAAATGAAAAGGAAACATGAAAATGAAAGAAACAAGCTTACTAGAAAATGATGAGGTGCTAGTAACAAGGTAAAACTTAAATACCATTTCAAAACCATATAAAGAGTATATACTAGATTGTAAATAACACTTGATCTTGAGAAAATATTTTGATCCCTTGTTTCTCTTTGTATGACCGCCCCAAAGAAGAGAGAAACAACTTTTTCAATCTATGTGAATTAATGAGATTCATGAATGATAAAAAGAAGACTTATGTATATGTATATATTTAATAACTCAAGAGCCATACCAATTACATAAATGTGACCACCCTATGGCCGGTTTTATGGAGTCTTGCTTCCCAAATATATATTTTTTTTTTTAAATGTTGTATAATGTTTACTTGAATAAATTGGTAAGAAAGTGCAATGTGTAGTTAAATGTACAAGTATAGGTAAAAATTTTGCAAATAAGTTTTAATAGCTCAAAATAGATGTAATGAGATGATAAAATTGTAAAATACTTTCCTTGTGAAATTTGGGTGATAAAATAATTATCGATAATTTTTAAGAAACGCGACTTTAACGATTTATGTACCAAATAAATTTAAAACACTAGGAAAACTCAAAATATAGTTTTATGAACTAATGTAAGTTTAAAAATACCTTTTTTGAAAGCAACGGTTAAATGTATTAAAATAATAACTCACGATAACGATTATTAAATATAAAATTACGTGAATGAGAAATGAAATGTCCTAATGAGATGCAAATGATGTCCATGAAATGTAGACTAATCTTAGTCCATATGAAATGTAATGTGAAGTTATGATCATGAATTCGCTAAACCATAAAGGTTACAAATTTGGAACAAGTAAACCAAGTTTACAATAAATGTTGAAATAATGAGGCATAAATTGTGTCGAGAAATGACCCGAAAGTACGGGTTGTCACATTCACTATCTAAAAAGGAATTCATCCTCGATTCAGCTCTGTTAGTCTATCGGGTTTAGGTTTGATGTGGCAACTTTCCCATTCCTCGAGCAAAACCCTCAAAAGACTTTTACCAACCAATTTTCACTTAATCTCACAACTCATCAAACAAGAACTGTCATGAGATTAGGCTAAATTGGTTTGAAGGAGGACTTTGAAAATTTGGCTCGATTACGGATGTTACACATATAAGCCATTATTCCTTCATTGCATGATTCTTCCCGAATTAGACATAGGTGATCGTGCTATGTATAATTTAGGAGTAACTATGCAATGCTTGGACTAATCGACTCATATGTTGTTTGGTGTTGAGTCAACTGATGTTAAAATTGTGATGTACATCGAGGAGAGAAGACATGGAGAAGTGTCGTTAAATGATAGTTAAAGTAAAAAGAATTAAAATCCTCGTAAATGATAACAAATCGAAAAAATAAAGTACGATAGATGAGAATATTTTACAACGAGTGGTTTATCAAGTAGAAATACATCTTAGGTTATAAAGATTCGGATACGATGGAAAACATAAACTTAGTACATAGTACATAAGGAGAAATAAGACCGTTAGTTTCCGAACTTCTTCGGCCTTCCGCTGTTGATACCTTGACGAGCTCCTCCTCCTTCTAACATATATACATTCCCATGAGCACCTTCTACTTTTGACCTTGGTTTTGAGGACATTGGTTCCGATAGTGTCCTTGTTCCCCACATCCGGCAACGTAACTATGGTCTTGCCTTACAAATCCTTAGCAAGGTGTCCTACTTTGTGACAACTAAAGCATATACCACATGGACCATTATGATGTAACGCATGGTGGCATCATGTAAGTTTCTGCATAAGCTCTTCCCTTGTTGGTGCCGCAACATAGACCCCGCGACTTCTTGTCTTCTATTCTCACCGTTGATGATGGTTAGTGTTACGGTTTTGGTTGTTGTTGTTATAACCTCCTTGGTCGCCTTCCCACTTTCTTTGTTGTTGTTGGTTTGGTTATCGTTGTTGTTGTTGTTTTGGTTATTGTTGTAGTTGGTGCATTGTTGGGGTTGTTGTTGTTTGGTTGGTGTTGGTGTACTTGCCTCTTCACTACCCGGCCATGAGCTTTGAATAATCGAATAGCTTCCTCAATCGCTTCATGGGTCAAGAAGTCACATCTCCTTGAATAACTTCGAAGTCCTTCAATGAAAGCCTCAGAGCTTCTCATTATCCAAACCATAGATGGGCATAACACGCCAATTCTTGAAACCTTCAATATAAGTATCAATGTCGACCCAAAAACCTAACGACTGCTACGGAAATCAGCTTTCAAATAACATTACATGTAACTGTAATACATCTTCGGTCTTTGGAAACAAAGCATGCGATGCAACTACATGCTTTTGTAATTATTATCGCAACGAAATACCATCTACCTCTTATAACAAACACGGTAAGTTTTTGATTAACATTCATACATTATTATAAGAAGGACAGGCAAAACTTTGTATAAAATAAAGGAAACCAACATATGAGAGAAACTAAATTTTGCACTAACTGCAGATGTTGATCCAACAAATTCACATACATTTACTACTCTTTAGTACCTTCCACATAAATGTGCCATTAATGCTCAAACCCTAGCAAACAAAGACAATTTGGTTTCGCAGCAACCAATTGTCTTACCAGATTTTGAAAACAAAACAAGCCAACAGATAAAGGTAATATTAGTTACTGCTTATTATAACTATCGTAATTTAGGCACTATGTCATTACTTATCTTATATATAACAGGTTTTCCATTTAACTGCAGGTTTTCGTCAAATGTGTGTACATACCTCTTCTCTTCAACCACATTCGCAAGGATATACGGACATTAAAGGAAAAAGTCTTGCTCCAGAATCTACACCTACATACACAAGCCAACCAGAATTAAAAAATCCTACTACTAAAAATGGTAACATAACTTCTAAATAACAATATACAGGATCCTACACCATGGATTCTACTTTTTAGCAAATATTTATACCACAAAAGAAAGTAGATTTTTAACATATAGTGAGTCCGTTATTATATAGTTGTTAGTTAACATTTACAGCGACTGAATAACAGGTGCATCACAAAACAGAGATGGGAGTACTAACTATCATCAAAACATGAATAGTCCGGTTACAATACTAGGAAAAGGTAAAAAAAAGGACATCAACACTTTCAGCAGATGATACACCAATGCATCGTAAAAGGAAGAATGAAGATAAGCGTATAAGCATTATTGCAACCACAAATAAAGGTAAATTTTTCACATATATTATTTCTGCTATTACATTGTTGTGGCCTAACATTTGCAACCAATGAATGACAGTTGCATCAGATAACAAAAATGGAAATAATAAGTACCATGACAACATGGCTCATGCTGACAATCAAGACACGAAAAGGAAAAATGAAACAGACAAGAGGTTTCAGCGGGTGACACAACTAGAGGTCATAAAAGGAAATGTCCAGACTTATGTAACAACAGTGATACTGCAAAATCTACAGGTAAACTTAGCACATGCACCATTTCTTAGTAACACAAAATGCTTTCATTTAAATATTCTTTAAAATATGTTGTGCTTCATTGTCAACTTACCAGGCAGTAAAAGGAAAATGAAAGACCATAATGTGTTAGCCAGCCAAACGGTCTTAAAATCGATAAGGCGTAATACCATTATACCTTACACTGAAGGTAATAATGATCATTCATAAAAATCGCATCCTACATTTTATGTGTTCTAAAATTATTAAACACAAAATATTAATGGATCACTTATTTTCACAATACAGACGTATTCGGCTTATATATTGATTTAGGAGACTGTGACCAGAAATGCCAATATTGTCATGCAGCATTTTGGTATGGAGAAATATTAAAAGGAAATACTTCACACACCAAAGTGAGGTACCATCGCTGTTGTGCGGGAGGACAAGTATATCTGCCTAAAGAATTAGAACCCCCATAATCTTTGAAAGAACTCCTAAATGATAAGCACTTTCTGTGTGGAAAACTAGAAGGGGGGGTTGAATAGTTTTACCAATTAAAACTTCATTTTAATCTAATTAGATCGACTTATGTCAATCTATTTGGATGTGTGTGTTGGATGTTGATAAGCAAACATATAAAGGTAAGTAATGAAAAGATAAGAGTAAGAAGCACAAAACCACAACGCAAGTATTTATAGTGGTTCGGCTACAAGGTCACCTTCCTTGCCCTACTTCACTCCCCGAGTCACCTACTCGAGAGTTCGTAATCACTACACCAATCTCCTTATGGCGGAGAAGCCTTCACAACGTCGCCTACTCTTTTTCCGGTACTAGGCTAACCACCGGGTTCTTTCACTCCAAGGTGAACCACACCTACACAACGTCGCCTACCCTTTATAAGGTACTAGGCTAAGTACCTAGTTCTTTCACTCCAAGGTGAACTACACCTTCACAACGTCGCCTACCCTTTATTAGGTACTAGGCTAAGCACCTAGTTCCATTGCAATGGAGGAACTACTACCACACTACACCAACGACTAATCCCAAAGGATATCTACTCCTTTACAACATCATCAAGGATATCAATATCCTTGGATCTAATACTAGTCTATCTCGTACATCAAAGCACACCATATCGAATGTACATCTAAGGCACCTTTCACTAATGCCTTTGACTAGATCTACAAGACACCTTTCACTAATGTCTTGGGTCTTCACTTCTAAGCACCTTTCACTAATGCTTCTTTGTCTTGACTTCTAAGCACCTTTCACTAATGCTTCTTTGTCTTGACTTCTAAGCACCTACCACAAGTGCTTTATCCTATAGACGATAGATACCCTTCACTAATATCTTCGTCTTGACTCTTGAGACATTTTTCACTAATGTCTTCAACACTACACTTCTTTGAAGAAAGAAAGGAATCATCAACAAGAAGACTTCAGTAACCTTGATGATGAGGAAGCATGGCAACTCATGGACATGAGCTTGCTTGAATTCAAAGGTGGTGATCTTGCAATTAAGAGGAACCTAAAAGATCACACAAAAGCAAAACTACAAACATAGATCTCTTGGATCTAAGGTTAGTGAGATTTAACTCAAGGGGGGAAGGTATGTTAGAAAGGGATGAGAAATAATGAAGAAATGGCTCACTATTTATAGAGGAAAAATCCTACTGTTCCCCGGATCCCACGGATCCCTTCCACTTGGGATCCGGCTAGCACAAAGCTAGGGATCCGTGGAACGCTCCTCTTTACCCATGGGTATTTTTGGTTATGGGTCATGGGTTATGGGTTGATCCATGGTTTTCTTTCTAGATACAATGTATCTTAAGGATACAATGAACTTGGTTAAGTGGTATATATAAAACCATGGGTTATGGGTCAATACCATTTGCTAGTTCATTACCCATTTTAGTATTTACATGTTTTTTTACCCATTTTAGTATTTACATGTTTTTACCCATTTTAGTATACTTAGTTTAAGTATATGTTAACCCAATATGTACACACTAGTTGTTGTACATATGTATCTAAATCATAAAATCACTTATACTTGTTTTAGTGTTTTATGTGAAAATGTGAATATGTTAGAAACTATTAGTTCAAACCATTTACGTATTTTGTTTGTTTCGTTAATATGATTTTACGTTTGTTATCGACAAAACAATAGAAGATCGTAAAATATAAATAAACGTTTTTACGGCTTATTTGTATTAACATTCTGATAACATACGCGCATATAATCAGATTTTTAGCATGACATCTTTTGGTGCGCAGATAGATGAATCAATAAACGATGGAAAAGGGCCATACGTTTTCAAGATTTCTGGCCAAATATATCATTGGATAGGCACATTATTGCCCAGCAATAATGATGACCCACGATTTCTGCAACTTTATATTTATGATACAGAAAATGAAGTCGTAAATAGAATGAAACCCTTTGGTGGTGAAAGCCAGACCAATCTAAAACCTCAAATTGTTCAGAGGTTAATAGAAATCCTAGATAATCATAACGAGTTGGTCCAAATATTCAGAACAGCCTGAGATAAATACAACGAAGGTGAAATACCTGATTTCATAATCCAGCTTTACAATGTTGTTGGTGCAAAAGAATATGCACTTCCTTCGAGCGGCACCCTTGGAGCAATTGTGTTTGAAAATAGTTCGAATACTAAAACCGACTACGACGTCATCATAGAATATAAAGACAGGCACCCTAAGCGAATCAACAAGCTTCATACCTCATATATGTCTCTTCAATTTCCTATTCTCTTTGTATATGGTCAGCCAGGCTATAGTACAAAAATGAAGCTCACAGGTGTGAATGCACAAAGGAAAAGGAAGAAACTAACTATGAATGACTACTACATGTACCAACTACATGAACGCTTTGTGAATACAGTCACATATTCAGAAATGGCATATTATTTCAACAGTATGTTGTCTCAAGATTATCTTGTATACTAGAGCAGGACAGACTTGATTACATACGGGCTAAGCAAAATAATATAAGAAGCGAATGTTTAGCAGGAATATGTGATGCAATATCACAAGGAGACCACTTCGGTTCTGAGATAGGAAAAAAGATTATCCTCCCATCAAGCTTTACAGGTGGACCAAGATACATGTATAGTCATTACCTCGACGCCCTTGCCATATGTCGCGTTCTTGGAAACCCGCAATTCTTCATTACATTTACATGCAACATTAACTGGCCAGAGATCAAAAGGCACATGAAAAAGTATCCAGGACTTACTTCCTCAGATAGAGCTGACGTCGTGGATCGCGTGTTCCAGCAAAAGGTTGAAGATTTTATACAAGTATTGAAAGAAAGCAAAATTTTTGGACGCTGTACAGGAGGTATGTTATGAATTTAAATTTTTTTACACATTAATACATATATGATTAATTAGGTTTCTAATTTTGTTATTTTTTTCAGTTCTTTACACAATTAAATTCCAAAAGCGTGGCCTTCCACACTGCCACACACTCTTATGGATAGACTCCAAAGACAGGATACAATGTGCAGAAGAAGTCGATAAGTTCATTTCGGCAGAGTTACCTGATAAAGTGTCAGATCCTGACGGTTACAGAGTTGTCGCAGATATGATGATGCATGGCCCATGTGGAAATGCTAAACCATCTGCTCCATGTATGGAAGATGGTACCTGCAAAAAAAATTCCCAAAAAAATATAATCAAACAACCTACTTTGATAAAGATGGGCACATACATTATAAGAGAAGAAACACATCAGCCTACGTGCCAAAAGGTGAGTTCAAATTAAATAACACTTATGTTGTCCCTTATAATCGGCTGCTTTGTCTCATCTTTCACGCACAAATAAACATCGAGTATCGTGGATGGAGCATGCTTATAAAGTATCTCTTCAAATACATCTCTAAAGGCACAGATCGTATTGCAGCCCGAATTACCAGACCGATCGGTGGTGATCCAGCAACAACATCATCTGCACCTAAAATACAGATTGACGAAATAAAAAATTTCATTGATGGTCGTTTTATTTGTCCTCATGAAGCTTGCTGGAGAATACTTAAATTTCCTATTCATCATAGAGAACCGGCGGTGCAAATCCTTGCTCTACACCTGCAAAACATGCAGACACTCACTTTTCGTGATAAAGAGGCTTTAGGAAATGTGGTGGCGGACGAAAGCAGAAAACTTACGACATTGTCGGAATGGTTCACATACAACCAACTCCATGAAGACGGCAAGCACCTAACATATTTAGACTTCCCTTCTGAATAGGCCTGGTATGAACAATCAAAGACATGGAGGCGTAGAAAGCATAAAAGCAGATACTCAATCGGCCGGTTAGCATATGTACATCCAGCTGCAGGTGAGCTTTTTTATTTCCGAATGTTACAGGGGCACCAAAGAGGCTGCGGATCGTTTGTCGACGTTCGCACGGTCAATAATCAGGTTTTCTAAACCTATCGTGCAGCGTGCAAAGCCTTAGGGCTACTAGAAGACGACAAGGAATGGGATATAGCCCTGGAAGAAGCATCATTGTCAGCATCTGCTACGGAAATACGCACATTGTTTGCTCATATTCTAATTTATTGCGAAGTTGCAGACCCAGTACAATTGTGGGAAAAACACTGGCGCACCATGGCAGACGATATTCCAGCAAAAGCTGCGCAAATGTCTTATGTTAAAAACCTAAACATTAATGAACCGGAGCTAAAACAATACATTATGTATGAAATAGAGTTCATACTCAATGGATGCTCAAAGTCAGTGCAAGATTATGGTTTCTCATTGCCTCCAACACATTTACTCGCCGACCTGGAAAATAGGCTTTTGATGGAAGAAAAAAATTACAACCGTCCAGAATTAAAAGAAGATGTCGCTGTCTCTGTATGCAAGCTGAACGAAGAACAGAAAAGGATTTGTGATCTCATTCTTTCTGCATCAAACAACAAGCAACAAGAATTGGTATTTGTTTACGGACATGGTGGAACAGGTAAAACTTTTTTATGGAAAACAATAATTAATACCTTACGTTCAGATGGGAAAATTGTACTTGCTGTTGCATCGTCAGGTATCGCATCTTTGTTGCTCCCAGCTGGAAGAACAGCTCATTCAAGATTTAAATTGCCGTTAGAATTAACTGACGTATCGATCTGTAACATAAAAAAAACACGATGATGGCAAAGCTCCTAAATGAAACTGAATTAATAGTATGGGATGAGGCACCGATGAACGACCGGCGTTGTTTTGAAGCGCTAGACAGGACACTTAAAGATATACTCAACAACTCAACCAAACTATTTGGTGGCAAAACAATCATGTTGGGTGGTGACTTCAGGCAAACACTTCCCGTGAAAAAAAGGGTTCGAGAACAGAAATTATCAATTCATCAATAGCAGAATCATACCTTTGGCCATACTTCAAAGTATTCAAGCTTAAACGGAACATGAGGCTGCTGCAAAATCACCTGAACGAAAACCAAAAAAAAGAAGTTCATGAATTCTCTTCATGGTTACTCGATATAGGTGATGGAAAAATTGGAGAACCTGATGAAAGCAATACAGAAGACGCTGCATGGGTCACGATTCCTCCTCAATATCTAATCCCAAATGATGAAGATGGAGTAGAAACACTGATCAATTTCATCTACGACATTGATAAAACCAACGGCGCACCTGTTACAAGAGAAAGCTATTGTTTGTCCAAAAAATGAAACTGCGGATATTATAAACGAAAAGATATTATCAATAGTCAAAGGCGAGACTACAACATACATAAGTAACGATGAAGCGGTCACTGAAATGTTGTATCCACCAGAGTACTTAAATACTTTCAAGTTCCCAGGTTTACCGCCAAACACTCTTCACTTAAAAATTGGAGCTCCAATCATGTTACTCAGAAACGTCAACCTAGGCGGAGGACTCTGCAATGGAACAAGAATGATAGTCAAGAATCTCATGTCCAAACTCATTGAAGCAGAAATAATTACGGGCACAAGAATTGGAGAAAAAGTCTATATTCCAAGAATCCCTTTGACACACAAAGATCCAAACTACCCTTTCATTTTCAAAAGGAAACAGCTCCTGGTTAAGCTTTGCTACGCTATGACAATCAACAAGAGCCAAGGACAATCTCTCAACAAAATAGGCGTCTACCTTCCACAACCAATTTTTGGTCATGGCCAGCTATATGTTGCTTTATCGCGTGCTACATCACCTTATGGGCTAATTATCCTTATGACGGCTCACGCCGAACACCCCCAAAATACAACCCTAAACATAGTTTACAAATACTTTTTAAACAAAATTTCTGACACAAAAGGTTTTTAAAAAACAGTTAGTTAAAAAAAAAATATTTACCTCTTCTTCATTGTAAGAATGCATACCATTCCTGCATTGCATATTAACAGATACTTTTAGCGGCTATCTATCTTTAAATTACACAATGTAACCATATATTATGCTTTTTCTTATAACATAAATCCTAAAATTTCTCTTACATTACCATCTACAGGATGACAGAAGCAACTATCAAAGATCTAAAACCAGGCGATAGAGATAGGATACTGGAAGCAAAAGTGTATCGAGCATGGATACATCGAGACCCGCCAGACACAACAGATAAAGGTTTCCGCGCAATTTTATTGGACAAGCAGGTATTTACCATAGTATAATTTAAATTAACAAAAAAATAATCGCAGTAGTTGCAAACACAAACACATATTAACCATTAGTATTATATGAACAGGGTGATGCGATACAAGCTAACATGGAAGCCAGTGAGATTCAAAAGTTTACCCCGATTCTGATGGTTGGAAAAACTTATCGCATTTCTGGGTTTATATGATTGGTGTACTATTAACCCCACCAACCAAACGGGCTCTAAAGTACATGTGCAATCCAAAACACCCCACCTCGGCTCACTCACATCTGATGGAAAGAATCTCTAAAAATGGAAGTGAATCACAAACCTTCCCCAAATATGAAACTGGTGGTATAAATTAAATTTAAGGTTTAAGATTATTATTATTTATTTATTCATAAACCAAAAAGGGTCAGGAGGAATCGAAAACTGGGTTAGGATTTGGAATCAAGTTTCGATTTTTCTTCAAGTTTAAGGTATGAATCAAGGTTTTTTATAACTTAATTGTATTATTATCATTATTATTATTATTATTATTATTATTATTATTATTATTATGCTTGTTTGGTATCACCAATCACTGTTATATGCTCCGATTGTTATATGCTTGATTTGCTCAAATACTTTCTTACAGGTCTAGTAAGTTTTTGCCTATTACTTTCCTGTCTTTTTCATGTTTGATTTATATTACTTCATTGTAGTATTTATTTATAAAAATTCAAGCTTTTCATGTCTTGAGCACTCTTTATAATGTTTTACGTGTTTATTTGATGTTTGTGTTCTTCATATCTGATTTCTACAAAAGGTTTATGAATTTCCAAGCTTTACAAGTCTTATGCACTTGTTATTCAGGTTTTCGCCTATTAGTTTGGTATTTTTGTTGTCAATTGTGTCTTTTCATCATTGATTTGAATATGAGTTTTATAAAAATCCAAGCTTTATGCACTTGTTATTCAGGTTTTCGCCTATTAGTTTGGTATTTTTGTTGTCAATTGTGTCTTTTCATCGTTGATTTGAATATGAGTTTTATAAAAATCCAAGCTTTACAAGTCTTATGCACTTGTTATTGAGGTTTTTACCTATTAGTTTGGTATTTTTGTTGTCACTTTTTTCATACATACAAACACTTCCCAAATCATATGAAACTGGTGGTGTATAAATTAAAGATTTTTATTTTATTTTTATTTTTTTAATTCAAAAACCAAAAAGAGTCAGAATCGAAAACTGGATTAGGATTTCGAATCAAGTTCGATTTTTCTTGATGTTTAAGGTATGAATTATGTTTTTTCAAAGTTAATTGTATTATTATGACCAATCACCGGGTAACTGTTATATGCTCCATTTCTTTATGTTTTCTGATACAGATACAAACATTACTAGTCTTATTATTATTAGAAGGTTAAGTATTGTTTTTGTTTGATTTGTTCAACTATTATATAAAATATGAACTTTACAAGTCTTATGCACTCTTTATAAGTATTTACCTATCAATTTGATGCTCTGTTGTCAATTTTGTACTTTTCATTGCTGATTTGTACAACTTTTTTTTTTCTAAAAATCCAAACTTTACAAGTCTTATATACTTTTTAGAAGGTTTTTACCTCTTAATTTGATGTTTCTATTGTCACTAGCGTGTTCTTCATGTTTGAAATGTATAAAATCAAACTTTACAAGTTTTATGCACTTGTTATTGAGGTTTTCACCTATTAGTTTGATATTTTTGTTGTCACTTGTGTCATTTCATGTTTGATTTGTATAACTTTTTTATAAAAATTCAAGCTTTTCAAGTCTAGGCACTCTTTATAATGTTTTACTTGTTAATTTAATGTTTGTGTTGTCACTGGTGAGTTCTTCATATCTGATATGTATAAAAGGTTTATGAAATTCCAAGATTTACAAGTCTTATGCACTTGTTATTGAGGTTTTTACATATTACTTTGATATTTTTAATGTCACGTGTGTCTTTTTTATTGTTGATTTGAATCTGAGTTTTATAAAATCCAATCTTTACAAGTTTTACGCACTTGTTATTGAGGTTTTACCTATTCCTTTGATATATTTGTTGTCACTTGTGTTCTTTTCATGTTTTATATGTTATTGGTTTTCTTGCCAAGTAATTTCAGAATAATTTGCTTTTTTTTTTTTTTTTTTTGTATATTTGTGCTGTTTTTCTGTTATTCCATTATAAAGATTCATATTAGTGTTTTTGTGATATGTCATATGCCTTGAGTTCTTTAAAAGAATTGATATAAATCGACCCTTGTTAGATCTTTCTGCACTTTTTCTATAAGCTTTTGCCAACTAGTTATTCTTATTTGATTTCATTTGTGTCTAAGATTAGTTTGCTTCATTAGGTGTTTCGTGTTGGTACTTGGTAAGTTGGTATGCTATAATATCCCCCGTTCTTTCTATTTATTCTTTTATTGAAATCGAGCCTTTTTAGGTCATGTGCAATTTCCGATAAGGTTTTGCAAGTAATATGAGGTTTTGGTTGTCACATATGCCCTCTTCTTACTTGATCCATTTAAGATTATATTATCCATTAGGTGTCTATGATAGTAACTGGATAAATTAGGCAGTCAACAATTGAGATTCAGATTGATATAGCTAAATTCGAGATGGCTGATCTCCTTCACAAACGTGGTTACAACAAGTTTATTATTCTTCACACATACATAAAAACAATAACTACTGATTTATTACAAAGCAACAATAACTACTCCTAAAATGCAGGATCAGAACTACTCCCTTCCTATTCAGTTTTAACCGTTTCATGGTTGACCCAGTGGGTCCATCCAGATTCCGAAAAGGGCATTAAATGACCCGTGTTTTCTTTCTTGTGTACACGTGTAGATTCTTATCATTCTGATTCATGGAACTTGACCCTTTCAATATGATTTACTGATTTTTGATATGCCAACATTGAATTTCTTATGTTTGATTGTTTCAAGATCATTATATCAACATAACTAAATAATTGCTTATCCGTTAGTAGATGAAGTATGAGGTGTTACCCGAAAAACTACTTTCAAAGTTTTGAGTACATAGTAGTATGAAAGCTTTAAGATTCCTTGTTTTCTTTTCCGGCTATTAATGCTGAACTTATTAATTTTGAATTAATAATATTATGACACGTTGCAGGGGCACATTCATTTGATATAACAAATAACATCTTAAGATGGGACAAAAGTGTAAGGATATGCCTTGCCATTCACTAGTGCCTCCCTTATCTCCTAAATATCCATGGTTTGTTGCTCAGAACTTTGAAGCCGAGGACGACGACTCACAAGTCCAAATTTTCTACAACCTACATGACCCAATGTCTCATTATCGCTGCCAAATCCCCGAGTTACTCGGAAAACGTATCCGAGGTTATTTTCATGGCTGTTGGGTTCTTCTCTCCTCCAACCGTCCACGTGACGTCATGTGGTCTCTTTGGAACCCAATCACATCTAAGATTATTAATCTTCCTCCCTTGAATCGTAACGGATCATCAGGAGATAATGATCGTATCAGATATTATTGTTTGTCGGCCCCTCCCGAGCATCTCAATTCCGTTCTTTTGTTAACCATAGCTGGAAAACACAATTTTGTGTACTGTAGGCTCGGGAGAAGAAAGGATTTAAGATGGACCGAATCGACATTTGCTAAACAAGTTAGGATCATAACCGGTAGCGATGATTTTCTACACTCCCTAACTTGCTGCGATGGTACAGTATATGCGTGCATAACTGACTCCATTAATCGTAGATTAGTTATCGTAGAGGTTAAAATTTTGGTTAATGATGGAGAAACTGTGATTACTTTATTGCCATTTTCGGAATTCGCTTGGCCTAACTTCGTTGGTTGTTTCAACTATTCGTTTGGAATGCAAGGATCTTGTACAGAACTGTTCATCATTTTAATAGGCAAAATACACAAGCATAAAGTTGTTGTAGTGAATGTGTTTAAGCTGGACAAGAATAATATGACGTGGGAAGAAATGGAAGACCTCAAAAACACTATATTATGTGTGAACCTTGGCATGAATACATCAGGTTTTGCCAGCCCTGCAATTGCTTCATCAGAATTAGGGGGTTATATGCATATTTTTCGTGATGACGGAAGAGTCATTTACTCATACCACGTCAAAGATAAAACCATCTCTTTATCTTCCATGCCTTATTTAGCAGGAACAAACCACATATCACTGTGGGCAATGCTCGAATGCACCGGGTAATTGCTTATTTGCTTTAATATGTATTTATTTTGCTTTAGCTCGAAAACAGTTTCTTGAAAATCTTTTTTTTTATGTAGGTTACTAGGTGATCGCTTTCATGTTGATTGTAAACAAGAAAAAGAGGGCGATAAGGAGGATCAGATAGTCATAAGATCAGTTGATCCATTTCTTGTTTTGAAAATGAAGGAATATTGTGCGGGTGTTGAACGAGTCAAGTTGTCACCCCTTCCATATTCTGGATATGAATACAGGTATTGTATTGCTTTTAGTTATTTAAAGTACATTGGGTATTTGTTAAATTTATAAATTTGCAAAACTCGAAATTGCGAATTTTACACCGATGTCTGAATTTAGGATTAGCCCCTTTTAAAACTTTTGGATTTGATTGTAATTTCTATTAACCAATTAGAAAAAAAGGAGCTTCCAAGCCCATGCATATTTTTTGTTTTTTAAAAAGATCAACATGATTCGGTTTTGACTAAAAGGTCTAGTTTTGATTTTTATTGGCCAATCAGGAGGCTTTATTTTGCCATGTGGCAAAATCGAGCTCTCGTATCGGCCCAATCCGGCTTTTCTCACATATTGATTTTTTTAAGTTGGCTCTCAAATGGGATTTTTCTTTACTATATAAAATATATATGACTTAAGTTATTTATAATTGTAAGATATAGGGCAAATCGCACGATAAGATAGTATACTTTAAGCCAATTTGGGAATTCAATTTTTTTTCTTCTCAATTTAAAGGTATTAAGGTTCAAATGTTTACTGAAATATGAGGCTTTTTGACTTTTCAAAAGAGGTTACTGGTCATGAAAGCCTAAATAACTTTTAAATGTCTAACTAAATGATACATCACACAATTATCTATTTCAGCTAAAAAACTTACCGATAACATATTTCGGAAAGTCAATTTTTTTTATAAACCTTACAATGCACAAAAATGTAACTTCTTTACCTTACATTGAGAAAAAAAAGAGTTGAATACCTTTTATTTATATTGGCCTAAAGTATAATACCTTTTTGTGCAATTTGCCCTAAAGTATAATTTTGGCAAATACTCCGTAATAGTTTAGTATTGTATTGTATAATTAACTTCTATGCCAGTACATGTTTAGTATGGCAGGAGGAGATTGCTGTTTTTTGAAAATTATATTTTTTGTAGGTTAGAAAGTGATAATGTTGATTCTAAACAAAAAAACGACAAGGATGTTGATATATTTGTGAGATCAGTCAAGGGTGATGAGGATGAAACGCATCTGCTCAATCTTCCACTTCATGTTTTGGAGATGGTAATGGAGTTTTCTGTTGGTGTGGAGTACCTCAAGTTTCGTTCGACATGCAAATGTTGTCATTTAGCAGCACCTTTGATACCGTGGAACAACGGAAAAGCATCAAAGAGATTGCAAGAGTACTCATCACCTTCGCCGTGGCTGATAGTGTTTGACAAACATAAAGGCATTATCACTTTTACAGATCCCTTATTTGGTGACAAGTATTTTATGAAAACACCTCAAGAATTGATTTGCGATTTCCTAATAAAGTGTTCGAGGTATGGTTGGTTGCTGATTATAAAACCTGATAGATCATTGGTGTTATTTAACCCTTTCACAAGTGATATCCGTGAGCTTCCACCGGTACCGCTTCCACCGGTACCTAATTATTTAGATGTCTTTAGTTTCTCCGCACCAGCTACTTCTCCCGGTTGTATGGTTGCTGGAATCGCAATAGACCTGCCGTATTATCATGTTTGTATCCACTTTGTAGGTGGGGACCCATCATGGCGTAAAATTCGGCTAGATGTTTTTACACGTGGTGAGATGTTTAACTCTTTCTCATTCTATGGTCGAGATCTTTATGCCTTGAGGAATGATGGAGGACTAGAAGTTTTTGAAGAAATAGGCAGAGAAGGTCACTCGTGGGTGCGTAATGTTGCTCAAGCGCCAACAAGCTGTGGCACATCTTTCACAGAATCTTTCCAAGTGAGATGTGAACGGCATCTGTTACGAGTCATCATGGGCAAGTTTGGGGAATCCGTTGAGGTTTTCAAGTTGAATGATTGTACAAAAGACTGGGTGCAAATAAATGGTTTAGGGAAACATACGATATTTATTTGTGATACTTCATCTGTCTGCATGGATGCCAAAACACCACAGATGGAGAACAAGATCTACTTTCTAACACTTCCTGTAGTGTACTATTCACTTGAAACATGCAGGTTTCACACTTTTGATAACACCAACATACAAGACAGTTTTGGGGATTTAATTGGAGTGAAACAGCATTTTGCCCCTCATGGGTGGATTGAACCAAGCTGGTTATGATTTGTTTTTATATTATAGGACATGTAAGTAATTGGCATTCTGTCACGAAACTGGTAAATACCACACTTAGGAGAATTAGCAAAAAATTGGATGTTGTGGCTCTTAACGAAATGTTTTCCTGAGAATGTTTTGTCGCGGAGCGGTGTAGAGCTTTTTGTGGCGGTGAGCAATAAGCATAGTGGTTGTTTGACAAAAGAGCGGTGGACGGCGGGTATTTTTTAGGAAGGTTAATTGGCAAATAATTGGTTTTTTGATAAAAAAAAATTGGTTGCATGCTATCTTTCCCATCCACTGAAACCGTGGGAAAAAAAATATATAAATAAATAAATAAATAAATAAATAATTACAAAATCACATTTGAAGTTTGAGTGCCTATGGCGAGTGTTTCTATCAATGAGCGAATGCTCCAAAATAGCCAACAAACAGAGTGTAACACATAAGAATATAAGATACACATAACGCGAGCAAGTTTTGATTCAATAGCTAAAATTCTAGGGAAACATCTAGCTAAGTTTCTCTTATTTGCCGTCAATAATAGTTAGCTGTGAGTAGCATTAATTGTTTTGAAATATGTATATGTCATTTTATATATTTATAACTAGTTACAAGCCAAGCGCGAACTACATTTTTGGTCAAAGTTTAATTATTTTTATTACTTTACAACCAAAATTAGCGAATGAAAATAGTTGATGGGACATTTTTGTATCCCATACTTCTAGGCATTCTACTATATCGACTTTTGTTGACTTATCTAAACCTTTTTTAGCAATTATCTAAACCAATTGTTGAACATGTTTTATAACATAAATAGATTAATAAAATTGAGTTGTTGTAATATAAACTTTAAACTCAATCCAAATTTTACTAATTAGTAATGAAAGATTTTTTTCAAGCTGCTAGCTTACGGTGACTAACATGGTTCAATAAGTTCAATCGTAAGGGTCCCATCAACCCGAATTTTAAAGCATTGCTAAATAGTGTGCTAAAAATAAATGTATGCTAATAATGTGATTCTAAAAATTCATTGTCAATTAAAAGCATGTTACAAATTGAAGTAAAGCGTATTTGTATCGATAAAGTAATGGGGTAGTCATTTTCAATGTGTCCGTACACTTCCTCGACTAAGTTCCTACTTGAAGTTTACATATAAATTAAACTTATTTTAAAATTTTAGTTTACTATATGAATATACAAAGATATATCCGTGAAAATTTTGATATATTGAGTTTTTTCATTATGTATTAATATCTATTAATATTTTGTAAAAATATTTATTGGATGAAATATATAACTTTGTTTTGCTTACATAGATGTTTAGATTGAGGTTGACGTTGTTGTTTAACTTTAACTATTGATATCATGTTGTACAAAATGTGCGAGTTTAGTAGCAAATAATGAGCGTTGATGAAGTTAAAATATATTCCGTAAATTTTTAAAAATGTTTTTCCGGATATTCGTATATAAACTTTAAATAATAATTACATGAGTCGTTGTTATAAATACAATCACATATATTTATTTTTATATCACAGTAACTCGTACTTACTATTTGATATTTATATTACAGTTAATAACAATTTTGTCGTTTTTAATATTCAAACCCGTGTACGAATAGATTCAACTTTTAAATAGGATAACATGAGTCTTTATTTAACGTATATAGTAAAAAATATATTTTAATAGATAAAAGTTTAAAACTAATATTTATTTATAAATATTAAACGTATATTAAAACTAATTCGTATATTAAAATTTTGTAATTTTAATGGATGGATGTCTCAAACTAATACTAATACTCATGGAATTGAAACAAAGTTCATATTATAAAGTTTAGAAGTTTAGGGGTATAAAATGTAATGTGTTATTTGTTTATTATCTAAATTTATTAAAAAATATGGAGACTTATAATTTTACATTTAACTTTATATAATATATTAAAATTCAACCACTAAAGTTTTTATTAATTACATCCTTTTTATCTAAGTTTTTGTTTCTATAAATTTGACACATATATTTTTATGCGTTTTTTTCCTCAACCAAATTCTCCATCAAATTTATTAAATTTTCACTAAAATCAATTCAATTTTGACCTTTTATTGGCCAATCATATTTCTTGATTTCGCCTATGTGTCAAAATCAAGCTCTACTATTAGTCTAATTTTATTTTCAATAAGAATGGTTTTGCAAAATCACTCAAAATGATGTAATTTCTTTATTATATAAATAAAGATTACAACTAAGGGTGTTACCGGTCGGGTTATTGGGTATATCAGTCGGTATTTTAATATGAAAAAGTGACCCGCAACCCGACCCTATAAGTAATCGGGTTGTAGTCGGGTGGGTTATGCGGGTCGGATGATTCGAGTTAATATGGTTCTTTGGGTTTTTTTCCAATAAAATAAGGAACGACCCAAAAGGTATAGCATGAATTAACCAGATTATTGCTTTTAATAGTACAACTTTTAATGCTAGTTGTTACCGGGTCGGGTTATTGGGTATATTGAGTCGGTCTTTTAATATAAAAAAGTGAACCGCAACCAGACCCTATAAGTAATCAGGTTGTAGTCGGGCCGGGTTATGTTGGGTCGGGTGATTCGGGTTAATTGGGTTCTTTGTGTTTTTCCCCATAAAATAAGGTACGACCCAAAAGGCATATCATGAGTTACCAGGATTATTGCTTTTAATAATAAAACTTGTACAAATAAAAACGTGTGAAACATCACAGGCGTGTAAAAAGAAGCTCAAAATCAAATTCCAAAAAACAAATAAACACACCAGTAGCCTTCGTATACGAAAATAAGGCAAAAGTTTTGTTACGACCCAAGATGAAGCCCAAGTTGAAGGCCGACCCAAGAGGGTCATGTCTATTCCAGGTTGGCATAAAGATTATGTCATTGGCTAGCTATCTATCAGTTTAGTGTTTATCTTCTGTGTTTGTGTGTTAGGTCGTGTTTGAGTCAAAGTGGGATAAGTGTCAATTAGGTTGTTATCTGGTGTTTTAGTCGTTATAGGAATGGTGTCATGTCATTGTTAGATAAGTGTTATCATTGTAAGGGTTATCCCATTCGGTATATATAGCGACCCATTATGATGAATGAACTACAGTTTTCAGTTAAAATCAATTCACTCTTCTCAACCCTAATTCTTAAGGAGCTAGCACTCGCTTAAAGTAGTGCGATGTATCGATACCACCTAACAGGTTGCATCAAGTTTAGTAGTAGGCAACTATTATTAGCACGCAATTGAATCAAACGGAGTTTTAATTTGTTAACAGTTAAATCATATGCCCTGTCTAATTGTAAAAAGCTAGTGGGCTTAGGGAAATACGTAGTAATTCATAAAAAATACATTTCGCGTCTATCGGGTTGACCCGATAACAAAAATAATTCAACCACAATCCGATTTTATATCGAGTTATCATATTCGGGTCAAAAAACCCGATATTTTTATTTAACCCGATTCAATCTGAGTCAATAAGCTTATCAGGTTTAGGTTTGGGTTCATGCCGGGTCAACCCAACCCTACTGACACCCATAATTACAACTAAAACTATGTTACCAAACGTTTTTATTTAACAAAACAGCTACAGCTCACGGCTACTGCTCACAGCTACTACTCACAGATACTTTTAACAAACACATCCACAGATAAAGAGATAGGTGACTTTCTATCTCATTTTGCCCTCTACCCTACATTATACCTTTCATTTTCTGTTTTGTAGTCATAATCAACAATATTAATTTAATAACCTGAAAATGATACCAAAAACTATGTACACAAACCAAACAACACTTTATATGTAGAGATAATTACTTTAATTCTACACTGTTTTCAAACCAATACCGATAAACATTGTTATTATTATTTTTTTACACTGTATTTTCGAGTGTCACTTAAAGAAGAAAAAGAAAGAAATAAATAAATAAAATAAAAAGTTGTGTTTCTAAGTAAGACTTAAAGAGTAAAATGCTAATTTGATTTTCTTTGTTAAAAGAACTAAATAGTGCTAGAGGGTATTTGGCTAAGCTTATATAGCAGGTTTATGAGATAATTAGCTTATATATGTCAAATAAAATTAAAGTAATTGTTTAGCTAAGCTTATATAAGTAGGCTTATGAGCTTTTATATAAATGGAAGTGATTTACACACCCTCAAATTGATTGAGACATTTTAGTTTAGAGTGTCTTGACATTTATATCCTTACATGATAAAAATAAGTAAAAATCATGTGAGTGTATAAATGTCAATATACTCTAAATTAGAGTGTCCTCAATCAATTAAAAAAATATGCAAATCACCACCCCTTATATAAATGGAGTTTCATAAGCCACAAAATCATGATTTTGAGAGAGATTGGACTTGTATAACATGACTATATCCAGAGTGTTGATAGTTGATACTCACACCATAACTTTTTATATTTTCATTATAATTTATGTATTATAATATTATACGATACTATAAAACTTGCACAAAATGATGTAATTATTAAATAAAATGGTGTGAGTATCAACACCTATAACATCATTCAACTCAGATATTTTGCTTTAATTTTGATTTTCTGATTTCTAGAAGCTCAAATTTGAGTAATGCTTGCAAATGTTTTTTTTTCTTCTTCTATATAACGCATTGTACTTCATATTCGGTCTTTATTTGTGGTTGGAACATATTGTTGGACCAAATTAGATTTGATAGGTTTGCAATTCTTTTTAGTAATTCACAAATTTACTTTGATTATACAAAAAAATAAAAATAAAAATCTGACGCCAAAACAACATCGACAAATAGGAAAAAGAGGTAAAAATAGTATTTTGGTCATTTATAAAAATTGTTTCCAAGTAAATTAAAATTCTCCATATTTTGAAGGCATTATAATTTGCGTCATTTTATCGATTTATAGAATTTTAATATGTTTCATTTAGCATATCAAACACGTTATTTCAAGGAATTTAATGCAAATGGCATAAAATCCCCCAATATACCCCAATCAAATGCACCCTTTGCTATTTTTCCTCATTATATTTTCTTTTTCTTCTTAAATACGCCAAAAACATTTTAAGATAAGGATCCTTGGTTTTATGTTAAATTTGATATACGCTTCAAAGTTCTAAGCTTTTTGCATTTGTATAGTTATATGATAACTTATATGAACTTGTTTTTATTTTGACATACTTCAAACTTGAATTGTTAATATATGGCTTAATCTGATAACTAGTCTTAACCTAGGGGACTAACTTTGTCTTAATATCCTCTCAATTTTAGTACAAAAGGATGAGACTGGAATTGATGTGTTGGATATGTAGATAGTTTGGAAGACATAAGGTCAAGCAAATAATGGGAAAAAACAGAATGACCTGTTTGCATTTTATGGAAGGATTGAGTTATGCAATACGTCAAAGTCTCAAGTCAAGATGTATAAAAGCCATCTTTTTGGGTCATTGGGTTAACAAATACTACAGAAAATTCTCTCTTCTCTCAAAACTACTATCACTCCCTCTCTTTAAACACCCTAGATAATTGTGATCATCTTGATCAAATTGTTCAGTTTGTTATTAATTCTCGTGATTTGTAATAAGTTGCTGGTGATTTGTAACTGTTGATTGAAACTGTTTGAGAACAGCTGTTAGCATATCGAACGTATGATTATCAAATATACATATGTAGTCTTGTTCGTACATAGTGGGGTGGGCGGTTATAACCATAATGGATTAAACCATGATAAGCGCATAAATGCATTTCAAAATGTTGTTTGTTGAATCATGCTACCGAGGGTTTTGATATTCTTAGGCTCTAGCGTCAAGGTTGCATTTATTTTGTGCTACACGCGCTTTAAAAATCTAGGTCCACCACTACTATATCATTCAACTCGGATATTTTGATTTTCTGATTTCTAGAAGCTCAAGTTTGAGTAATGCTTGCAAATATTTTTTTTCTTCTTCTATATATCGCATTGTACTTCATATTCAATCTCTAATTTGGTTTGTAAATCACATGATATGAAAGATAAATATTGTAAGCATCGCTTTTTCACTTACCACGTTGTTGGAAACATGTTTGAGAATAAATTATACTGTAATCCCTTTCGCTTATTGAATTTCAAACAAAAAAAAACTTATAATAATGTCAAAAAACATGCTCCGATGTAGTTGTAGAAACCACAACTTCGATCATTTGGCAATAATGTAATCGTGTTTGGTTTCATTTGAAACCACCTATAAAGGATACTTGGTGTTAAAGTTACAATTCTTTCTCAAACTTAGATTGTTGGACCAAATTGGATTTGATAGGTTACATGACACACTATTTCAAGGAATTTAATGCAAATGGCATAAAATCCGCCAATATACCCCAACCAAACGTACCATTTGTTATTTTTCCACATTACATTTTGAAAAATGATTTGTAGACCTAAAAGGTGTGCCTACAAATAGACCTACAACTATAATTGGTGAAATTGAAATTTTGATTGGTTAATATGAAGAGAGAGAAAAAGTGTTTGAAACTTGTCAAAATATTAATCGCCTATATATCATAACTCTTACATTTTTTGTTCTTCTGAAATACGCCAAAAACATTTTAAGATAAGGATCTTTGGTTTAATGTTAATTTGAAACACGCTTCAAAATTCTAAGCTTTTTCCATTTGTGTAATTATATGATAACTTATATCAACTTTTTTTTTTACATACTTCAAACTTGAATTGTTAAGGTATATGGCTTAATCTGATAAATAGTCTTAACCTTAGGGACTAACTTTGTCTTAATATCTTTCTAGTTTTAGTACAAAAGGATGAGAGTGGAATTGATGTGTTGGATGTCTAGATAGTTTGGAAGACATAAGGTCAAGTAAATAATGGAAAAACATGGAAGGACTTGTTTGCAATTTATGGAAGGGAGTTATGCAATATGTCAAAGTCTCGAGTCAAGATGTATAAAAGCCATCTTTTACAAATACTACAAAAAATTCTCTCCTTTTTCAAAACTACTATCACTCCTCTTTAAACACCCTAGATAACTGTGATCATCTTGATCAAATTGTTCAAATTGATCATCTTGATCAAATTGTTAAGTTTGTTATTAATTCTCATGATTTGTAATAAGCTTCTAGTGATTTGTAACTGTTGATTGAAACTGTTTGAGAATAGTTGTTAGTTATAAAGTCGTTTTTAAGTAATAATAAGAATCTATATCTATTTTGCATGACATATAAGAATGAAAAGAGAGTATCTGAGTGAACATATCACTCGATTCCATAACATAAAACAATTATCACACACACAAAAATCTGTGATACATAAGTAACAATGAATAATTTAAAAAATGGTTTGTCTAACATGTGCTTAAAGAGAATTAAGATTATTAAAAGACACGGGTCCTGAGAAAAGGACACGGATCCACAAAAATTGTACTTTATGTGGATCCCTATGTCCTTTTCTGTGGGACCCGATGTCCTTTTAATGTGCTTAACTTGTGCCCTAAGAAAAATCCTTTAAAAAATGTATGAAAAATCTATACATAAGCAACATTGAATAATTTAAAAAATGTATGAAAAATCTATGATACATAAGCAACATTGAATAATTTAAAAAATGTATAAATATCTATGATACATAAGCAACATCGAATAATTTAAAAAATGTATGAAAAATCAATGATACATAAGCAACAATGAATAATTTAAAAATCTATAAAAAATCTGATACATAAGGAACATTAAATAATTTAAAAAATCTATGATACATAAGCAACATTGAATAATTTTAAAAATCTATGAAAAATCTATGATACATAAGCAACATTAAATAATTTAAAAAATCTATGATACATAAGCTAACACTGAATAATTTAAAAAATGTCACATGTGTAAGTTACACAATTGTGCTATAAAAACATAACAAATGAAGAAATCATAACCAACTAGGTTCAATCCACCCATGAGGAGCGAGATGCTGTTTCGTTCCAATTAAATCCACGAAACTGTCTAGTATATTGGTGTTATCAAAAGTGTGAAACCTGCATGTTTCAAGCGAATAGTACACTATAGGAAGCCTTAGAAAATAGATCTTATTCTCCATCTGTGGTGTTTTGGCATCCATGCAGACAGATGAAGTACCACAAATAAAAATCGTATGTTTCCCTAAACCTTTTATTTTCACCCATTCTTTTGTATAATCATTCAACTCAAATACCTCAACTGATTCTCCAAACCTGCCCATGATGACTCGTAACAGATGTTGTTCACATCTCACTTGGAAAGACTGGGGGGGAGATGTGCCACAGCTTGTTGGCGCTTGAGCTACATTACGCACCCACGAGTGACCTTCTCTGCCTATTTCTTCAAAAATATCTAGTCCTCCATCATCCCTCAAGGCATAAAGATCTCGGCCATAGAATGTTAAAGAGTTAAACATCTCACCACGCGTAACATCTAGACGAATTTTACGCCATGATGGGTCCCCACCTACAAAGTGGATACAAACATGATGTCTGGCAGGTCTATTGCGATTCCAACAACTATACAACCGGGAGAAGTAGCTGGTGCGGAGAAACTAAAGATATCTAAATAATTAGGTAATGGAGGAAGCTCACGGATATCACTTGTGAAAGGGTTAAACAACACCAATGATCTATCAGGTTTTAAAATCAGCAACCAACCATACCTCGAACACTTTATTAGGAAATCACAAATCAATTCTTGCGGTGTTTTCATAAAATACTTGTCGCCAAACAAGGGATCCGTAAAAGTGATCATGCCTTTATGTCTGTCAAACACCATCAGCCACGGTGAAAGTGATGAGTACTCTTGCAATCTCTTTGATGCTTTTCCGTTGTTCCACGGTATCAAAGGTGCTGCTAAATGACAACGTTGGCATGCAGAACGAAACTTGAGGTACTCAACACCAACAGAAAACTCCATTAACATCGACAAAACATGAAGTGGAAGATTGAGCAGGTGCGATTCATCCTCATCACCCTTAGCTGATCTTACATATACATCAGCATCCTTGTCATTTTCTTGTTTAGAATCAGCATCATCACTTTCTAACCTACAATAAACTATGATTTTCAAAAAACAATCTCCTGCTAATACTAATTAAACATGTACTGAAAAATCAAATTTCTCTTTTGTTGCTCCCGGAAAGAGTCGAAGAGAAGAATAAAAATGTGAGGCTTAATAGAGATGGCATATGAGCTAATTATACAATACAATACTAAACTATTATTTGCCAAAATAATAACATATTTTATGTCAAATTGCGCAAAAAGGTAATCAACGTTTTCTTCTCAATTTTAGATATCGAAACTAAATTTTTGTGCAATGTCGTTTTTTTTTTTTTTTTTTTTTTTTTTTTTTGAATTTTCAAAAGATGTCATCGGTCATTTTTAGCTCAAATAGCTAATTATTGTAATGTATCAGTTTAGTTGGGCATTTAAAAGGTATTTAAGCTTTTATGACCGATAACTTCTTCTAAAAAGTCAAAAGATTTACAAATTCACTTTAAGTATAGTAGTATAGTACCTCTTTGTGCGATTTACCCCATATTTTACAAGATTAATGCTATGTCCACAAAAGATTTACAAAAAAACCATCCAGACAATGATGTGGCAAGATTATTTGTCCAATCAAATAGATTTTTGCTTTTTCATAATAGTTTTGGTTGGACAAATCATTTTGCCACATCATTGTGTGGATAAACCATTTTACCACCAATAATAAGTACTATAAATAACTAAAAGCAATACAATACCTGTATTCATATCCAGAATATGGAAGGTGCGACAACTTGAGTCGTTCAACACCCGCACAATATTCCTTCATTTTCAAAACAAGAAATGGATAACTGAGCAGGTCTGATTCAACGTCCTGATTACCCTTTACTGATCTTATGACTATCTGATCCTCTTTATCGCCCTGTTTTTCTTGTTTACAATCAACATGAAAGCAATCACCATCTAACCTACATTAAACATGATTTACGATAAACTGTTTTCGAGCTAAAGCAAAATAAATACATATTAAATCAACTAAACAATACAATACCCGGTGCATTCGAGCATTGCCCACACTGACACGTGGTTTGTTCCGGCTAAATAAGGCATAGAAGATAAGGATTTATCTTTAACGTGGTATGAGTATATGATATTTCTATTATCAGGAAGAATATGTATATAACCCCCGAATTCTGATGAGCTAATTGCAGGGCTTTCAAAAGGTGCTGAATGAAGAGCAGTGCCGTAGCTGAGTTAGCGGAGGCCCTGTGCAAAAAATTTCATAAGGCCTAAACATGATGATGAAAAATTATTGTAACCATGTGGCTTTAAGTTTTAATGAGTTCCTCGTCACTCTAGACCACTTTAAGACGAGTTTAACATATATTTAGAGTATAATTTCATATATCATTAACATTTTGAAGTTGGAAGTAAAGTTTGAGGCTATAATATATATAAAGGAATATATATTTTGAGGCCCTTAAAAATTTGAGGCCCTGTGCGGTAGCACACCTCGCACACCCTCGAATACGGCTCTGATGAAGAGCAAGGTTCACATGTAATATAGTGTCTTTGAGGTCTTCGACTTCTTCCCACGTCATATTATTCTTGTCCAGTTTAAACACATTCACTACAACAACTGTTTGACGCTTGTCTTTTAAGCCTATTACAATGATGAACAGTTCCGTACAAGATCCTTTCATTGTCATCGAAATGTTGAAACAACCAATGAAGTTAAGACAAGGGATTTCCAAAATTGGCAATAAAGTAATCACAACTTCTCCTAATTTCTTCCTTTTACGATCATTAACAACAATTTTAACCTCTACGAGAAGTAAGTTACGATGAATGGAGTCAGATATGTACGCATATACTTTACCATTGCAGCAAGTTAGGGAATGTAGCAAACCATCGCAACCGGTTATGATCCTTACTTGATTAGCATATGTGGATTCGGTCCATCTTATATCCTTTCTTCTCCCGAGCCTACAATACACAAAATTGGGTTTGTCGGCTCTCGTTAACAAAAGAACCGAATTGAGATGCTCGGGAGGGGCTGACAAACAATAATATCCGATATAATCATTATCTCCTGATGATCCGTCATGATTCAAGGGAGGAAGATTAAAAATCTTAGATGTGACTGGGTTCCAAAGAGACCAGATGACGTCACGTGGACGGTTGGAGGAAAGAAGTACCCAACAGCCGTGAAAACAACCTCGGATACGTTTTCCGAGTAACTCTGGGATTTGGCAGCGATAATGAGACATTGGGTCATGTGGGTTGTAGAAAACTTGGACTAGTGAGTTGTCGTCCTCGGCTTCAAAGTTCTGAGCAACAAACCATGGATATTTAGGAGATAAGGGAGGCACTAGTGAACGACAAGACGTCTCCTTATGCTTTTGTTCCATCTAAGATGTTCTTTTTTATATCAAATGAATGCCCCTGCCAGGTGTCATAATATTATCGATTCAAATTTAATCAATGCAGCATTAATATCCGGAAAAGAAAAATGAATCTTAAAGCTCCCATACTACAATGTACTTGGAACTATGAGAGTAGCTATTCGATAACACCTTAAACTTCATCTAACGGTCAACGGATACCCAATTATTTAGTTATGGTTGATATAGTGATCCTGCAAATCTTACAAAAAATCAACCATAACAAACTCAATGTTATCTACATTCCTGGTGTAAGACAAATATCAATAAATCATATTGAAAAGGTCAAGTTCCAAGAATCAGACACCTAATGGATTAAACTAATCTTAGACATAAATCAAGCAAGATGGTATATGTGACAACCAAAACCTATCACTTGCAAAACCTTATAAGAATGTGCACAAGACTTCAAAAGGCTCCATTTTAATAAATGAGTAAGAGATAGAACGGGATGATACCACATACCTAAAAAGGCTCACTTTTTATCAAACCTTTAAAAGAACTCAAAGCATATAACATATATCACAAAAACACTGATATGAATCTTTATTTAGTGGAATAGAAGTAAAACAACACAATTAAGTAAATTAATCTTAAAATACATGGCAAGACCTATACAAATAAAACATGAAAAAGACACAAGTGACAACAAAAATTATCAAACCAATAGGCAAAAAACAAGTGCATAAGACTTAATGAAAAAGACACAAAAATATCAATCTAATACGTGAAAACCTCAATAACAAGTGCATAAGACTTGTAAAGTTTGGATTTATATTCAAATCAACAATGAAACAGATACACAAAAATATCAATTTAATAGGTGAAAACCTCAATAACAAGTGCATAAGATTCGTAAAGTTTGGATTTTCATAAAGCTTTTATTCATATCAACAATGAAAAGGCACAAGGGACAACAAAAATACCAAGCTAATAGGTAAAAACCTCAAAACCAAGTGCATAAGACTTGTAAAGCTTGGAATTTCATAAACCTTTAATACAAATCAGATATGAAGAACACACCAGTGACAACACAAACATCAAATTAACAGGTAAAACCTTATTAAGAGTGCTCTAGACTTGAGAAGCTTAAATTTTTTGAAAATATTTGAACAAACCAAGCACAAACAACACATAAACACACGGATGAATAGGTAAAAACCTTCCAAACAAAACATAAAGATACTGAAGCATATAACAGGTTTCTCAGTGATTGGTGAATGGTGATACCAAACAAGCATAATAATAACTATTATCAAAGTAATAGGTAAAACCTAAATAACAAGTGCGTAAGACTTGTAAAGTTTAGATTTTTATAAAGCTCGTAATCAAATCAACAATAAAAAAACACATGTGACAACAAAATATCAAACTAATAGTAGGTAAAAACCTCAATAACAAGTTTGAATTTTTTAGAAAAAGGTTGTACAAATCAGCAATGAAAAATACAAAATTGACAACAGAGCATTAAATTGATAGGTAAATACTTATAAAGGGTGCATAAGACTTGTAAAGTTCATATTTTATATAATATTGGAACAAATCAAACAAAAACAATAATTAACCTTCTAACAATAATAAGACTAGTTATGTTTGTATCTGTATCAAAAAACATAAAGATATGGAGCATATAACAGTTACCTCGGTGATTGGTCATAATAATACAATTAACATCAAGAAAAAACATAATTCATACCTTAAACATAATAAGACTCTTTTTGGTTTTTGAATTAAAAAAAAAAAAAAAAAAACTTTAATTTATACACTACCAGTTTCATATGATTTGGGAAGTGTTTGTATTTAACAAGTGCATAAGACTTGTATTCAAATTAGATACGAAGAACACAAACATCAAATTAACAGGTAAAAAAAAAAAAAAAAAAAAAAAAAAAAAACATTATAAAGAGTGCCCATACCATACCTTTTATGGTCTCTGGTTCTTGTTCCTCTTCTTGGTAAGCGGGAGAATTAGAATGAGGAATAGAAGGTCCAACCATTGTCAAGCCACTTTAATTGCCTTAAGCTCTTCCCCCGGGTTTGTTAAGAGTATTGCTAGGAAGCCCATCTAAAGATCTTTCATTAAGGGTTTGCTTAAGTGAATGATATGGATATGGTTTGAGGATATATTTTGAATGGAATGACTTCACATAAAAAAAAATACTTAAAAGTATAATTGAGAGATAGTGGCCCTAGTTTTTTTTTTTTTTATTATTTTGTGAAAGAAGAAACATGGGTATCCTCAAACCACAAAAAATAGCCGCCTATCTAGATACCCTTGTTTGAAAGGTTTTCTCACACCCATATCATCAAGCAAACACATTTTATCATTCTCACACCCATACCACCATTCCCATACACCCATACCAAACGGGCCTTAAAAGATTTTTCTATTTTTGTCATTTGATTTGCTAATAATTGAAACTTAGCTTCAGTCGCAATTATATTTTTGTCATTTGAGGCATAAGGTTTATGCTTCCTCCTGAATCGGCCAGAGCATTGCAAACCTCGAGATCTTTCAGGAGACAAGGAATGAGAAACTTGCCAGGATCTCCAAGCTTTTCGGGAAGCTTGTTAAGAACGATGGCTGAGCACTGAGTATTTATCGGTGCATTAGCTAGCTCTTCTAATTTCTCCTTATCTTTCAATAAGTCTTTTAGCATTTTAGCATATTTTGGCACTTGAGCCAGTGCATCTACAAGCTTGATGTTAACATGAAGTTCCTTGAAGAACATCATACTTAGCTTGAGACTTTTCTTTTCGAAGCATTAACGAAAATGGTATTGGTGGTTGATGAGGATTTGACTTCAGGTCTTCCTTGGGTTTAGGTGTTGCCAATAGTGGAGCTTCCAGAGGTGGGACATGTGTTGTACTTTGTGAGCTTGAGAATTGCACCTTCTCCGTTATGGTCTCTGGTTCTTGCTCTTCTTATTGGTAAGCGGGAGAATTATAATGAGGAATAGAAGGTCCAACCATTGTCAAGCCACTTCTAGTCGCAATCACCTTAAGATCTTCTTTTAGGTTTGTTACGATATTGCTAGGAAGCCCACCTTGAGGTCTTTCATTAAAAGCTTTTTCCATTTTTGTCATTTTATTTGCTAATATATGAAACTTAGCTTCAGACTAACTCATCCATGGATTATTTGTAGTTTGGTTAAAATGCGTCTGATCTTGATTTTGATTGAAATTTTGACCTTGGTTTTGATTAAATCCTTGATTCTACGTGACATATATTTGTTTAAGTGTCGTAACCACTGTTCATATTTAGCCACACCTGATAGGGAGTTTGATACGAATGATTTTTAGATTTTAAATAGAAACGTATTCACCCCCTCTACGTTTCTATAGCTTTCTCGACATGAAAGACTAATTTTCATCTCCGATCCTCAAAGTAGGGCTGAGCACCGAAGGTTCAAAACCGAACCGGACCGACAAAACCGACCGAACCGACAAAAACCGAACCGGACAGACAGCCCGTCGGTTCGTTTTTGGTTTCGGTTTCAGGTTTTACATGGTTTCGGTTTCGGTTCTGTTTGGCCCATAACAGACAAAAACATGCCAAAATACACCTAGACCGACAAAACATAAAACCGACGAAAAGCCGAACCGAACCGACAACATTCGGTTCGGTTTCGGTTCGCATTTTTTACGATTTTCGGTCCTCGGTTTTCTCGGTTCGGGTCGATTTATGACCGAAGCTCAGCCCTACCTCAAAGTCAATGTCTCCTCGTAATGGTCAACTAGGGCCTTTGCAGTTCGCAAAAATGATCTCTCTAGGATAAGAGGGACTCTTGTGTCAACCTCAATATCAACGACAATGAAATCAGTAGGAAAGATGAAATTTATCCACTCATACTAGTACATATTTGCCTATACCAACCGGATATGTCACAGACAGGTTAGCTAACTCAAGACTCATATGAGTGGGTTTGAGATCTCCCATTCTAAGTTGTTGATAAATCGAATGATGCATAAGGTTTATCCTTGCTCCTGAATGGGCCAGGGCATTGCAAACCTCGAGATCTTTCAGGAGACAAGGAATGAGAAACATGCAAGGATCTCCAAGCTTTTCGGGAAGCTTGTTAAGAAGGATAGCTGAGCATTGAGCATTTATAGGTGCTTTTGCTAGCTCTTATAATTTTTCCTTATCTTTCAATAAGTCTTTTAGTATTTTAGCATATTTTGGCATTTGAGCTAGTGCATCTACAAGCTTGATGTTAACATGAAGTTCCTTGAACATATTTAAGAACTTTGTAATTTGAACATCAGACTTAGCTTGATATTTTTCTTTTCGAAGTCGCGATGGATATGGGATTGGTGGTTGATGAGGATGTGTCTTCGGGTCTTCCTTGGGTTTAGGTGTTGCCAATAGTGGAGCTTCCGGAGGTGGGACATGTGTTGTACTTTGTGAGCTTGAGAATTGTACCTTTTCCGTTATGGCCTTCGGTTCTTATTCCTCTTCTTGGTAAGCGGGAGAATTAGAATGAGGAAAAGAAGGTCCAACAATTGTCAAGCCACTTCTAGTCGTAATCGCCTTAAGCTCTTCTCTTAGGTTTGTTACGGTATTGCTAGGAAGCCCAACTTGAGGTCTTTCATTAAAAGCTTTTTCCATTATTTGTCATTTGATTTGCTAATAATTGAAACTTAGCTTCAGACGCAATTATATGTTGTCTCAATAACTCATCCGTAGATGGATTATTTGGATTTTGGTTAAAATGCGCCTGAGCTTGATTTTGATTGAAATTTCGACCTTTGTTTTGATTAAGTCCATGATTCTACGTGACATATATTTGTTATAAGTGTCGTAACCACTATTCATATTTAGCCACACCTGATAGAGAATTTGATACGAAAGATTTTTAGATTTTAAATAGAAATGTATTCACCCCCTCTACGTTTCTACAACTTTCTCGACATGAAAGACTAATTTTTCATCCCTGATCCTCAAAATCAATGCCTCATCGTAATGGTCAACTAGGGCCTTTGCGGTTCACAAAAATGATATCCCTAGGATAAGAAGGGCTCTTGTGTCAACCTCAATATCAACGACTATGAAATCAACAGGAAAGATGAATTTATCCACTCGTACTAGTACATCTTCGGCTAAACCAACCGGATATGTCACAGACCGGTTAGCTAACTCAAGACTCATACGAGTGGGTTTGAGATCTCCCATTCCAAGTTGTTGATAAATCGAAAGAGGCATAAGGTTTATGGTTGCTCATGAATCGGCCAGGGCATTGCAAACCTCGAGATCTTTCACGAGACAAGGAATGAGAAACTTGCCAGGATCTTCAAGCTTTTCGAGAAGCTTGTTAAGAAGGATGGTTGAGCATTGAGCATTCGGTGCATTTGCCAACTCTTCTAATTTCTCCTTATGTTTCAATAAGTCTTTTAGCATTTTAGCATATTTTGGCATTTGAGCCTGTGCATCTACAAGCTTGATGTTAACATGAAGTTCCTTGAACATATTTAAGAACTTTGTAATTTGAACATCAGACTTAGGTTGAGATTTTTCTTTTTGAAGCCGCGATAGATATGGGATTGGTGGTTGATGAGGATTTGGCTTCGGGTCGTCCTTCGGTTTAGGTTTTGCCAATAGTGGAGCTTCTAGAGGTGGGACATGTGTTGTACTTTGTGAGCTTGAGAATTGTACCTTTTCTGTTATGGTCTATGGTTCTTGTTCCTCTTCTTGGTAAGCGGGAGAATTAGAATGAGGAATAGAAGGTCCAACCATTGTCAAACCACTTCTAGTCGTAATCGCCTTAAGCTCTTCTCTTGGGTTCGTTACGGTATTGCTAGGAAGCCCACCTTGAGGTCTTTCATTAAAAGCTTTTTCAATTTTTGTCATTTGATTTGATAATAATTGAAACTTAGCTTCAGACGCAATTATATGTTGTCTCAATAACTCATCCGTAGATGGATTATTTGGAGTTTGGTTAAAATGCGTCTGAGCTTGATTTTGATTGAAATTTTGACCTTGGTTTTGATTAAATCCTTGATTCTACGTGAAATATATTTATTATAAGTGTCCTAACCACTATTCATATTTAGCCACAGCTAATAGGGAATTTGATACGAAATATTTTTAGATTTTAAATAGAAATGTATTCACCCCCTCTACATTTCTACAGCTTTCTCAACATGAAAGACTAATTTTTCATCCCCAATCCTCAAATTCATTTTCTCCTTGTAATGGTCAACTATGGCCTATGCGGTTAACAAAAATGATCTCCCTAGGATAAGAGGGAGTCTTGTGTCAACCTCAATATCAATGACGTTGAAATCAGTAGGGAAGATGAAATTATCCACTCGTACTAGTATATCTTCGGCTATACCAACCGGATATGTCACAGACCGGTTAGCTAACTTAAGACTCATACGAGTGGGTTTGAGATCTCCCATTCTAAGTTGTTGATAAATCGAAAGAGGTATAAGGTTTATGCTTGCTTCAGGATCGGCCAGAGCATTGCAAGCCTCGAGATCTTTTAGGAGACAAGGAATGAGAAACTTGCCAGGATCTCCAAGCTTTTCGGGAAGCTTGTTAAGAAGGATGGCTGAGATTTGAGCATTTATCGGTGCATTTGCTAGCTCTTCTAAACTAGCAATAACAAATCCAACATTAATAAGCATTTTATCTAAACTAAATATTTAAACTACTTAAAAAGTAAGAAAATAGAACTTGATTGATGAGATGAGAGTAATAAACCACGCAATCTTATAAACTAAGACTAACACTAAAGATTTAATACTTTTATAGCTTCTATTTCACTAATCTATACTACTATAAAGTTGAACCCCTTAATTTAATGTGCAAGAGGGTTTATGCACAATAATATGTACGGTACAAACCGTATAAAGCCATATGTTTGAATGTCGAGTATTGAAATATGTAAACTTCAATGAAGGCGTCTAGCTTTAGGAGACGAAAAGTTCCCTAAATCCTAAGTTCAAAGGATAGAAATCAATAATGGCATGAATGCAGAAGCTCAACAATCTTATTGGTGGTTACATGAATACATGATTTGGTACAACATATGCATTGGAACACAAAAGGGCTGCAGTTATGCGCCCTTAAAGAAGCCGAATCACTTATCAATTACATATCTCTTAAATGGAGACTCCATAAATGAGGCATGAAGACCAATAGGAATAAAACCAACAAGGTCCATTACGTATGTTATCATGGCTGCACAAGTTGGATGCTCAAATGGTGAGTTGTTCCTAAACGAATTGAATCTTGAATCAACTGGTACCATTGTGGTGTTGTTGTGTAGAATGTGGGATGTAAATCTTTAACAGTGGGTGACTTGAGCACCGATTTCTTGGTGTCGATGCAAAGGTATATGCATGCATACCTCCCCAATACGAGTTATAAGAATAGATAATAAAGGATAAAAAATGTATGTATTATTTAACAACAACTTTTAACATGGTTCTGTTGCAGGGTAATGTTATCCATTGTACCGCCAAGGCAACCGTGGCTCACAATTTCTTGAGGTTAAAAGAGGGGGTGTTTACACTGTTAAAATTTTTGTTGTCATGCATAACAAGGAAGACTTTAGAGTTAGGAAGGATGATACCTTTATGATAGAGTTTGATGGATCAACGTCAATAAGAAAATGCTTGGTTGTATCTGAAGGGTTTGTCAGGCATCCTTTTCAGCTGGTGGATTTAGATCAAATCAAGCCTATGGATAACAAATATCTCATTGGTAATTTACTATTTTGTATGTTTGTTCAATTAAATTTCCCTTAAATATTGTTGCCATAAAAATTGTTACCTCTTAGATGTTGCAGGTTATGCGACGAATGTTGGAAGGATGAATCATACGCAAACAGGCTTAAAAAACATTGATTTCTACCTGACCAATCAAAAGTTCGTATTTATGTTATTTGCATTTGATGCTGAAAAATTTATAACTTTTCTTTGGCCAATATGTGTTAAGAAACTAACCGTTTGTTTATTTTTTCCCCGTGACATCAGAGGCCAATCAATACGGGTGACTCTATGGGGAGGGCTCACTGATATGTTGATTGAAAAGAAAGCAAAACAGACAAAGGCAATGCTGTTGTGGTGGCGCCCACATCGCAAAGCATTATAACAGTGAGTCGGCTTGGGTTACTTACCTTTTCCATACCTTTATCATGCTAATTTGGTTTTTAATTTTACCTCTCAGATAAGCTCTATTTATCGAGTAGCTCAGCGACACAAATACTAGATTCTGTTGACATCCCTGCAATCAACGCATTGAAAAAAGACGTCGGGTAGGAAATTGTTTGAATATAAAATCTACAATTGATACGATTAAAACTGTTATCAACTTACCAAGATCGTTTACCTGTTTGTTAGAAGTGTTGTGTCTTCAACAGCATATTTGGGTGTACACATCTCTGAACCCAAAGATGGGACAATAGAGAATCTGCTCATGTGGGCCCGCAATCGGAAAAAGGATGTTTGTTTCTTTTTTCCTCGTCATCTATGTAGCCTCCTTAAACTGCATGATATTGATATATTTTATTTATGCAGTCCGCGACTTTCCTATGTAAAGCCAAGATTGATGATGTGCGTACTAGAAAGGGATGGAATTTTCCGTCGTGTGGAGGTGACATCTGCAAGAAATGAGCTACTAGGAAGGGTGGCCGTTTTTGGTGTGATTCATGTGAAAGGCCGGTTGAATACCCTGTTATAAGGTACTATTATGTTTGTGACTCATATGTTAGAAATTTGTATACAATATATATAATTATTGACATTTATACTTACTATCCGCTACATGCTCTTTGCAGGTATCACCTTGAGCTTGGTATCTCGGATGATACCGGCCGTACTGTGGTGGTCCTTTTTGATGAGGCCTCAGTTAACTTGATAAAGTTTCCAGCTTCGGCATTATTGACGGACGATAAAGAAGTACATCTAAAATTTTAGTGTTTATTTGCACCCATAATCCCGTGGCCCATTACTCATGATTTGATATGCAGAGTTTCGATGATCACGCCAACTTTCCTTCTCCCATACTCGATCTCATTGCACAACACACCTATTTGAAATCAAAATTCATACCTATTATGAGTATGGGAAGTCTGAGAGTTTTACATGTTGGGCGGTGGACTCACCTCATCCGTCCATTGAAACTGAAAGCTCGAGCACCCTTGATAATGAAACTGTTGGACCATTACATCATCCAAGACATTAACCCAACTCCATCCGTCCGTTACACCGTCCAAACCTAAAGAGGATATAAAGAAAATAGGTAATCAAAGGTCGTAATATTTGTCTCCCAAAATGTCCTATAATAACAATGTTCGTTCCTTTAGGACTCTTGCTAATGCAAAAATAAATAAATAAAAAAAAAAAAAAAAAAAAAAAAGCGTAAGCATGGTTTTGTTATTTTCATAGTGGACCTCGAAGATTCGGACTTTGATGATGAACTTATGCCTTTGGATCTTTGGACAAGATCTTGGGGCTATCAATGCAAATAGCAAGCCGATTGCGCCATCGGCCTCATCGTTCAAACGGTTGCTCAAGTCTACCCCTGCAGATGATAAGAAAAAAAAAGAGGTCATCACGACATATGTCGTTTTGTGACAACATAAATACCAAACATATTTGAACGGTTTTACCTTAAACCTATTACTTATGCAACAGATCTAACATGACAAACATTGTTCGAATATTTTCACGGCGGATATTGAACATCCAGACGTGGATGTTGAACTTATATTTGTGGATGGTAACCAAGATGGTGAGGACGACACCACAACTGACAAGAAGAAAATGAGACGGTAAGCACATGTTGTATACCATGTTTGGTCAGCTATGGTTTTATATCTGCCCACATATTAATACAACCCTCTTTGTATATTTTGTGGTCAGGTTTGTCATGGAAGATTCAGAGTGACCCTGAGCCGGCTGTACCCGAATAAACCTTATCAAAATAAACAATTATGACGTGAATAATAGAGTGGATTAAAACTGATTTTGGGATCCTTTGTTTTTACATTTGAAAGGCATGAATCTGTATGTTTTATTGCATCAGATTTTATTTTGCTTTGATAATTTATTTTACATTCCTGTCATGCAAAATATTGTTTCTTTTGTGCTTGATTTGGTTTCAGGTTCATCCAATATGAACCGGCTGTGATATGGACACTTTCCACAAGATACCAAATGAAAATGCCTGTTAACAATTATTGTCAAAAAAACAGAATTTGGGCAAATAACTATTACAAAATTTGATGAATTATATGGAATACCATTGGTTACCATTGCCTTTAAAAGTCCAACAATATCTTATTTCCATATTCATACAGTAAACACATGGGGTTCAATATGGAAATCGTATCACAATACTTACACATGCCAATCTCACGTACTACAAAAGCATCAGACCCGCATAATCCATATTATAAAAATAACTTGGATGATCAAGATATTGAAGATGTTTATGCTACTTACTACATTGAACAAGATTGTCTGAAATTGTCTTTGAACCATCCCCAACAAACTAGACATTACATACTAGATTATGATATGTAAAGCTTTGTGGTCATGGTATCTTAAGTAATTACCAATGTTTATTATGATTGGGGTTGGCAAACAAAAAATTGTGAATGTTTAGATATGATATTTCATCGCCATTTATTATTAATTACATTGGTTTCCAAAACTCTTTCTACTTATATGGTTTTATGTCCTATGATACATCTGTTTGATTTCCATGTAAATTATTTCCTTTAACCATAACAGTTGTCTTATAAACATTTGCGTTAGAACAGTGAAGAGTATTATGTGTTCAGATAATTTGTAAATATAATGTATTATGGTGTAATTATTATATAACTCTAACTTTATAAAATTATCTGCTCACGGCCATTTCACCCACCCTTTAATACATGTCTAAAAAAAATTCCGTTGAATTTCGTATTTTTTGGAGTTAATTTAGTATTTTTAACAAACAATATGCAATTGGTTGTCAAAACCGACCACAAACTGATTTCCAACTTCCAATCGTATAAATCACCATCTTAAGAGTAGTTTCGTAAATTGGCACTTTTGAAATTCATGTAGATGATACTTTAATTCAAATATAGCAGTTTGGATCAAGTTGTAAGTATAAGTAACCAAATAGATATGACCAAATGAAGTTGAGTTATGTTTTTTGAAAGTAGACTAAAACACACTCATACTAGGCTTTTTAACCAAATTATTTCATAAAGCTCAGTATCATTATTAAAACTCAATAAGGATCTATAATACATATAGAGACTTACCATGAACTATAAGTATCTGCCTTTTCATTGTACACCACACTTATTGCATCAGTTAAACAGTAGAATCCCAATAGGTGATCTACTAAACTTATTCATTCATTATCTGCCAAATCTGCAAGATAATATGTTGCAAAAGTTAATCAGGTCCTTCAAGTATTTAATGGATACAGGTACATTTGACTTTTACAAGTTTACATACCTGGCGATTATGTATATGATTAAAGCTGTTTTTGTCTTTGCGTTGCAGGGTCGCACGCTGAACATTCTGAAACTCCATCCCTGTCAGACATATTGAACAAAACTTTGTTTATTCATTCAAGAACAATTATCAATGGCAGTGGAAAGATGCAGAGTTTATGTGGTTTACGGATGACACAAATTGTTTGACCATTTACAGGTTCGTCCCATTTATAAAACTTGACTTACATTATGCAATTACAACAAATCTGCAATAATGCATACCTACTTTTGCATTATCAACATACTTTGTTAGGACAAGAATCACACTTTCGGTAGGCACTTTGACGCACTCGCCACCGAACCAAATAGCCGACCTCCAAAATCCCTTTGTTTATAAAAAAAGAAGATCGGCGGTAATTAGTACTAAAGTTGCTAGTTTATCGATTTCATAATATTGAATATTACCATAATGGTTATTCCTATAGGAACACTTTCTCATCGTGCACCTAAAAATCCCACATGGAGCGCACATGCATCTGCGAGTAATTAAACATTTTATAAGTCTTGCATCCTGCCGGTTAACTTATTATAATGTTGTTCTTATCCATGATATTTACCTTTATTTTCAAGGTATTCTGTGGTGTACCATGATATTGGCCCTCCAACATTTGAATGTCAAAATTGCAAGGTCATATGTGGTACCGGAAAGAACTAACGTAACAAAAACTGTTGTCAACCCAACTTTCTCTTTGTCGCCAAGGGGAAAAGTGCTTCTTCCGATATATAATGAAACACCTTCGCCTCTTAATGAGCTTATGGACTACAAAGACTCCGCAAATTCAAGTTTCAAAGAATGTATCGGGGTATATAATGGTATGTTTTGTTACACATCTTTTGGAGCAAGAATATACCATTCAATTAACACAGTGGGGGTCTATATACCTTTAGAGTAAATGGCCAAAACTATCATCGAATAGGTTCTCTACTTCCTAAACAGGGCACTCAGCCTAAATTTGCGCAGCTATACTTTTTTGACACTGGAAATGAAGTTAGGAACCGAATGGGAGCTTTTATAAGCAAAGATAGTGGAGAGGGCATGGATGCAAATATAGTAGCAAGCCTGATGTAACTATTCAATCAAACAAATCCAATCACCAAGGCATTTCGAATGGCCCAGGATTGGTCTGAGTCCCATAATTCAGCCCACTTTGAACTACGTCTCCTAAGTGGTCGAGGTGCATCACGGCAATATAACGCCCCAACTGTACCAGAGATTGCAGCTCTGATTACTGCAGATTTTGGTGATGGTATTCCCACGAGAGATATTGTTGTAAGAAACAGGGAGGAAGGCCTGAAACGTATCTCTGAGCTGCATCCGGAATACATGGCCCTCCAATATCCATTATTATTTCCATATGGAGAGGACGGGTATCATGAAAAGATACTGTATCACAACAACAAAGGTGTACGCAAAACCAAAAGGCCTTTTGTTACAATGAAAGAGTACTACTCATACATCATACAACATCGAAATAACCAAGGCACTACATTGCTTAGAGGTGGCCGATTATTGCAATGCTTTTGGTTGACGACACGCTATCGTCGAGGAACAAAGGCTTACATGAATAGGAAAAATCAAGATACGTTACGTGTGGATTTATATCACAACATGTGTGACGCTGTAACAAGAGGTGATACAAATGCAGCAGGGTTGGGAAAGCGAATCGTCCTACCAAAAAGTTTTATAGGCGGCCCAAGGTATATGATGCAAAATTACCATGATGAAATGGCTATATGTCGAACATATGGAAACCCAGACATGTTTATCACTTTCACTGCTAATACAAAGTGGCTTGAAATTTTAGAAATGTTAAAGCACATTCCGGCCAAAAGCACATGACCGTCCAGAAGTGTCCATGCGCGTATTCAAGCTTAAGCTTCTTGAGTTAAATGATCTTACAAAACACCATATTTTGGCAAGTCCCGGAGGTAATGCACCTTAGCTAATAATGGCAATATGTCTTCTTTTATAACAAATTTATGTATTATCTTATTCGTTTCTCAATTTTCTTTTAGTTGTATATGTAAAAGAATTTCAAAAACGTAGCCTACCTCATGCTCACATCCTACTATGGCTAGAAGAAGAATTGAAATGCAAAACCCCGTCCCAGATAAATGATATAATTACAGCAGAAATACCATGTCGAGAAAATGATCCAGACGGGTATAAAGTGGTAACTGAATTTATGTTACATGGCCCTTGCGGTAAAGATGCTAAATACGCACCATGAACATCTGAGGGTAAATGCTCAAAACATTTTCCTAAACGTTTCGTTGCCGAAACAATGGTTGATAGTGATGGTTATGCTATTTATCGTCGGAGGGATAATAAAGCTTACCATATAAAAGGCAAATTCAAATATGACAACAGATATATGGTTCCTCACAACCGTTATCTCCTTCTGAAATACCAGGCCCACATCAACGTAGAATGGTGCAACAGATCAAAGGCAATTAAGTACTTATTCAAGTACTTGAATAAAGGTCCTGATAGAGCCACAATTATTATACAAGAAAATGTAAAAAAAAAATGGTGGTCAGGTAGGCGTCCAGATTTTGGAGGTGGACGAAATAAAGAATTATTTGAATTGTCATTTTTTAGCTCCATGTGAGGCGGTGTGGCATTTGTTTTCCTATGACATCCATTACTCAGATCCATCAATCATTAAACTCAATTACCACCTGCCAAATTAGCATGCAATCACACTTCGTGACTCAGAAAGCTTACTAGCCCTAATTCAAAGGGAAGGCATCGATATAACCATGTTCACTGATTGGTTTGAATTAAACAAGTGTGATATAGAAGCGAATAAATACATGTATTCTGAGATACCTGCCCATTATGTGTGGCATGAGAAAGACAAAATGTGGAAGGAACGAAAGAAGCATAAGTGCATTGGGAGGATTGTTTACTCGCACCCGACATCTGGAGAATGATACTATCTTCGAATGTTGTTGAACATGGTCAGAGGACCTCGCTCCTTTGAGAAAATCATGACTGTTAATGACAGATTATGTTCCACGTTCAAGGAAGCCTATTTTGCATATGGCCTTTTAAATGATGACACATAATGGACGCATGATATATCTGAAGCAAGTGTATGGATGTTTGGACCACGGCTACGTGACATGTTTATGACAATTCTATTGTTTTGTGATGTCAGCAGGCCTTTAAAATTATGGGAAGAAAACTGGCATTTTTTAGCAGAGGATATCCTACACAAGAAAAGGAAAATGTTCGATTACCCTAACTTGGAATTGATAGATGAACAACTTCGGAACTATTGTTTGCTTGAAATACAGGAGTTGCTAAATACTTGCGGAAGATCTTTAGGAGATTTTCAAGATCTACCACTACCAGACCCAATGTTGCTAACCAACATGGACAATCGTCTCGTAAGAGAAGCGCTGGCTTATGATATGAAGGAAAGTAAGATTCAACATCAACAACTCCTTTCATTGTTAAATCCCCAACAACGCTTAATCTATGAGGAGGTTATTGAATCTGTAAATGGTAACAAAGGGAAATTTTACTTTGTGTACGGACCAGGAGGAACCGGAAAGACATTTTTATACAAAAATATCATCTCAAGGTTGAGATCAGAACGTAAAATAGTGCTTGCCATCACATCTTTAGGTATATATTTATACTAAATTTAAACAAACAACTAACTTGAACATTTAAACAAATACGCAACTGATTAGTATCCTTAAATTGTATAGGGATTGCTTCATTGTTGCTACAAGGCGGGAGAACAACACATAGCCGTTTTGTTATACCAATTGAATTATTTGAAAATAGCACATGCGGCATAAAACAAAGCACGCATATGTTAGAACTCATGCAGCAAGTGAAACTAATTATCTGGGATGAAGCTCCAATGACCTAAAAATATGCTTTTGGGGCATTGGACAAGACGCTGAGAGATATCTTAGGATATCATGACCTTGACAGTAGAGATCGAATATTTGGGGTGTGACGGTCATGCTAGGAGGCGACTTTCATCAAGTGTTGCGAGTTATACCAAAAGCAAGCAGCTCATTGTTCAATCATGTATAAACCAATCAATTGTGGAAGCATTGCAAGGTATTTACCCTTACACGGAGTATGCGTGTGAATGAGTATAGTGAAAATGGACTGCTTGATACTCGAAAACAGTATTTCAATAAATGGGTATTGGCTGTGGGGGATGGCAATTTGCCAGCAAAATGCAAAGAAGATGAGGACGAGCCATCTTGGATCGAAATTCCTAAAAGTTTCCTAATCGAATCATGGGATTGTCCTATCGAGAAGATTGTAGCCGAGACATACCCTAATTTTACAACAAGACAGACTGACGATGTGTATCTCAAAGAAATGGAAATCCTAACTCCTCGGAATGATGATGCTGATACTATCAATTACTATATGTTTAAACAATTAAAAGGGGACTTTGTTACATACAATAGCGGGATGAAGTTTGCAAGGCATCTACTGACAATCTAGATCAAGCATGACATGTACCGATTGAATTTCTAACTTCCTTAAATTTTCCCGGATGCCCCACATGAACTTCAATTAAAAAGGAACTACCCATTATGATATTGCGTAACATCAATCCAAGCAAAGGTCCATGTAATGGAACAAGATTGCTCATCACATATTTAGGCCAATTTGTTATTCACGCAAAGATCCTTACAGTTCAAATATAGGATACAATGTCATTATACGGGATTATACTAACATCAACGCAATCCAGATGGCCATTTATCCTAAAATGGCGACAACTCCCTGTAAGGGCATGTTATGCGATGACTATCAACAAAAGTCAGGGCCAATCACTTACTTACGTTGGCCTCTATTTGCCTACTCCTGTGTTCACACATGGACAACTTTATGTGGCGCTATCTAGAGTTACCACTCCTGACGGCCTTAAGATACTAATGATTGAAGACAAAGACCCTAGACTTAAGCATTGCACACGTAACATTGTTTTCAAATAAGCTTTCAGTAGCCTATCTTAGCATATCTATGTAATGTTCAAATATTACATATAATAAAGTGGTACATATTATTTTAGATATACATTATTTGTGTTTCCATATTCAGATACACGTAATAAAATTTGAACTTCAACACCTATGCATAGTTCAGCACATTTATTTATTATTACTTGACTATTTGACACAAACACTCCTAAACTTTATAACATTGCTCCAATTCTTAACAGGTGTCCATTATCTGTATTCCCATGTTAAAAGACACATAATAAATTTTGACCACCAATAGTTATTCATAGAGCATTGTTTTCTGATTTATGAAATAACCTCAAAACCTAACTGCATACTCATCAAGGGCTATTATTACAGACAATATTAATAAGATGCACAAATGTTCATATAAATATATAATAAATTGATTTTATGGTTGATTGGGAGTTACATATCCTTTATTAATTTCAAGTCAGTTCAAAAGCTTGATGAGGCATTTAAAAACCAACTTTGCTCAGTAACATACACATATCAACTCCTTTATTATCATACATAAATGAGCTATCGGCAGTCTAAACCTATGTCATTCAACAGGGATGTCACCTCGCACTACTTTCATATGCCCTTACACCGAGCTGCAAAATACTTTAATGTTGGTTCGTCTCTTTTTAAAGTGCATTGTCGATCAGTTGGAATTAAATGTTGGCCATATCGAAAACTCCTCAGTTTAGAAAAGTTGATTAACTATTTTCAGGTTAGCAATGAATTGACCCTAACTTTTGATTCTGATTTTCATACGACAAACCTATTTTAAGAGAAAAACGTTGATCTGCAAGTTTCAATATTTCCAAATAAAAGAATGATTTCAATATTATAGTAATGGTTTTCCCTATTTGCTAATATATACATATTTTAAGTCACAAACATTAACATTTAACTATGCTTTTTATAGTACACATTCATATGTTTTATATATTGTGAGTTCCAAGTTTGTTTTCATTATAGGGCAAGTACGATGATTCAAATACTAATGAAAATATGCAAGAGATAATTACAAAACTGCAGGAAGAAAAAAGACGGATAAAGGAAAATCTAGAATTAGCAATTACAAATAACACGAAAAAATTGAGACGGCGGTTTTTCAAAGCTACCTACAGAAAAAAAAACACATCAATTTGGAATTGTCGTTAGCACCACCAATAGTAGTAGATGTGGAACCGTTGCAGGTTATATATCCTAACAATCATGCAAGTTATGAACATATAGAGTTCTCTTATGGCAGCGACTATGAAAAGCAATAATAATGGAAAGCATATTGATACCTAAACCCAAGTGTTCAAGTAGTTTTTTTAACAAGTTTTTTTCCTAGATTTATTTCTTGAAGTTTGGTATGTTATTCTCTAAGTTTTTAAAATGAATAATGCTTAAACAACAAGTTGCATCCTATGTTGTTTGATCAACTTTAATAAATCATACCCCAACTGTTGTTATCATAATACCAATTAAATCAGCATAAATTTTGAAAATTCAATAGTTAATAAATTGCATACCTTATTGACTATTATGAGATCAACGCACGCAGTTTGCTCCGCTATCACATTGATGAATAATCTCAGTATTCGCGTATACTAAATCGAAAGCCCCATCAAGCTTAAAACATCATTATAATTTGTGCTGCATTCACTAGCCCTGACAATATGAGCAAATCTCCCATTCATCTTACTCACCAACTCTCATATCATCGTAATATCCTCAACGCCCTCATCTTTTGCATCAGCTAAAGGCACATCGATATTTACCTACCTATACTACATGTATAACACGTAATCGTTATTAGCTCAACTAATGAGCCATAAATCATCAAACAACTACGCTTTCCTATGCAAATGACTAATACCCTGACTAAAAACCAATATTGGCATGATTTAAGCAAAATACAATTTGTCGCGCCTCGGGTTATTTTGCACGTCTGTGAAATATTAGTAGTTTATTTTTGTACATTAAAACATTCTAACGACTATTATAAAAATATTCAATCTCTTCCAAATTTATTATGATATTTAAAACATATACTTAATTTTCCAGATTGAATCGAAACTAACATAACACAATAGTTGATTTTTGTACATTGAAACATTATAACAACTATTATAAAAATCTTCAATCTCTGCCAAAATTACTATGATATTTAAAACATATACTTGATTTTCAAGATTGAATCGAAACTAACATAACACAATATCATTTATAAATCAACAAACATCCTAAAGTAACAAACTTGCAATAAATTATAACATTTTAACATTCTCCCTTTCAATCTATCATATTCAAATCGAATACCTGAGATATTAGGCTCAATCAGTAGAGAATCAAGCACTTTATAATAGCCCTCAAGAATATTTGAGTGCTTAACATTTATTTTGATTGATTTTGCGTTTGATTGAAAACCCTAAATCGGATGTTTGAATGTAACTGTGTGTTTTGACCGAGTGTAAGTGAGATAGATGTGTGAAATACTGAAAGTCAAACACACACTACTACTTGACCATTTTCTAATAATAGTAAATAAGTAAATAAAAATAATTTCTTTCTTCAAGGTAATAAATCATTAAACCTAAAACCATTAAACTGATCATTGATCAGTTACATCCATTACCAATATATTGTTATAGTTATAATAACAAAGTAGCAGTCAATAAAAGCTTCCATACAACCATCAATTATACATCAAAACACAAAAAACACTTCCAAATCTTCATCTTCGGACTCATCAACTTAATCCAAGTCTTCCAAGAACTCCTCCTTCTCCAACAGACTCCGACGACATAGCACCAAAAGCTGAGCCAGCAAATCAATCTTCCTTCGATCCTTCAACTGTATCTCATGAAGGGCAAACTCACCGATTCTTTAATGACGTTGAAACGAGTAAACAACCTACCAACCTCATCGATTGTTTGTTCATTTTGGCAACAACTTCCTCACCGGTCGCTCTCTTCTCCCATCCGCCGATAAAACTTTTCTCCTCTCGCTATGTCGTGCAATATCAACGACCTGAAAGCATCACTAAGCTTGCCGGATTCAGTGGCAGCTTTCATTTCATCGATGTTAGGTGTGGAAGACATTTTAAGATTAGGGTTAAATTATGGATAGTTGTGTGTTGATATTATGGTTAGGTAAGTATAAATAATTACAATGTACTAACTCACAATTTGCACAAATAGTCACAAAAAAACACTCAAGAGGCATTGGAAAATTATTTGGGTATTACTGTAGCCTTTCATATCCTGCCATGCATAAGTGTGATATGTAGTATTTAGGAAGATATCTAATATTGCAATTTAAACCCTTCATTTTTTCATTGATCTAAACCAGCTCCTATATACACAATGCTTTAGCATTAACATCCTAATCTTAAAAAAATAAAAATAATAATAACTTATAGATTATCTTTATATTTATATACTAACAATTCCAATTTGTGTTAATTGAAACTTTAAATAAAAGTAAACTAATTTAAATACAACAAGTTTATCATTTGCCATGAAATAAATATATATTTCTTTGACATATCATCATCCCAAAAACAAACAAAACATTCAAATTATTAGAACCAACAAAAGTACCTAAATTCAAACAACTACTTAAACTCATTCATCTTAATAGCATTAGCTTCTTCGTCACGGGCACCCACTTTCGCTTCATCTAACAAATAGTTTAACTCTGCAAGCAATAACCGTTGCCTATCTTGGGTTTTTCTTAAAGCTTCAAGTGACTCCAAAGCAACCCCATTAGCACCATAAGCTTCCATGTTTGCCATCATGGTATGGTTCTTCGCTATTACCCGCCTCAAATGTTCAACCAAATAACATTTTGGATAATGCATCATCTTCACTTGCCTGTTGCACAAACCACAAGCGCATGCAATTATGCAATTTTGAAGAACCAGCAACATTCGATAAATTACCTATCAACTCGAAATTGGCCATTGAAAATAAAATATACAAAAAACCAAATGGTTCTATAACTCATTATGAAACAAGCACCAAATAAATAGGCCAAACATTATTTATGTAACATACTAATATTAAAGTGTTACATATGAAAGGTATCTTTTAAATATAACATATTAACATAAACCTCTTCACATATACTCTTATAAGGTTAATTAACTATCTAAAATAATAGGAACCTAAATTAATTAATGAGTTTTGTTCAATAATATGCCATGGTACAAAAAACAAAGGTAGACATCTTTACAATGTAGGACATTGACCAAAATACAAGTTAGTCATCATTACTATGTAGTCATCTACAGTAGAACTGAAGAAGCAACTTTGGCAGACAGTGAATGCGGTGGTTATTAATTTGCGAACCATGCAAATTTGCATAACGAAACCCACGTAAACATTACCCGACAAGGTTACAACAACATTACTCAACAAGAATTTACCTCCGACTTACGATTACAAAACTTATGATAACGTCAATTGCAATATCTTACATGTAACTACTTGCATACAAAATTACGTAAAAAAAACGTATAAATTCAACCCTTACCCAATCGGTGCAACGCACGGGTTTTTGTAGCCTCGTTAGTTAATAAAGTTGTAAACTTTATATACTAAATAGCTTAATAAAAATTATTAAAGCTTTAAACTTTAGTAAATAAGCTAGCTTATAAGACCCTTAAGCTCCATCCCTTAGATGCAGGATAGATTCCATAAAAATCAAAGCTTTTACAAGGTTAGATCGAATAAGCTATATGAATAAGCTATAAGCTAATAGCTAAAATCCAAATATTAAGTATTTTGGAAAGGATAAGATAAAAGCTACTAAGTTCTAAAGCTAGATCGAACGAGTAAACAATTTAAATTAACAAAACTTAATTGAAATAAGCTATGAATAAGCTAAAAGATTAGATTGAAAATTAAACAAAGATCTATAAATCCATCCAAAACTAAGGTGTTCACTTTGAAAAGCAAACGCGGATTTTGTATATTTAAGGCTTAGATGTAAGATAAAAGAAGCTAGAGTATAGCTTATTTGAGTCAAAAATACTAAACATAAAAGGTACACTTTTGAGGGGTCATTTAAGCCCTTAATCGACCACTTTTATATCCATTACTGCTTAATTTCGTTCCTTTTCACTTTTTAGGTTTCTTGAAGGCAAAATGCTGGAATGATATGTGAAGAAAATGGCTAAAGTCAAGATCAAGACACTCAAGCTGCTCGAAATGCACCCGACGGCATCACAGATAAAGGGCGACATCGCCCCTCTAATTGCGACGGCTTAGGAGTGAAATTGCTATTTTGTACCGACAGCCAGTTTTAAAGAGTAGGCATTACAACTCGACGGCATAGATCCGTATTCGCATTGGCGTTATAAGATGAAGTCGACGGCCACAACCACAACATGGCGCCGCACAAAGTTGACTTGGTTAAGACGAAACCCACAATAGAGTGATCCGACCGGCCACAATTAAAGAGTGACGCCGTCAGCTTGTAACTCTATATATAGATTTCAATTTTCGGACTTTTAGGGAGCTAGAATTATGGAGTAAAACCCTAAAACGATTTTGGTTTGTCTTGGGTAGTATCTTAGGGTTCTTTGATTGTATGTGTGTATGCTTGCATGTTTACCATGTCCGGCTAATTTACTTGCGTGTTTGTTTAGATCTATGAAACCTAGTTATTGAATATTGATTGGTTGTCTCTTTTCTTAATTGTAATTAGCTTAGGATTGCAATAGGCCATCGTTGTGTTTTTAATGCTTGAGTAATCTTTGTGAACATTTGTTTATAGCCTAGAGTTATTGTATGCTAAAAATCCACAGATAACCTTAGAGTTAGTTTATGAATCCTAGAGATTTTGTAGGCAATAACCTTAAGGTATCCTCAAAGAGTTAGGGAAAAAAGCATACCCTACAACTTAGAAGACACAACGCGTTAAGAATAAGGACGTGACAATTTAACCATCAATAAAAGATAACTGGAGAGTAATAGTATCTAGGTTGACACATTTTTAATCATCATACGAGCACGCATCAATTAGACATAGACTACCCCTTAGCTTAGTTAATTATAATAGATAATAGTAGAGTAATCGGTAGAAATACCACCCCCCAAATCCAATACCCCGAGATTCATACCTTTCAATTTTCTAAAAAAAATATAAAAAAGATAAAAAATAATCTTCCTCAACCCCAACTTTAGCGTAGTAATTTCTCACTAGCATTCCTATTCCCCTAGAGAACAATATCAATCCCGAGGCTTACCCTAATACTACACTACAATGATTAGGTTCACTGCCTAGGTGGTTGAAAAACTTGCTCGAAGAAAATGAAGTTTCCTTTGACCCCAAAAGCGCGTTGTATGTGTATCAAGTTTTTGGCGCCGCTGCTGGGGAATAGAATAGCGAGTTACATTTCCACCTCGTTTAGGTTCCCTTGCTTGATTCCTATCAAGTAAGCTTTTTTCTCATTTTTAGCTTCCTTGTAGTCTATCCCCCTTCTTCGTGACCTTTGTTCATAATCCTATCACTTTTCATCATGGAAGGTGATAATCAACTACCCCTCATCAACCCACCACCAAATGACCCGCCAAGAGGCTGCACTCTTGGTGAATAATCAAGACCAAGAAACCTAGTCTATAGGAACACCATTGAGCACCCCGATCAAGCTCAAACTACGGCCCTTCGATCCGACACCATCCGGTTGGTGCAAAACGGATGTGCATTCCATGGACTTCGCTCAAGATCCTAATCGAGATCTTAAGGATTTCCTTAAAATCGTCGATTCCATCAACCTCGATGCTACTACTCGGGAGACCACGCGCTTGCGTCTCTTCCAATTCTCTCTACGGGACCAAGCTAGTAATTGGCTTGAGCGAATTCTCTCCGGCTCCATCTCAAGTTGGGATGATCTCACCACTCGTTTCCTTGCCCAATTTTTTCCACCGGGGAGAGCTACTAAGCTTAGGAATGAAATCTTGATGTTCCAAAAACGTCAAGGTGAATCTCTCTACGAAGCATAGACTCGATTCAAGGACTTACTCCATAAAGTCCCTCATCACGGCATTGATCTTTGGCTTCAATTCCAAATCGTTTACGATCATGTCAACTTCTCAAATAAGCGATCCATCGACCAAGCGGCCGGTGGTAAACTTAGTAATCTCACCGCGGAAGAATCGTGGGGTATAATAGAGGACCTTGCTCTCTATGACAACGAAAGTTGGAATGACCCCCGTGAGTTGCCCAGAACTGTCAAGGCAATCTCCTTGCCTCCCATTAACTCACAACCTTCCGATCGTAGGACGCTCAAACTTGAAGATCAAGTCAAATTCCTAATGAGCTCCTACCAAAATCCTAAGTCTTCACGCCAAGTGAATAAAGTCTCTTCCTTGTGTGAGCTATGTAGTGGTCCTCATGACATTCGTACTTGTACAAGACTCCCTCAAATAGCTTCCGTTGACTAAGCATCCTAGCGTACCAATGGAACGGGAGGAAGATTCCCTACAACACCCGGACCTAGGACTTTCAATGATGCCTGATAACATCAAATAGTCCTGAATATTAAGTGTCAATTTCCCCCAATAATGCTTGTAATTTATATCATTCACATGGATTTACGCTTTTTTTCCATTGTTTTCCACTTTCAGGTAAATTACGAGTATTGGAGCTAAAGAGACGCGGAACTCGAGAAATATCTAAAGATTTATCACGGTATGCTATTTTGAAGAAGTTACGACGTAACTCGTCTCTCACATTACGCCGTAACTATTGCGTGACTCAGAAAACCAACTTATCAAGAAGGTTACGGCGTAACTCTTCCCAAATGTTACGACGTAACTACATTAGGTCAAATGAGGTTCCACGCCGCTGATACTTACGCTGTAACTACTGCATCTATTACTACGTAACCGAGTTTATTGAAGACTGCGGCGTAACCACTCATTAGGTTACGTCGTAACCAGCAGATCTAGTGCGACGTCCTCTAATGACACATCTACCTTGCATTTCATGATCCGGTTTCTTGACTTCAAAGCTTGAACTTTGGGCGGACGGTAAGTGGTGATGATTTGGTTATAGATTTTGACTACCTGCTTGTTTTTTTATTTTACACCAATTATATATCCCATATCTTATCCTACCCTTTAGTCATGAAGCGTGTCTAGGTGATGCATTGAGCAATCTTTGGTGTCTTGGTCATGGATTTGTTCATGTATCTTTGATTTTGTCCACTACGCCATGACATGTTAGTAATGACGATTCACCCCTTAACCTTTGTCGTGTCTACCCATATTGCCTTCGAGAATTGTTTAGCCCTTAACTATAGTGGTGGAGATTTGTGTAACCGTCAAGCTTATAATAGAATACATGCTATGACTATGCGATTGAGTGATCACCCCAAAATTGACACTTAGAATAGTTGAGAGATTTGAGTGTTTTGTTCCCCTTTCGTGAGGTGTTCGGCTTTGTTTTATTCTAGCATAAGGGATTTGTAAACTCATATTTTCCAGGTTATGGGAGATATCTTTTTAGGAATCTTTCTAATAAGGTCTACTTGAGAGCAAGTAGAGTTCAAGTGGGGGGATATTTGATAACATCAAATAGTCCTGAATATTAAGTGTCAATAAACTCGGTTACGTAGTAATAGATGCAGTAGTTACGCCTAATGAGTGGTTACGCCGTATTCTAGCATTAGGTTACGTCTCTTTAGCTCCAATGCTCGTATTCTAGCATTAGGTTACGTCTCTTTAGCTCCAATGCTCGTATACTTGAAAGTGGAAAACAATGGAAAACAAGCGTAACCACTCATTAATTTATATCATTTATATGGATTTACGCTTGTTTTCCATTGTTTTCCACTTTCAAGTATACGAGCATTGGAGCTAAAGAGACGCGCAACTGGAGAAATATCTAAAGATTTATCACAGTATGCTATTTTGAAGAAGTTACGGCGTAACTTGTCTCACACATTACGCCATAACTATTGCGTGACTCAGAAAACTAACTTATCAAGAAGGTTACGGCGTAACTCTTCCCAAAGGTTATGACGTAACTACATTAGGTCAAATGAGGTTCCACGCAGCCCATACTTACGCCATAACTATTGCATCTATTACGACGTAACCGAGTTTATTGAAGACTACGGCGTAACCACTCACTAGGTTACGCCCGTAACCAGCAGATCTAGTGCATTATTCAAGAAATAGAAGGTTACGCAGAACTCCTATATTGGTTACGCCGTAACCCGATCTCGCCTATAAATACCCCACGATTTCCAAGATTTCTATTCATTCCATTCCATACACAACACTGAGAACGTGGGAAAAGCTCAAGGTGTCTAGAGGAGCATACAGAGTTGTCTCCAGGAGAAGTCACTCCCTACGATAAGCATTAGAGTTTTATATTTCTTTTACTTTCAATTCATGTATTTCGTACCTTTGAATATTGAATTGGTTTGCATGATTAATATGAGCGGCTAAGCACCTCTTGGTGCTAGCCTAGTTATGATGCCTTAATTGTTTTGTTTGCGTTTACTTTACTTCCGTATAATTATTTCTAAGTGTATGCATGCATAGTTTATTGGTAGCCACCCTTGGTTTGGTAGTTTTGAATGACGATAGAGGCCAATTGCCTAGGAGATATGACCAACTGACCCTAGGTGACCGGACTGAGACCGGAAGGGTAAGATATGACCAACTTACGACCCTTTTCTACCTGTGCGATTTGACCAACTGATCACCTATCGCTTGGATGAACTTAAGAATTAGGGTGCGTGTCTAAGTTCCTAACAGACGGGCATTCACTATTATAAATCTAACATGTAGCGGTACTTAATGACTTGGCTTAGGGGACCAGAACAACATGACTTATGACGGTGCTACCGATTTCTCTGTGGTGGCATCTTTGCCGATAGGTTAGGCGAATTGACCAAATGTCGTCCTCTCGAATTTGACCCCACCAAGTAATTGGAAGTAAGTAGACGAGACATAACTAGCTAGGAGGATTAACTAGGTTAGTACCGCCTCCTCTATTGATTTCTCTACCATTTATCTGATTTATTTTATTCTGTTTTAGTAGTTCAATTAATTAAATCCCTTTCGAAACCATTATTAATCTGTGACACCTAGACTTAGTAATAATCCAACACACATAGCTCTTGGGACGACCTCGGCTTTACCGATAACTACACTACACACGACCGGGTACACTGCCCGTTAGTGCACTAGGGTAGACCATAGATATAACGAGACACTATAAATTTAAGACCTGGTCAGTAAAACCTGCATCAATGCCCGAGAAGCATGGAAGGGCAAACCCGACTTATATTGGGTACAAACCAAACAATTCACCTCCAATGATTTCTCATGGCCCCCTCTCATGGCCCTAGCCAAAAAAACATAGAAGGGATGTTGCAACACCTAGTTACATCCCAAGAAGCTCAAATTTGATCTGTGCTGAACCGTCAAGTCTAACAGACTTAAAACAGCTTAAACACAAATGCAATGAAGATCAGAGAATACAATGGATTCCCGGGTCGTTAAGTCCCACGAAGACTCAATGGTGTGTAAACGCTTGATTTATGTATTTATTATTTATTATTGATTTAATACTATTTAAAACTAATTTAAATTGTGAAAAATACCAAATAAAAGGAGAAAAATAAGGAAAAATATTTTTTAGGCTTTTTACATTTATCTTAAACTATTAAAATTTAAAAATTATTTTTTGGAACTTTTCTTAATTAATTGCAATTAAAGCTAATTAAAATGATTAAAACTGAATTTAAATAAGAAAATGCTAAACAAGAGCTAAAAATTATGAAACTTGCAGGAAATTCTAAAATATTATTCGGATCTATGAAAATAAGAAAACAAAGGCTTATGTGGGGAATCTAAGGTCGCAATGTAATCAAGCTAGAATAAGCACTTTTAAATAAGCTAATAAGCAAGATAAGCAACCAAACCGATAAAAGAAGCTAGGTAATATCTAAACTACTCTAAAGCAACCGGTTATAGCTAATTCTAACACCTAATGAGTAGTCTACCTAAGATTTAAGAAAACCGATATATGAGCAAATAAGCTAAATGACCCTATTGAATAAGCACATGAAACCGCTTATCTAGAAAGCTACTGAGAAAAGCGTATGTGGATCTCAAGACCACCAACCATAGATCATATATCCAAAATTACAATTAAATAGGACTTAATATGAGGAAGTTATGGATCAAACAAAACCGCCAGTTGGATACAAGGTCACATTGCGCAGACAAAGGAAACAGTACCTAGAATAAGCTAATGTAACCGCTATTTAATAAGTCGATGAAAAACTAAAATGTGGAATTGAAGAACACCTACCGGACTATATCTAAACCAAAAATCAGACCTCATCTACTTGAAATGAACCTTGTGCATAGGCTGCAAGTTCTGCATAAAAACTGATATTAAGACCTGGTTTTGACTTTTTAAGCAGTTGTGAGATTTGACTAAAATGAGATTAGAGATCAAATGTAGAACTGATGTGGGTGAAATATGATGAAATGCAACTTTAGCAAGCTAGTAAAACAACTTCTAAACCTATCTAGTGATGATAACAGTCTCTTGATTCCAACAGTTAAGCAAAGAAGATCAAATAACCAGTTGTTTTGACTTAGGTGCAAAGCGACAAGACAAAGACAGAGATGGAATCAATAAACTATATTAAGCATATATCAACTGGTCTAATCCAATATTGTAGCCTCTAAAACAGCTTTAAAACAATAAACCAAACACTACTTTATCAAGCTTATTTTGAAACTAAACATTGCAAACCGATGAAATGAAATTGTGATCGAATCAAAACAAGTAAACTAACATCGACTTAACCATTAACACAGATTAACACCATAAATTGACCAAAACTAGATTTGACCTCAAAGTTTGACTTTGTTTGACCAAGATACAAAATTGCTTGAAAATGGAATGTAGCTTATACAAAGCTTTAACAAGCTTTAATAAACTAAATTGAGCTTAAAAATAAGCTAATAGAAGCTTAAACATAAGAAAATGAAACCGAGCAATTTAACAAGATTTGAATTTTGAGACTTAAATGAAAACTTAGTTTGATGATCAAAAGAACAATACAATCGATGTTTAACTTGAATGAGATACAAAGAAACTTAAATTACATCATTTGAACTAAGACTAAAACTTTTAACTAAAAACGACATTAAGAAATATTAAAACTAAAATCTCTCGCTTTGCTTGCTTCCTCTTTCTTCTTTATAGTCCAAACTTCTTTCTCTCTCTTCTCGAACATATCCCACTGTGTTTACAACCATTGGATGACCCAGTGATTTTGGCCATAGATGCATTTTGGCGGAAATTGAGATTTTGACAACTGGTGGGTGTTGAGTGTTTGGGAAGGGAATGCAATTAATGAATCTTGGATGTGTTGAGGTAGAGGGGACAAGGGTGTGGAAAGAGTGAGCTGGGGGGATGGGAAGCCTGGTTTCAGGGGAAGCAGGTGAAGGAGAAAGTCTTGGCGCGTTCTTTGTTTGACTGGATATTTGACCAAAGTGTTAAATATTGGAAAGGGTCAAAAGTTCATATGACAGGGGTCCAATTGGGAAGCAGGCAGGGGTCATTTGGGTTTTGACAAGGGTCTAAGGGTCAAAAGGCTTAAATAACAAGGACCAATGTTGTAAACTCTGAAATTCAAGGGACCATTGCTGCCATTTCATCAAAGATGTTCCAAGGGACTAAAAGTGACAATCTCAAAAAGTACAAGGACCAGACTTGCCATTTTCACATTTTCCAGGGACCATTTTTGCCAATTTTCAAACTTGGAGGACCATTTTTGTAATTTTCTCAAACTTTTGATATTTTTCACCAAAGGACTAAATTTGACAACTTATGATTTTAAAAGGATCTTTGGTGACTTTTCTTTGAAATTTTGACTCGTGGACTATTTTTGACAATTTTGAAACTTGGGGACTAAACCGCCATTTTGCAAATTTGATACGTTTTCATCCGATTTTGATCTTTTGCATTTAAAACACATAAAACACTGATTTGTGATATTTTTATCATTTTGATGCATTTTGAGTGTTTTCGGATGATTTTGCGCTTTATTTTGTACAAAAATGATGAGTATTTAGACACTCATCAATCCCCACACTAAACTATTGCTAGTCCCTAGCAATCTTTTGAGAAAACATAATGGATTTGAAACTCTTTACCAAAAGCCATTACTTCGGAGTAGCCAAATGTTTCGGTTCAAGTAAGAACCATGGTACACCGATAACCATGTGATTTTGAGCAAACCACCGCCTTTCAACGGATTTGATTTTGTCTTTACCGTAAGCCATACCCTTCCGGACTAGCCAACTCTTAGATAAATTATCGATTATTATCTTTGGTGAGTGATTACCAATTATGTTTTTTCCACCGCTTTACCACAAGCCATAAACTGCTAGCTAGCCAACTCTTCACTTTTTAGGATATGGTGAATAATACCATACAATTTTGGGCAAATTGCAAGCCATATAAACGGATTTGATATATCTTTACCAAGAGCCGTTTGCTCTGGATTAGCCAATCCTTTAGTTTATCAAACATGGCGGATCGATAACCAAATGAGTAAGTGTAAAACACTTACTCCAAAAAAATTTGGCCAAAAACGGGAATTGGTATAATTATATGATAAAATTCGTGAGAATTCCCACACTTAGAAATGAATATTGCCTCAATATTCAAAGTACCCATGTTATGCCGAACCGAGAACGTAAAAGGAAATACTACGCCATTATTTAGCAAGATTTTTATTTATTTTTTATTTTTTTTTTTTTTTTATTTTTTTTTAGAGATATATATATAACATGTGGGGCATCACCCCACACTTAGGTGGTAGAAGGGGTAAGAAGTCGAAATATGGGTGAAAACCCATATGGTGTGTGCTATCGTTTTGATTTCGAGTCGCTAGCTTGACTCGACCCAATTCATTGGTTCATGGGAAGCAAAGTGGAATAGACAATCTCCATCGGACTTTCATTCAAGATGTTTGGACAAACATTTGAAGCACGAGAAAGTTCCACACCGATGAGATATACATAGAAAGACCCGCTCACAAATGATAAATGAAAATGCCGGGGTCAAAGATAGTGTCCTCACTCCCAAGGAGTGAAGAAGAGGAAGTCACCGAGTAGGTGAAGAAAAGAAGGAAGATCATGATAACAATCATAACTAGATCTTCTTCCGCGGGATTAAGTGCAATTGCACTTATTTGGATTTTATTGGTTGAGCTCTTTGGTTTGGAAAGCATCTCGGGAGGGAGGGTGGGAGGATTTGTCATAACTATGCAAATTGAGATTCTCTCCCGATCATGATTTTTGCCATCCACGCAATCATACTCCGGCGGAGATATGATATGAGTGAGTTCACCGCGAACTCCTCATGAAGAATATACGGAGGTGGGACATGTGCGGTACCGTGGGCTATAAATATGCATTTCGTCCATTATAGTCTCCGTGTCGACTCATCACTATCAAAGATTGGATTAATCGAATTTGGAGTAAATTCGTAATCGAATTCGAATAAGGGATTAGTGATAGTCGTATTAATTGTTGTGGAAACAACATGGTCAACATCCTCTTCTAAGTTGACGATCTCGGAATGTGGAAGTAATGCATCAATAAATTCTATGTCTTTAGAATATAAAGAATCGGCATCACTATAATCACCGCCAAAATCAGAAAGTCTCAACAAGATCATTTGTAAGAGGAGACAACACATCACACTCTTTGTCAAGAATTCCTCGGACTCACTTGGGATCGGGATAAGGTTCTCAACATTCGATGATTCCGCTTTGAATAGTGTTTGAGATGCTCGTCCCCATACTTAGAGAGTTAACGGCTCTTCGTGTGTGGTTTCAATGACAAACTTTCATCATCATCGCCACTATCATCATCATCGCCGATGTAAGTCGTGAGCCATCGGGCACGCCTTGCAAGTGCTCGCCTCGATTCGTATTTCTTCAAGACATCTTTGAATCTTAGCGGCTCGTTCCTCTTCTTCAAGTAATTCTAGCATAGATTTTTCGTTAGAGACGTTTGGTCTTCGGCAAGTTCTTCTAGCATACTTTTCTCACGAGGATGTTGATCAATGACGGAAATTGTTCAATGACGGAAAATTGTGGGGTTGGAAATTGTCAAAACAAGGAGTGTTATAACAAGGATCGATTCATAGAAATTTTGATTCCATGATTGACATTGGTAATCATAATGAGGACCCCACAAAATTCACAAGAATACGCTCCATCTCATAGTGCGGGGTTGGTTGAGGAAATTAGTTGTTTCATTGTAGGGATTTTGGTAATAGACAAACCCGCTTCCTGATTCACAATGCCACAACCGGGCAATTTCCACCATTTTGAGGTCCCCACACCATTCACAACCAAATTGGTGAGGATGAGACATAGAAAGAATCAAATGGATAGAGGGTAAAAGAAATGTAGAATCAAAAGGGTAAGAGGGTAAAGAGGAATATTTTGGTATTTTTGAAAACATATTGCAAAAACAAAGAATGAAAATATTTTGGATTTTCCGATAACTTTACAAAAACTTTTACAAAAGATGGGGTATGTGCAAGAATGGGTCCGAAATGGCTAAACACACGCTAAAGCCTCCCGCAACAAGCCTTGTAAATTTTGATCCGTATAAACCGTCAAGTCTAATCACACAAGTCGGCCACTTGTGAATGGCCAACCGTAATGTGCTTAAAACAGTTCGATACACAAATACAATGAAGATCGAGAATACAATGGATTCCCGGTCGTTATGTCCCACGGAGACTCAATGGTGTGTTAAACACTTGATCAGACGATAGAATGATCACTAATGATAGTGATCAGAAAGGATTTGAATAGGATAATTACACTACTGAAAAAGTTAATAAATTAAAGCGACTTAAATAAAAATTAAGAAAATTAAAAAGATAAAAGATATTAAATAAACGCTATCACTATATTTAAAGTGATGAACGTTTAAAACCTAAAACTTAAAACTTACGTTTAAATTAAAAACTACGTAACCGTACAAAATAAAACGTGAAAATAAAGGAGGAAAATACCTACGGATATGAAAAATACATTTTTACAATCCTAATGATAAAAGAAAATATTTAGAAAAATAAAATTATTTTTACAACTATTTATTTAATTATTATTAATTAAAAACTATTTTAAACTATTTAATAATACTCTAAAATAAAAGAAAATATGAAATAAGACTAGAAAAATAAAATTAAGATTTAGAAAAATCTAAAATATGATAAAATTAATTTTAAAACTGAAAATATATTTTTAGACTTTTATGTATTTATTATTGATTTAATACTATTTAAAACTAATTTAAATTGTGAAAATACCAAATAAAAGGAGAAAAATAAGGAAAAATATTTTTATGCTTTTATATTTATCTTAAACTATTAAAATTTAAAATTATTTTTGGAACTTTTTCTTAATTAATTGCAATTAAAGCTAATTAAAATGATTAAAACCGAATTTAAATAAGAAAAATACTAAACAAGAGCTAAAAATTATGAAACTTGCAGGAAATTCTAAAATATTATTCGGATCTATGAAAATAAGAAAACAAAGGCTTATGGGGAATCTAAGGCTGCAATGTAATCAAGTTTAGAATAAGACTTTTAAATAAGCTAATAAGCAAGATAAGCAACCAAACTGATAAAAGAAGCTAGGTAATATCTAAACTACTCTAAAGCAACTGGTTATAGCTAATTCTAACACCTAATGAGTAGTCTACCTAAGATTTAAGAAAACTGATATATGAGCAAATAAGCTAAATGACCCTACTGAATAAGCACATGAAACTGCTTATCTAGAAAGCTACAGAGAAAAGCAGAAGTGTGGATCTCAAGACCACCAACCATAGATCATATATCCAAAATTACAGCTAAATAGGACTTAATATGAGGAAGTTATGGATCAAACAAAAACTGGCCAAGTGGGATACAAGGCTGCTGTTGCAGCAGACAGTGAAACAGGTACCTAGAATAAGCTAATGTAACTGCTTATTTAATAAGCTGATGAAAAAACTAAAAATGTGGAATTGAAGAACACCTACCAGACTATATCTAAACCAAAAATCAGACCTCATCTACTTGAAATGAACCTTGTGCATAGGCTGCAAGTTCTGCATAAAAACTGATATTAAGACCTGGTTTTGACTTTTTAAGCAGTTGTGAGATTTGACTAAAATGAGATTAGAGATCAAATGTAGAACTGATGTGGGTGAAATATGATGAAATGCAACTTTAGCAAGCTAGTAAAACAACTTCTAAACCTATCTAGTGATGATAACAGTCTCTTGATTCCAACAGTTAAGCAAAGAAGATCAAATAACCAGTTGTTTTGACTTAGGGTGCAAAGCAGCAAGACAAAGACAGAGATGGAATCAATAAACTATATTAAGCATATATCAACTGGTCTAATCCAATATTGTAGCCTCTAAAACAGTTTAAAACAATAAACCAAACACTACTTTATCAAGCTTATTTTGAAACTAAACATTGCAAACTGATGAAATGAAATTGTGACTGAATCAAAACAAGTAAACTAACATCAGACTTAACCATTAACACAGATTAACACCATAAATTGACCAAAACTAGATTTGACCTCAAAGTTTGACTTTGTTTGACCAAGATACAAAATTGCTTGAAAATGGAATGTAAGCTTATACAAAGCTTTAACAAGCTTTAATAAACTAAATTGAGCTTAAAAATAAGCTAATAGAAGCTTAAACATAAGAAAATGAAACTGAGCAATTTAACAGTACTTGAATTTTTGAGACTTAAATGAAAACTTAGTTTGATGATCAAAAGAACAATACACTGATGTTTAACTTGAATGAGATACAAAGAAACTTAAATTACATCATTTGAACTAAGACTAAAACTTTTAACTAAAAAACGACATTAAGAAATATTAAAACTAAAATCTACTGCTTTGCTTGCTTCCTCTTTCTTCTTTTTATAGTCCAAACTTCTTTCTCTCTCTTTCTGAACATATCCCAGCTGTGTTTACAACCATTGGATGACCCAAGTGATTTTTGGCCATAGATGCATTTTGGCGGGAAATTGAGATTTTGACAGCTGGTGGGTGTTGAGTGTTTGGGGAGGGAATGCAATTAATGAATCTTGGATGTGTTGAGGTAGAGGGGACAAGGGTGTGGAAAGAGTGAGTTGGGGGGATGGGAAGCTCTGTTTCGGGGAAGCAGTGAAGGAGAAAGTCTTGCGCGTTCTTTGTTTGACTGGATATTTGACCAAAGTGTTAAATATTGGAAAGGGTCAAAAGTGCATATGACAGGGGTCCAATTGGGAAGCAGGCAGGGGTCATTTGGGTTTTGACAAGGGTCTAAGGGTCAAAAGGCTTAAATAACAAGGACCAATGTTGTAAACTCTGAAATTCAAGGGACCATTGCTGCCATTTCATCAAAGATGTTCCAAGGGACTAAAAGTGACAATCTCAAAAAGTACAAGGACCAGACTTGCCATTTTCACATTTTCCAGGGACCATTTTTGCCAATTTTCAAACTTGGAGGACCATTTTTGTAATTTTCTCAAACTTTTGATATTTTTCACCAAAGGACTAAATTTGACAACTTATGATTTTAAAAGGATCTTTGGTGACTTTTCTTTTGAAATTTTGACTCGTGGACTATTTTTGACAATTTTTGAAACTTGGGGACTAAACCGCCATTTTGCAAATTTGATACGTTTTCATCCGATTTTGATCTTTTGCATTTAAAACACATAAAACACTGATTTGTGATATTTTTATCATTTTGATGCATTTTTGAGTGTTTTCAGATGATTTTGCAGTTTATTTTGTACAAAAATAATGAGTATTTAGACACTCATCAATGTTGCAACACCTAGTTACATCCCAAGAAGCTCAAATTGCCAAGCTTTCGGACCGCTTTAATCAACAACATACCGAGATGGATAGGAAGATTGATAACCTTTTGAAAGCTATGACCAATAGTGATAGGAAGACCACTGAAAAGGTTAATGCCATCTCGACTCATTCTCCCGAAGCTTCCGGTGTGAAAATTAAGGACCCAAGTAAGTTAGCCAAGCACGTTCAATTCGTCAATACCATCACCTTAGTGAAACCTAATAGGACTAATGACGAAGCGAACTATGAGACGGTACTTGAGGTTAATGAGACTCCTAAGAATGAATCGACCGATGAAGTAGATGAAGTAGGCGATGACTATTTCAATAAGTTTCCTATGGAAGAGGAACTCTCTCGCCACCCACACTTAGTGCGCGACCTCCGTCACATGTATGTTAGGAAAAGCCTAGGATCAAGTTTGGGAACCCTTGGAATCTCAACATACCATGTTGCATAGGACATCTATTTGTGGCAAAGGCCTACATTGACCGCAAGTCCCCAATAAACATCATGACTAGCACGTACTATAATTGGGTGATGAAGAAGTCTATCCCAACTAAGCAAGATCCCGATAATCTTAGACTTAGATGTAATTTCCTTGGTAGAGTTAAGGGATTGCCCGTCTATGTAGGTAGTTTCACGTATCCTACGGATTTCATAATTGTGGATGATATTAGTACGGTCATAGATCCTAGCTTGTCCCACGTTATTCTATAAAAGCCTTTCATAGAGAACACCGGGATGACTTATGATCCGTCGTTAGGAATAGTGAGATTCAAAGATGAGACCGATGACATAGCTTACCAAATGCCATTTAAGATTGAGAAATTTTCCTCATTATCCAATGATGAAAAAGAACTTAAGCTATCGGTATACTATAGGAATGAGGAGGATAAGGAAAAGGGAGTAGATTATGTGATGGATAAGATTTTGGTTTCTATAAGGATTGCTTGAAACTAGGACCCGAATATAGAACCGATTGGGAGAAGATGACTTAGAAAGGTGCATAATAGGCACTACTATAACATGGAAAACCCCAATAGAGACCATCATGAGGAAGAAGGTGATGGTAATGAAGTCACGTAGGGCACGACTTCGAGTCTAGCTACAAGACTCATAAATAAAGAAAAGCGCTTTGTGGGAGGCAACCCATGCTTAATTGTTTGCTTGTTTGTGTGTCATATATCTTTTCATTGATTATTTATTCTCATGTTTGAATTTGTGAAAATGCTTTATTTTGTCTTTAACCTCGTCTTAATTACATATAAATGTATTTTACAAAAAGGATAAGTATAGGGAAGATTACACACGTTTTTAAAAGAACGTGAACATGAGAGTTACAATTCTTGAAAAGATATATATTTTTGTTTGTTAGAGTCAAATTCTTGTATCGAGTCATAATGGATGTTTTGCAGAAATTTTTCCAGATTCTAAAGATATAATATTTCCAGAAAAACGCAGAAGACCGCCGTCAGATAACTCGACGGCGAAGACTCGCTACCGACGGCGCCAGGAGGAGCGTAAACAACTTATCTAACTTTCTCTCGCTTTTCGTGCTACTTATAAATTTTGGAATTTCTCATGTTTTAATTTTCTAGAAAATCTGTAAACATCTATTTCACAAGCATTATATCCTAGTTTAGTTGAGTCATATATAGTTTTACCGCCGATTTTATGCGAATGTTTCGTCTATTTTCTAAAGTGTGCAGGTTTTATTTATCAAGAAGAAGATACATAAGATTGGATGGAGCTTTTCACGCATACATTCTTCTTGAAGAAGAATTTAACCACTACTTCACACAGATCCTACCGAGCTAATCAGGGTAGTATTAGTTTCTTTCACTTTTAATTACCTTCCATTATCATAACTTTGATACTTTCGGGGAACATTGGGGACAATGTTCAATTTAAGTGTAGGGAGGGAAAATAAAACGGGAACTTTGAAACTATGCATATCCTTGATTATTTGTCTTGTCCAATTTCATTTGTGTAATAAACCATGAGAAATATCGGTTAGGGTAATTTTGGCACCATTTAGGAGTGGGCCATTAGTCTTAATAAAGCGTCTCATGGATAGGAAGTTATATGACTAGCACAAAACCCTTTACCACTCAAATTCCACCCCAAAAATGTGAGGTTCGCCCCTAGATTTGTAGGAATTAAAGCATTCATCTTTAATGCTTCGAGAGTGTACCGGTAGTATAATAGATTCTAGAACTTGTTTTGTGATGCATCCCGAGATCGCTAGTGAGACTACACTTGTGTAGTTAGGAATACTACCCTCACCTTAGTTTAGATAATTAGATAAGTAAAAGTAATCACTAGAAATACCAACCCCCAAATCCAAACCCCGAGATTCGTACCTTTCCATTTCCTAAAAACATAAAAAGATAAAAAATAATCTTCCTCAACCCCAACCTTAGCGTAGTAACTTCTCACTAGCATTCCTATTCCCCTAGAGAACGATATCAATTCCCGTGGCTTACCCTAATACTACACTACAACAATTAGGTTCACTGACTAGGGTGTTGAAAAACTTGCTCGACGAAAAGGGAGTTCCTTTGACCCCGAACGCGCTGTGTGATAAGAGGCATTAGGATAGCTCTTGTTTGATACCCGTATTATAATTACTTCTTCCACATCGGTTAAGTAATCCCCTCACACCCTTACGATGCACTCATCTTTAGTACACGATACCCCTAGTTAACCCCTCAAAGCCTATCCTTTTCGCGGTTCTCGTGATGTTTCGGTTTTCCGGAATATCAATGAAGAGCATTGTTTACAATCCACCCCCAAATTTACACCTAAATCACCTTAGCCTACCTTGTATTCTCTCACTTTTAGTACATTATTGTTATCATACTAAACTCTTAGTTCAATTATCTAGTTACTTGCATAAGTTGCTAAGTAGAGTCATATCCTTTGTATACAGTTTTGGGACGATTGGGACTCATGGGAAAAGTTAAATTTTATGAAGTGACGGAAAGAACGTTAAATTCAAATTCCCTTTATTTACGTAATAATGTACTCCAAGTGTTTTGATCTTTTCAATTGGGTCAAATTAGTGTTAGAGTAATAAAAACTCAAGTGTAAGGATGTGCCTATAAATCCTTTATATTTTGATGTTATCGTAGAGGATGGTAGAGTTAAAGTGTATAAAAAATCAAAAAAAGAGTGTTGAAAAAAAATCGAAAAAGAGTGTTGAAAAAATAGAAAAATGAAAAAAAAAAAAAAAAAAAAAGCACATACGGGCTACCATCCTACACCTATCTTTAAATTTATGTTTGTTTGTTTCAAAGTTATCTAGAGTTTAGAGTGTCGCGTCTTAGCTTAGCAATGCCATTCTTCTCATGCTTGTAACATAAAGATTTTTGACTTGCCACCACTAAATCGCCTATCCAACCAAACCCTTTGTTTTCCCTACCGTAAGCCTAACATTACAACCCTTTAAAAGACCTATTAGATAGTTTTTTCCTAGGTTCTTACGCCAAAGCGATGGAGGTTTGATTTAGTCTCAAGACTATGGTAATCAATGCACTAGGACCGGTTAATGAGTGTATATCTTCCATTTTCAATTTGATATATTTCATATACACCCGAGAGATGAGAGTATCCAAACACCACTTGTGAGGTGCTAGTATGTAATTTCCGTGCTTGTTATGACTTTTACGGGGCTTATACTTGTTGTGAATTGTTCTAAACCAATGCTTCATGCCCCCTAACTTATAAATTAATTGGCCAAAAGCACATTTGCTTGAGGACAAGTAAATACCAAGTGTAGGGATATTTGATAAGGATTTAAAAGGTACACTTTTGATGGGTCATTTAAGCCCTTAATTGACCACTTTTATATCCATTATTACTTAATTTCGTTCCTTTTCACTTTTTAGGTCTTTTGAAGGCAAAATGCTGGAATGATGCTTATTTGGACGAAAAGGCGTGAATATGTGAAGAAAATGGCTAAAGTCAAGATCAAGACACTCAAGTCACTGAAATGCACCGACGGCCACAGATAGCGGCGACGCCGTCCCTCTAATTGCGACGGCTCAGGAGTGAAATTGTTATTTTGTACCGACGGTGTCGCTTTAAAGAGTAGGCGTCACAACTTAGACGGCTTAGATCCGCATTCGACGGCGTCGAAGATGAAGCCGACGGCGTCACAACCACAACGCGACGCCATAAAGTTGACTTGGTCAAGACGAAGCGCTAATGGCGGCGATCCGGCAATCACAATTAAAGAGTGACGCCGTCGCAGTTGTAACTCTATATATAGAATTCGAATTTTCAAACTTTTAGGGATGTAGAATTGTGGAGTAAAACCCTAAAACGATTTTGGTTTGTCTTGGGCAGTATCTTAAGGTTCTCATACCCTATTGTACATCAAGATAAGTAATTTACTTCATTGATTTCATTATGTCTTCGATTGTATGTGTGTATGGTTGCATGTTTACCATGTCCGGCTAATTTACTTGTGTGTTTGCTTAGATCTATGAAACCTAGTTATTGAATATTGATTGGTTGTCTCTTTTCTTAATTGTAATTGGCTTAGGATTGCAACAGGCCATCGTTGTGTTTTTAATGCGTGGCGTGACGACATTACCAAGTCTCACACCTTTGCGGGGCTTTTGCGAGGCATTTGTGCGCCTTTTAGAACCATGACACCCACCAATAGTCGCCAATATCTTTTTTTTCTTTCATTTTTTATCTATTCTAACAATCATTAAAGAAAATGACATTGTATATACTGTTAAATGTGATTTCATTTACTCATGATCTTCGACACTCGAGAAGATCTTTTTTTTTCACAGTCAAATCGTACATCAACAAGATCACAGTTTTTCATGACAATGATTTTTTCAAAGTATGAAAATTTTCAGAAGATTTATAAAGTATGATAACGTGTAAACATATAAAGTACGAATAAAATGTGATCGAAAAAATCATTATCATGAAAACTACTCCGTTCCATATTAATAGTCCACATTTCCTTTTCGGGTTGTCCCAAAATAATTGTCCACTTTCCTTATTAAATAAAAACTAGAGAATCTAGTGGAGGAATATTCCATTTTAGTGGTTGAAAATTAAAGTGCCCCAACTTTTATTAAACTTTGTGATTTCTCTCTCATGACAATAATTTTGGGACGGAGGGAGTAGGTTTCATTAGATCTAAGCAAACACAAATAAAATTAAGCTAACATGTTAAAACAATGAAAAGATAAACAAGTAATCAAACAACAAATAGACATATTGAATGATTAAACGAATAACTTATCACATATTGAATGATTAAACGAATAACTTATCTTCAATTGAACATGGGTGAAAAAGGCTGAAAAAGCCCAACAATAGCTGCAAAAATCGGAAGAACGTTAAACAACATTCATCTCCGAACCATCGCTTTGCGCCGGTATACTTTATTACTAAACCCTAATGGCTAAACTAAATGTAAGGTTAACAATGGGATTTTTGATGGATCGTGTTTCATATAATGTAACGTGAATAATGGACTTTTCGTGGTTTCATCCAAAACAACCTGGCATATAATGTTTTTCTTTCATAAATACATTATTAAGACATATTGTAGATGAATGGTTGTCTACAAAAGGTGGAATGCTTAGTTTGGTAGGTGAAAAGCCAAAAGACTATAGTACTCTCATGTTTTAGGCACACGGGGGATTTAAACAAAAAAAACAAATGGTTGTTGGTCAAAAGGATCAACAATGAAAGAATTTTGCAACCACATGGATGAATGGTACAATTGAAGTTAAAAAAAGGTCGAAACGTGCTATTGTGTGTAAACCAAAAGGACGAAATATGTAATTAACTCTTATTCTTTACATAGATCTACAAAAAACAAAATAAAAAAGATTTTGTGTGTGTTTAAAGGTTAGAGGTTGAAGAAGAAAAGATTATTTGGTGAGTCGGCTAGAGTGAAGCGTAATTTATTGGTAAAAGAGGAGAATTTTGTTAAGGTTATGAAGATGTAAAACCTGACTTGATGCCAAGATGAAAATGATGTAATTTGCCATTCTTGTGAGTAGGGGTGTCAATCGGGTTACCAGGTGGGTTAATGGCTTTTCGGATCGGGTCTATCGGGTTTTCAAAAAAGTAAAACTTAACCCGCAATCCGACCTTATATAGAATCGGCTTTTCGGATTGGGTCTATCGAGTTTTCAAAAAAACACCCTTATCATAACACCACATCAACACCACATTTTGAGACCCTTTTTATAAAACTTGGGCATAACGCGAGGTAGGGTATGGTAACTTGGGCAAACATGATCCATACACGTGATCTCTGAGATGATCTTAAACCTCTCGCAGCCATTCTACGTGAAAATGTTTGGAGTCTTAGAGGAAACCGTGAGATACTTCCTGCACGTTGTGCTCACATGATTTACTGTCTCCTAACTCAACAACCATACAATCTCGCCTACTTCTTCGCAAGGCAAATTGTAAACCTCCAAGGTAACAAGAACAAACTAATTCCATATGGAATGTTCGTAATACGACTAATTTCAAAGCCGCACGTGTTTTGAAAACCAAAAGTACATGTGCATTCCAAGACACCATCCCAAACACCCCACCTTGGCTCACATCTATCTAAAAAAGCTAATAATTTGCACATTAAAAAAGCTATTTGGATATAAGTTAACCGTAATTGTATAATAAGGAAACAAAAGATTAATTCACGAAATCACAAACCTTCCCAAATCATATGAAACTGGTGGTGTATAAATTAAAGAATTTATTTATTCAAAAACCAAAAAGAGTCAGGAATCGAAAATTGGGTTAGGATTTTTTCTTCAAGTTTAAGGTATGAATTAAGTTTTTTCTGAGTTAATTGTATTATTATGCTTGTTTGGTATCACCAATCACTGTTATATGCTCCGATTAATTTACTTATGTTTTTTTTACCTATTAATTCATGTCTTTATGTCTCATTCATGCTTGATTTGTTCAAATACTTTATAAAAATTCAAACTTTACAGGTCTAGCGCACTCTTTATAAGTTTTTACTTATTAATTTCACGTTTCTGTTGTCTTGTTCATATTTGATTTATATAACTTTTTTATTTATTAATAAAAACTCAAGATTTTCATGTCTAGAGCACTCTTTATAATGCTTTACCTGTTAATTTGATGTTTGTGTTCTTCATATCTGATTTTTATAAAAAGGTTTATGAAATTCCAAGCTTTACAAGTCTTATGCACTTGTTATTGAGGTTTTCGCTTATTAGTTTGCTATTTTTATTGTCAATTGTGTCTTTTCATTGTTGATTTGAATACGAATTTTATAAAAATCCAAGCTTTACAAGTCTTATGCACTTGTTATTGAGGTTTTCGCCTATTAGTTTGGTATTTTTGTTGTCACTTGTGTCTTTTTTTATTGTTGATTTGAATACGAGTTTTATAAAAATCCAAACTTTGCAAGTCTTACGCACTTGTTATTTAGTTTTTTACCTATTACTTTGATATACAAATCGACCCTTTTTAGGTCTTTCTGCACTTTTTCTATAAGGTTTTGCCAAGTAGTTATAGGTTTTGGTATGCTATAATACCCCAAGTCATATGTAAGTGTAAGTGGTGGTATGTAAATTAAAGATATATTTAATTATTTATTCATAACCAAAAAGAGTCAGAATTGAAAACTGGGTTAGGATTTCGAATCAAGTTTTTTCTAAGTTAATTGTATTATTATTAATTCTTATTTGGTATCACCAATCGCCGAGGGAACTGTTATATGATCCGATTTCTCTATGTTTTCTGATACAGATCCAAATATTGCTAGTCTTATTGTTTTTAGAAGGTTAATTATCGTCTTTGTGTGTTGTTTTTGTTTGATTTGTTCAAATATTATATAAAATATGAACTTTACAAGTCTTATGCACTCTTTATAAGTATTTACCTATCAGTTTGATGCTCTGTTGTCAATTTTGTATTTTTCATTGTTGATTTTTTGTACAACCTCCCCCAAAACGCAGTAATCAAATAGGTACATGTGCATTCCAAAACACGATCCCAAACACCCCCTCGGCTCACATCTATGGAAAGAATATCTAAAAACGAAAGTAATTTTATAATAAAGACAAAGATTTAAGGAAATCACAAACACTTCCCAAATCATATGAAACTGGTGGTGTATAAATTAAAGATTATTTACTTATTCAAAAACCAAAAAGAGTCAGGAATCGAAAACTGGGTTAGGATTTCGAATCAAGTTTCGATTTTTCTTCAAGTTTAAGGTATGGATCAAAGTTTTTTCAAAGTTATTTGTATTATTATTATTATGCTTGTTTGGTATCACCAATCACTATTATATGCTCCGATTGATTTCTTTATGTTTTGTTTGGAAGGTTTTTTACCTATTAATTCATGTGTTTATGTCTTGTTCGTGCTTGATTTGTTCAAATATTTTATGAAAATTCAAACTAGTGCACTCTTTATAAGTTTTACCTATTAATTCAGTAACTTTTTTTTTTGATACAGATACAAACGTTACTAGTCTTATACTTTTTACAAGGTTAATTATTGTTTTTGTTTGATTTGTTCAGTTATTATATAAAATGTGAACTTTACAAGTCTTATGCACTCTTTATAAGCTTTTACCTGTCAATTTGATGCTCTGTTATCAGTTGTTGATTCGAGTATAAAGTTTTATAAAAAATCCAAACTTTACAAGTCTTATGCACTTTTTATTGAGGTTTTCGCCTATTAGTTTGATTTATTTATATTAATCCATTATAAAGATTTGATATAAATCAGCCTTATGCTTATGTATCAACCATAACCAAATACGGACTAATTACCTGCCCGCTAGATGAAGTATGAGGTGCTATTAAAATACTACTTTCAAAGTTTCAAATACCTTGTAGTGTGAAAGCTTTAAGATTCTAATTTTCTTATTAAGTTTGAATTAATAACATTTTGACACCTTGCACAGGGGCATTCATAAGGTATAACAAAGATTACCTTAGATGGAACATAAGCAGATATTTTGTGGTTCAGTGCCTCCCTTAACTCCTAAACATTCCTGGTGTGTTGCTCAGAACTCGGAAGCCCAAGAAGATGACGACACACAAGTCCATATTTTCTACAACTTAAATGATCCAATGTCTTATTATCGCTGCCAAATCCCCGAGTTACTCGGAAAACGTATCCGAGGGTGTTTTCATGGCTGTTGGGCGGTTCTCTCCTCGAACCATCCACGTGATGTCATGTGGACTCTTTGGAACCCATTCACTTCTCAAATCATTAATCTCCCTCCGTTGATTCATAAAAGATCAGAAGAAGATTATGATGATATCACACATTGTTGTTTGTCAGCCCCTCCCGATCATCCCAATTCAGTTCTTTTGTTAACGAGAACCAAAAAACCCAACATTGTGTTTTGTTGGATTGGGAGCGATTCATATTTCCGGAATGCACATAAAAGAATGAAATTAAGATGGACCGAAAAGACATTTGCCAAACAGTTAAAGAGCATTACGGGTTTTGATGGTTCGTTTTATAACCTAACTTGTTGCAATAGTAAAGTATATGCCTACTTTATGGAATCTGACACGACTAGTTATAGTCTACTTCTTGTAGAGTTTGGCATTGTGGTTAATGATCGGAAATACAAGAAACTAAAAGAAGTCGTGATAACTTTATTGCCAGTTTTGGAATTCCAGTGTCCTCGCATTGTTGATTCTTTCAGTGTACCTTTACTGAAAGGGTCTTGTTCAGAACTGTTGATGATTGTATTAGGTTTAAAAGACGAGACATGGACAAGTACATCAGTTAGTGGTGTGTATGTTTTTAAACTGGACATGGATAATATGAGGTGGGAAGAATTGGAAGACCTCAAAGACACTATGTTATCCGTGGAACTTGCTACTGAGTCATCATTTTACAGCCCTGCAATTGCGTCATCAGAATTAGGAGGTTATATACATATTCTTTCCGATGAGGGAAAAATCATATACTCGTACAACGTCAAAGATAAATCTATCTCCTTATCTTATATTCCTTGTTTAGCAGGAACGAACCATGTGTCAGCGTGGGCAATGCTCGAGTGCACCAGGTATTGCAATCCATTTGCTATAAAATGTATTGTAATGTATTTATTTGCTGGAAATTGTTTCCCTAAGAATTATATTTTATGTAGGTTAGAAAGTAATCGTGTATATGTTGATTGTAAACAAGAAAAAGAGGGCGACATGGAGGATGGGATACTCGTACGATCAGTAAAGGTTAATCAGCAGGTTGGATCACACCTGCTTAGTTTTCCATTCCGTGGTTTGAACATGGAGTTTTGTGTTAAATTGGTTGAAAATAATAACAGGTAATTTTCTGGAACTTATGAAATGTGATTTATGTTTTATTATAGATGTGTAGATCACTTTTATTATTTATAATTAGCTCATGTGACATCCCTCTTAAGCATCTTCTTCTCTCCGACAACACGAAAAGAGAAGTATGTTTTTGAAAATTGTATTTTTTGTAGGTTAAAAAGTGAGAATGCTGATTATAAACAAGAAGGTGATAAGGATGTTAGTATAATTGTAAAACCAGTCAAGGGGTACGAGGATGAATCGCACCTGCTCAATCTTCCGCTTCATGTTTTGGGGATGGTAATGGAGTTTTCTGTTGGTGTCGAATACCTCAAGTTTCGTTCTGCATGCAAAAGTTGTCACTTAGCAGCACCTTTGATACCATGGAACAACGGAAAAGCATCAAAGAGCTTGCAAAAGTATTCGTTGCCTACACCATGGCTGATTGCGTTTGACAAACATAAAGGCATTATCACTTTTACTGATCCCATGTTTGGTGACAAGTATTTTATACAAACACCTCAAGAATTGATTTGCGATTTCGAAATAAAGGGTTCGAGGTATGGTTGGTTGCTGATTTTAAAATATAGTGAATCATTGGTGTTTTATAACCCTTTCACAAGTGATATTCGCGAGCTTCCACAGTTACGTGATGCAGATATTTTCAGTTTCTCAGCACCACCCACTTCTCCCGATTGTATGGTTGTTGGAATTACTATAGATCGATACTATTATCATGTTTGTATCCACTTTGTAGGCGGGGAACCATCCTGGCGTAGGATTCTTTTAGATATATATGGTGATGATTGTTTCTCGTCTCTAACATTATTTGGCCGAGATCTTTATGCCTTGAGGGATGATAGAGGACTTGATGTTTTTGAAGAAATGGGCAGTGAAGATCAATATTCATGGAAGCCTAATTTAGCCAAAGCCCCAACAAGTTGTTGCACATCTCTGGCTCAGTCTTTCCTGTTGAGATGTGATCAACATCTTTTACATGTCATTGTGGGGAAGTTTGGAGAATCAGTAGAGGTTTTCAAGTTTGATGATTCTACACAAGAATGGGTTAAAATAGATAGTTTAGGGAAACATATGATTTTTATTTGTGGTATGTCATCTCTCTGCATTGATGCCAAAACACCACATTTGGAGAACAAGATTTTCTTTCCAAGATTGCCTGCCGGTAATGAGAACATGAATGATATGTTATTCTATTCACTTGAAACATGCAGGTATCACACTTTCAGTAACAAAAACTTTCAAGAAAGTTTTGGAGATTTCTTCGGAACGAAATATCTGCTTGCCCCTCTTGCCTGGATTGAACCAACCTGGTCCTAATCTACTTATTTACTATTTTGTGTAGCACAAACGTGTAACAAGTTTGTAACCATTTCTTTAAGTTATTTAATATATTAGATTCTTGGTATTAGAAGTAGTCATTTGGATTGCTTTAATTTACTCTTAATATAGAGGTGAAAAGTTAGATGGATCACACAACAAGTCAAAACATGTTTGGGGCGAATATTTATTTTTATTTTATGTACAAGTCAAAACGTGTTGGATGGAGGCCGTTTTTGTAACACTGTTTGTTCAAAAAGATAAGGTGAATACATTCTTTTGGTGAAGAAAAGGTTGTATTTTTTTTTATTCTCTTTATTGTTCTTAATTTCTCACGCGCCTGGTATTACTATATATATATATTAAAAGACATTCCAAACGACGTCATTTCAGCTGCCAGATATCCGACCTAAACGACGTCACTTCACATCCTATGTTTACATTTCAGGTGCCACATATCCCACCTAAACGACGTCACTTCACATCCCATGTTTCAGTGCAAACTGGCCCATTTCAGTGAGAGCCCAATGGATCTGCTGGCCTGCTACCCGATTTTTTTTTATAAATCTCAATACATGTGATGTTCTGTATATGTACATGTGATGGCCTGCTACCCACTTTGATTTTTATAAAAGATACAAATTCTATAATGTATATGTACACGTATATTTTCAGATGTTAGGTTACAATTCAGAGGTTAGGTTACAAATGTCAAAGATGACTTTGCAAAGTACAATATGCCCATACGGTTTTTCTTTTCCAACAATCAAGAACCTTCTCTCTATCATTGTACAAATACAATGCATGTTGAAAAAAAAAAAAAAAAAAAAAAAAAAAAAAAAACATAGCAAATAAAGAGAAAAGACCAAGCATACTAGATCAAAGTAACAAGATACAGGAACCAAAAAATATTACAGAGAGAATCATCAAGGTAATTACTTCACTTCAGAAGGTAATGGTAATATTATGTTTCTTTCTTTCCTTTGCTTCTGTATGGTAGGTTTTTCCTGCATGGTTGTTTGCATGTTCTATGCTTTATGCTGCTGACTACTTAAGGAATATACTTTACATGCTTGCATTAACTGCTATAATTTTATATGCATACCTTTTAAGCCACAAATAAGTAGTAGTTATACTTATGAAGACCAAACAAAAGGCGATTCGTCGCATTCCTACTGTTAGTTGTCTACCTCCTTTGAATCTATCCTTGGATGTTGAAGATATGGATTATCAGCTTCAGTCTTTAAAAAGGGACCGATCTCTATCCGATGTTATGGGTCTTGATACATGTCCTGAGAATACCACCAAAAGAATATGTACACAAAAGAGTAGCTTATTTCACCATAGTACACTCGAGGCGTGCATGTGTTTTCAAAACAAAACAACGTGGTTGCTAATCCTACAAGTTCGCATCATCGTATCTTCTCATTGTAAGTATTTTTTGTCGTTTTTCTAAATCTTTATCCCACTGCACAAATAGCATCATCTTTTTAATTTTGAATAGGTAAAATTGTTTTGTAGGTGAAAATAGCTTAGAGCAAAGATTATACTGCAGATTCAGAGGAATTAAATCAAAAGAATACGTTCGTGGCGATCAAGGTTCTTAATTTTCTTTTTGTTTCACATTATAAAATAGCCAGCAAGTACATACCTTTTTAACCAGGTGATATTTTCCTTTGTAAATGCAGTTGAAACTACTCATGGACACCAACCTAATGAACTTGATTATGTACCTTCAAGAGTTGACGGCAGAAGCCATACCCGAATTTCGAGTACTTATGTACCTACAGACAATCAAAAAAAAAATAGACAGTCAAAGAGAACAACGATTGTACCAAGCATAAGTGAAACTCCTCATGGACACCAAAGTAATGAATTACACCATGGAATGAGCATGTCAGAAGAATACAATTCTCGCATCCAAGGTTATATAGTGCGATTTTTTTTAACTAATTATATCGACAACAATATATACCATTTAATTGTAAAATATCTAATTCTGATTTCTACAGGTACATTTGGTTCTATACCTTCAAAACAAAACGACGTGGTTGCTAATCCTACAAGTTCGTGATACTTGTATCTTCTCATTGTAAGTATTTTTTTCTTTTTTCTAAACTGCTTTCTCCCACCGTATAAATAGCATCATGTTTTTAATTTTGAATAGGTAAAATTGTTTTGTAGGTGAAAATAGCTTAGAGCAAAGATTATACTATGATTCTGTAGGAATTAAATCAAAAGAATACGTTCGTGGCAGTCAAGGTTCTTAATTTTCTTTTTGTTTCACTTTATAAAATAGCCAGCAAGTACATACCTTTTTAACCAGGTGATATTTTATTTTGTAAATGCAGTTGAAACTACTCATAGACACCAACCTAATGAACTTGATTCTGTACCTTCAAGAGTTGACGGCAGAAGCCATACCCGAATTTCGAGTACTTATGTACCTGCAGACAATAAAAAAAAATAGACAGTCAAAGAGAACAACGATTGTACCAAGCATAAGTGAAACTCCTCATGGAGACCAAAGTAATGAATTACACGATGGAATGAGCATGTCAGAAGAATACAATTCTCGCATCCAAGGTTATACAGTGCGATTTTTTTTTAAACTAATTATATCGACAACAATATATACCATTTAATTGTAAAATATCTAATGCTGATTTCTACAGGTACATTTGGTTCTATACCTTCAAAAGTTGATGGCAGAAGCCATATCCGAATTTCAAAGACTTATGTACCTACAGACAATCAAAAAACAAATAGACAGTAAAAAAGAACAAGACGTGTGCCAAGCATAAGTCAAACTCCTGATGAACACCAAACTAATGAATTAGAGCATGGAATGAGCATCTCAGAAGAATACAATTCTCGCATCCAAGGTTATACAGTGTGATTTTTTTTTGAAAACTAATTATATCGACATCAATACATACCATCTAATTGTAAAATAGGTAATGCTGACTTCTACAGGTACATTTGATTCTGTACCTTCAAAAGTTGATGGCAGAAGCCATATCCGAATTTCGAACAATTATGTACCTATAAATAATCAAAAAACAAATAGACAGTCAAAGAGAACAAGACGTGTACCAAGCATAAGTGAAACTCCTCAAACGCATAGTAAAAGACCGAGGTTTATTCAAGGTACATACCTATAATGTCTTCTACTGACAATATTATAAAACAAAGATCATTATTGTACTTACATATCTTTCGTTTATTATTTCAGTGAGGGAACAAGATTTTCACACCACAAATAGCACTGTACGTGCACATACTACACAAAGATAGATGTATGAGGCAAGGCATGTCACTCATTCCATGGTCCGATTATTTTGGTAAATGAAACGCCTATTTATATATCGTATGCCTAATTCTTTTTATCTACTTATTATAGGGCCATTGGTCAACATATCTTTCGATTGGCGATGTAACCAAGTGTGTAACCATTGTAACGCTATTTTTGGTATGATGAAAGAATTAAAAGTGGCAGTCAAAGGTGTCCAGAGTACCATCGTTTTTGCAATAATGGTAAAGTTCGTTTACCTACAACTCAAGATTCACCGGCCTACATAAAAGAAATCTTTCAAGAAAGGCATTTTATGGAAAATATTCGGGCTTATAATCTAATGTTCGCCATGACGTCTCTAGGAGCAGAAGTAGACGATTCTATAAACAAAGGAAGGGGCCCTTACGTTTTCAAAGTTTCAGGGCAGATTTACCACTGGATAGGAAGCATGTGTCCTGAGCCAAATAAAGAACCAAAGTTTTTGCAGCTTTATATCTACGATACAGCAAATGAAATTAACAACCGTCTACAGCATTTTAACAAAAGTGGTAGCAGTCTAAAGCAAGATATCGCTCAAAATTTGATACAAGTGTTGGACGAGCACAACGAATTGGTTAAATTATTTAGAACTGCAGCGTGATAAAATAGAAAGGGCGATATCCCTGATTTAAGATAAAGTTGTTTGGTGTCGTTGGTCTAAACAATACGATCTCCAAAGCAGGAGATTCTATAGGTGCAATTGTTTTGAAGGAAGCCCAAATGTTGAAACTAATTATGATGTTATTATCGAACCCGTGGTAGTCGACCACGGTAGCGATAGATAAGTTAAATCCTCACTACATGTCGCTTCACTTTCCGCTTCTTTTATTCATGGGATGAAGGCTATCACCTAGGTTTAAAATTACTAGGTAAAGGGGAGAATCGTGAGAAAAGAAAACGAATGACAATGAAAATGTATTATGCATATCAAATCCACCCCCGGATCCAAGAAGATAACATGCTACTAAAGGCAGGATGACTTTTGCAAGAATATGTTGTTACTGCTTATTGTAGCATTGAACAACAAAGGCTGGACTTTATAAGAAACAATCAAAAAGACATAACAAATGACTATATGTCAGGTCTGTATGATGCTATTTCTCGAGGAGACGTAGATGGTTCAGATGTGGGGTCGAGAACGATACTTCCAGCTTCATTCACTGGAGGACCGCACTACATGTATAGCCACTACTTGGATGCTCTTGCAATATGTCGAGTCCATGGCAACCCATCATTTTTTATTACATTTACATGCAACGTTGGGTGGCCTGAAATAGAAGACTATATGCAGCTATTTACGCATCTCACACCAGCTGACAGACCAGAGGTTGTTGACCGCGTTTTTGAAAGGAAGATACATGATCTTGTAAATTCCTTACGCGAAGCAAAACCATTTGGAGACGTTGAAGTAGGTAATATATTATATATACATACTTTTTTTTTATACAAAGTTCATTATATTCAGATATGTAACTATGGTTACTAATTTTGCAGTTTTATGTACTGTTGAGTTCGAGAAACGAGGTCTACCGCATTGTCATTTGCTTTTGTGGTTAAAAGAAGACTCACGTATTCACAGAAATGAAGATATTGACATATATGTTTCTGCTGAATTACCAGACCCAAGAACTAATCCAGAAAGTCATCGAGTAGTTTCAGAGTTCATGTTACATGGACCAGGTGGTTTGGCTAATCCATCTGCACCATGTATGAAAGATAGCAGTGAATGTAAAAAAGGGTTTCCTAAACTCTATTGTGAAGAAACTTTTATTGACCAAAAGGGCTTTGTTCACTACCGTAGAAGAAATCCAGGGGTCAAAGCAATGAAGCAGAGTATGGAGCTTGACAATACATATGTTGTTCCATATAATGAGACACTTTCTATGCGCTTTTATGCTCATATTAATGTCGAGTATTGTGAATGGACTATGATGATAAAGTACCTATTTAAATATATTTCAAAAGGAACCGATAGAATCGTTGCACGTGTTACAAGAACAATTGGTGATCGAGAATCAACCAAAGAGTTGTCCAAGAATAATGGTTGATGAAATTAAAAATTTCCAAGATGCAAGATATATTGGACCACACGAAGCATGTTGGAGGATCCTTGGTTTCGATATACATTTCAGACAACCAGCTGTACAGATACTAGCAGTGCACCTCAAAAATATGCAACGGGTGACTTTCAGAGCAGGGCAGGCGTTACATGAAATTGTCAATGATGAGCACAATAAGAAGACAACATTAACTGAATGGTTACGTTATAATCGCGAATTTGCAGATGCCAGCCACCTAACATACTTAAATTTTCCAAAAGAATTTGTATGGTATTCTAACGACAGAACATGGGAGCGTAGACGACACAAAAATACTTCAGCTATCGGCCGGCTAACATACATACATCCTAGTGTCGGTGACCTGTTTTACCTAAGGATGTTGCTTTGTCATCAACCAGGCCGTAAATCTTTAAGCATATACTGGACAATGATGGTGAAGTATGCTCTACAAATAGAGCCGCATGTGAAAGATTGGGATTACTAGGTAGTGACCAAGAATGGAGTATAGCGTTAGACGAGGCATCATTATCAAGAATCACCGGTCGGATCGTGCACTATTTTGTCAAATACTTATTTTCTCATGATGTCTCTAATCCAGTTTTACTATTTCAAACACATGCAAATGATATGGCTGAAGACATTCCATTTGTCCTTTCACAATTGCTACATATACAAGAAGTCAATCTAACAGAAGATGAATTGCATGCGGGTCTTCTTTACGAGCTAGAAGCAGGCCTTACATTCTACGGAAAATCCTTGAAGGATTTTGCGCTAGAATTGCCTCCAAAACATTTGTTGGAAATGCTACAGAATAGAGCAATTATGGAAGAGCGAAGCTATGATACTGAAGTGCTCAGAAGAGAAAGTGAAAGTTTGGTTCCTAAGCTAAACAGACAGCAACGAAATATTTTTGAACGTATTGTTGATGCAGTAGAGAATGAAAGACAAGAGTTAATATTTCTGTATGGCCACGGAGGCACGTGCAAAACTTTCGTTTGGAAGAGTCTGATGTATACACTAAGATCACGCCGAAAAATTGTTTTGGTTGTTGCATCTTCAGGAATAGCCGCTTTATTACTGCCAGGAGGTAGGACATCGCATTCTAGATTCAAGCTACCACTGAATTTAACCAATGAATCAGTGTGTACTATCAAGAAGAATACGCAAGTAGCAAAATTTCTTAAACAAACAGATTTGATCATTTGGGATGAAGCCCCAATGAACGATCAAGATGTTTTGAAGCTCTCGATCGCACATTTAGGGACTTATTCGATCGCCCAAATGACCCGTTTGGAAGGAAAACCATCATTTTAGGCGGCGATTTCGTGCAAACATCGTCAGAAAGAAGTATGCAGCCAAAGAAGAAATAATTGGGTTAGCTATTACACAGTCCTATCTTTGGCAACATTTTGATGTTATTATGCTTAAAGAAAACATGAGGCTACAACAAAGATCCATGTCTCCACAAGAACGTCGGCATATGGAAAACTTTTCACAATGGCTATTAGACGTTGGTAATGGTGACATTGGTGCAGCAGATCCATCTGATCCAGAAAACGTATCTTGGGTGAACATACCAGAAGAATACTGCATTCCAGCCAACGAAGGAGGTCTGCTACAACTTATAGATTTTATTTATGATAACGAAAGCTTACAAAGGCCAACTGCACAGTCACTTTGATGAGTGTCTAAATACTCATCATTTTTTGTAATGTTTAGAATGCCAAAAACATCTGAAAACACTCAGAAACGCATTAAAATGATAAAAATATCACAAACAAGTGTTTTATGTGTTTTAAATGCAAAACATCAAAATCGGTGAAAACGTATCAAGTTTGCATAATTGGCGCTTTAGTCCCCCAGTTACAAAAGTTGTCAAATCTAGTCCTCGGTAATTCAAAAACTTGTAAAATGTCATTTAAGGTCCATGAGATTCAAAAGTTGTCAAAACAAACCTTTTAAAATTCAAAAATCACAAAATGACAACTTTAGTCCCTCAAGTTTGGAAAATGTCAAATATAGTCCTTGGTTAATTTTAAAAAATGAAAATTATCAAATTTTAACCTTGTACTATTAATAAATGACAAAATTGGTCCTTAAAGTAAACTTTTGGAAAATTACAAGTTAGGCCTTTAAAGTTTCAAAGTTGACAATTTTAGTCCTTGGACTTATAAAAATGGAATTTTATGAAACATTTGTCCTTGTACTAACCATATTTGGCCAGGTTTAGTCCTTATTATAACTATGGAAAATAGGCAAGATTGGTCCCTCAAGTTTCGAATATTACAACAATGGTCCTTGTGTTTATCAAATAACCAATTGGACCCTTTATGTTATTTATACAATCCAATCCAATCCACTAAACCAATGCTAGCCCAATCCCAACCTCGTGCCCAAACCAAACCCGACCTTTGTAAATAAATAAAACCAAACGATCCCCTGCTTTTCCTCTTCTTCTTCCACCTCCCTCACTTTCCACCAGAAACCATTTCCATACTTCACCTCACCTTTCCACCTCACCCTCTGCTATCTATCCACTCCTTCCACCACCTCTGCCACTACCACCCCCCACAATTAATGCCTTCACACCACATTTTCACCCCAATACCACTACTACCCACAGTATTGAGCAAAACTACCCCAACTTGGTCCAATCTTCATAAAACTTGTCCCTTACACTTCCTAACACTCCCAAGAATCCTTAATTGTATCAGAACCGCCTCAATTACACGTGGAGAGATTTGGCGCCTCATAAAACTTGTCCCTTACCCACAGTATTGAGCAAAGCTTGAGATCACTTACAGAGATTCAAGGGTTCAGATGAAGTGGGATAGTATTATTGAGCTAGTGGAATGTTTTCAGGTGATAAATAGAGAAGAAAGAAGATGAAGAGAGGCATCATAATTTTAACTTTAGTTTATGATCAAAGTAGCCTAAATTAATCTAGTTGTATCATTAGTGTAATCTTCAATTCTGTTTTAGAAGTGTTTATTAGCTTTGCTAAGTGTAATAAACAACTTTGTATTCTCATATCAATCTATCTTTTAAGTTTTCAGAATTTCACTTTGTACCATTTTCATTACTTGTCATTTAAATTCTGTTGATACTTGTTGATTAGAGGATCCTAACAAACACTACTTAGCTCTTTGTAAGCTATTGCAAGCTTGTAGAAACTCTCAACCAGCAATAATCAATAAAAAAGGAAAACACCAAAAAGAAATCAATAATTAAGGTATTAATATAAAAGTTATCAGTAAAAGCAAAGGAGCAAGTGCTATCTTGGATTGCCTTGGTTTAGAGCTCTGGAGAGCATTTAGAGTGTTACTTAGTCCTTGGTTCTGTGTTCATCTCATTCCCAAGATTGTAAGCATTTTCATTATTTTTAGCATCTTCAGATTTGTTCTTAATTTAGTATAAACCTCTTGATTCATACTTAGTTGGTATTGGTTAGTGATAATCTAGTGTTTAATTAGTAGGTTGTTAATTAAAAATCTTAGTTGATAATAATTTTAGTTAGATACCAAAATTAGCTTAGAAGTGATTCATAGTTATAAGTTGTTGTTCTTCGTGTAATTGTGTTTATCTCGATCTTAGTTCATCATAATCAAGTGATTGGAATCGGTTCATGTTGTAATTTTGGATTTGTAGCACTAATCATATAAACCGCCTTGCTAAGGTGTGTTTGGATCAAAATCGCTTATCCGAGTTCTTGCATGTTATTGTCCTTGATTCTTGTTACTACATGTTTATTTAGTTCAATAGAGTTCATAATAGTCATAATAAATAGGTCTCATTAGTATAAAAGTCAAAATAGAACTCAATCTAGTCTAATCAGTTAACTGTTAGTGTAATAAGTCTCATATTCCACATATTAGCTTAGAATCTGATAACCTAGCTTAATTTCATCTTAGTATAGCTTAATATAACACATTCAATCAGTAAAATCAATCCTAAGTTCAATTAAGTCAAACTGCTTTTGTAACTTAAAAGTCAACATGGTCCCCTGTGCACGTGTTTGACACCACTTTCACAAGCTTGCATAAGCTTGTTTATTGAGTGTTGGTCCGAGTATTTTGGTTGTTTGTAATGCCTATGTGGCTAGTTATCCGAACTAAGTGCTTATTTGTCCTTAATTGCTTATCCGCATCGCTTATATTGCTTTAACTTGTGCTATCAAAATAACCTAATCATCGAGCATTCAAGATAAATAAGCAACTTCTCAAGCTAATCATAAGCTCATCACCGAGCTTTAGCTTGTGATCTTTGGCTCATTAAGCTAAGCGTTCATTTTCACATTTCAAGCTTTAATTTTCATTCACAAGTCCTTTTACTAGGTTTGCATATCGCCTAAGCTTGTTCATTCACTCGCTCATCGAGTGACTCACCAACCCACCCAACTTCATAAGCCTCGCAAAAGCTACCCAGTGGTCCCCATTGGTCAAGCTTTGGCATTTGGAATCTTACCACCCCACTTAGTACTTCACAGATTCATTAAGTTCTTTTGAGCTTATTTCATAAGCTCAATTTGTCCACTTTGGTTGCTGCCTAGGGTGTTTGGATCTCGCTTTATTGAAGTGCTTATAAGCTTGTTACAAGCTTATTAGCCAAACCAATGAACACACTTGTTCATATCTCATAATATACCATATATACGTAGTAATTATCCTTTGTTTTCTTTCTTAAGCTTGTTTTAAAGCTTGTACCAAGCTTTCAAGCTTATTTCACTCACTCATATAATCGAGTAAATCGGTTTGGACCCTCACTTCACAAGCTCTTTCGAGCTCATCGGTGGGTCCCATACCCTCAATCTTGGTTCTTCCAACCCTCCTACCGTGCTTGAACCATTGACCCTTTGTTTGGCCTAGATCATAGTGAACCCCACTTGGTTTTACCTCACAAGGTTGTCCCATTTTCTGTCTCAGAATCCAATAAGCAAAGTGCTTATTTGTGTTCTGTGGCTTATTCAAGCTACTTATTTGGTTGAATCTTGTTAAATACTATATAAGTAACTTATTGGAACCAGAATCTACCCTAGTGAACTCCACATAAGCTCATTTGAGCTTATTTCCTTCTAAGTCAACACAAAAGTCAAAACTGTCATGAAATCATAGCTTAATTCAGTGCTTATTGGTTATTTTCATAAAAAGTTGTAGTTATAAATATTGCTTATTTTCATGTATTTAATTAGTTTGTAAAATAAAAATTCCAAAATAAAATGTTTAGCAAAAGGTGGGAGGCAGCTCGAACCCCGAGACCTCCCACCTTTGAGAGTGATAAGGGTACCTGTAATGCCAATTGCCCTTGGGACTTGTCTCGTCCATTTTGTGTAAAATCAATGTCTTATATACGTTTGGCCGGTTAAGCTTATACGATTGTTTTAGCTTATTTAGAGCTTATTCAGTTTAGCTTTTTCCACTTTTCCAATTTTCTTAGTTTAGTATTGTTATAAAGTATTTTATAAAAAAGTTTCAGATTTTTCTTAATAGTTTTACTATTTTTAATCATTTAATTAGTCTAAACTCGTATTTAATTCATAATAAAAAATATAAAAGTCAAAAAAATATAAATCTTTTTTCTAAAATTTTATTTTATCATATAGAATGTAATAAAATTAGTTTTACACTCGTAGGCCTTTTATTTCAATAATTTTACGTTTTTGCTTGCGCTCCAGCGTTATTTTTACACGTAACGTTCGTTTTCATTTTAAGTTACGTTTTTAGATAATTTAAGTTTACGTTTTAGTTAAAATAGTTTATTTAAGATATTTTGTTTTATAAAATCACAAAAACATCATTGTAAAAATAGTGATAGCGTTTATTTAATATATTTTAACTTTTTAATTTCTTTTAATTTGCATTTAAGTCGCTGTAATTTGTAGATCTTTTTCAGTAGTGTAATTATCTATCCAAATCCTTTCTGATCACTATCATTAGTGATCATTCTATCGTCTGATCAAGTGTTTACACACCAATTCATCCTCCGTGGGACTTAACGACCGTGAATTCCTATATTCCTCCGATCTTCATTGTATTGGTTTCGAAAGCGGTTTAAGTTTGTTACGGTTAGCCATTCATGTGGTTAGCTTGAGTGATTAAACTTGACTGCTTAGCACCAATCACACTTCAAGAAAATCTATCGTATGTCCTAAAAATGAGACCGCAGATATGATAAATTGATTTTAGATATGCTTCATGGAAGTCATTCTAAAAAGCAATTCAAAACAAAAGACCTTTAAAATAAACCCTTAGGTTTACTACAATCTTAAAAGTATTGAATACCTGAATTTCTAAAATTCAAAAGAATACCAAAAAGTAAGCTATACCAAGTAAGCTATGTAGATTCGTAGAATTTTAAGAAATATCCCACATGACCTAAATAAATATTAAACACTTTGTAAAGGTAATTTTATAGTTTATGATTTTATAAAATTAGTTTTGTATTTTATAATTACCGAATATATTTAATTAACTTTATAAAAGAAATAAAACTAAATTAAAGCCCAATATAATTTATATTATTAAAAGACCATTTATTTTAAGTCCAATACATATTAAAGCCCACAAGAAAAATAATAGATCAAGTATATATACAAATATTCGGTTCCTATAATCCATTATTGCCGATAACCCTAAAACCGACCTAAAAACCCCTCACAAGTCGACTTCCAGTTTCCAGAGCCTGAGACCATTTTTCTTGGACGAGATTCAAGGCATAGAAGGTGGGAAAAATAGTGGTTAAGTTCCAGAGTTGCTGTGGTGATCGTTGTGAGTTTTGAGGAAATTAGGTTTCATGGTAAAGAGGTTTTGTGTTTTCTTGTTCCAACGATCCAAGCTCTTCAAGGGTATGTTCCTAATGATGAATTCAGTCCTATAAGTCGTATATAACATATAAAAATTAGCCATGCATGATTTATATGTCGTATGAAATTATTTGGAATCCAAAACCCTAAAAGTGTATATAAATAACGAATGAGCTTTAAATATTTTTAGAGATCATGAATTGATTTTTCCAGAAGTTGATACATGTTATAAGACCTGAGTAAAATACATGTTTATGAATTTGAAGCTTGTGTGATTTGTTTTGAGTTTTCTTGATTCGAAAAGCATAAAAAGGAAAGGTTTTTAAAAGAGGTGATTAGGGTTTTTCATGAACTAGGGTTTCCTTGTAATCATTGAAGGTAATTAATGAAGTATTAATGAGGAGCTAATGATTGGTGTAACTTAGGTTTAGGGCTTGCTTTTGAATTTTGCCCTAATCGGTTCTAAATAAAAAGGTTTGGGTTGGTTTTGTAAATATTGAAACTTAAAGGTTATTTTGTGAAACAAGAAAATGGATGTACTAAACGATAAAATAAGTGTGGGGTTAAACGTGTGATTTTGGATATTTAGAGGCCTATTCGAATTTTATTTAACTTAAAGGGTATGTTTTGTAAATTCTAAAATCTTTGGGCTAAAAGTGTAAAATATGAAAATAGAAGGTTAGATCGTATAATTAAAGATGTTAAAGGTGCAACATGTAATTTTGGGTAATTATGGGTCAACATGTGTAAATGAATTTCGTAAGGACACGCGAGTTTGAGTTAATTTCGTTTGAGTTTTCGTGCGTTCTAGGTCAAAGTGGAAATCATTAAAGGAAGTAACATGTTAATTGAATACGTAATAAATGATGTTAAAGGTATGGAAACCCTAGAACTAAAAATGGGAAGTTGATTAAAGGTTAAAGGTTAATTGTGTAATTTCGTTATTTCATGTTCATAAATTATGTAAACTATTTTGAAAGAGTCTTAAAATCCGTCTTTGACATTTGAAACCTTATGCTATGAATAATGATCATAAGAGCTCTTAAATAAGATGAGTATCATATTAAACCCATACGTTTGGTTAATTAATAATTGAAACCCTAAAACGTTGTAATTCTGTCCATCACTAAAAATAAGAATAATCTGACACCTCTGAAGGTATTAATGAGATTAATCCGTTGTATTAATAAGTATTAATTAAATCATAATCCATGTAGATTCGTTGGAGGACACGCGACGTTACATCTTCGTATTCGTTCATTCGTTTGTTTTCTTCTCATTTACTTTAAGGTACGGATATTCTGTCTTACTTTAAGACACTTGTGTTATCATACATGAGTTCGACCTTTTCAAGAAAGGTCCTCATGTTTTCCTTCTTCATTATGTCTCTTATGTTTATTAGGATTTCCATGCCATTGCTATGAACCCTTTCTCAATGTTTGATCATTACTTATCTCGAACTTGTGTTCTAGTGAACTATGCGATATCCGATGTGAACTTATGTTAGGAAGACTTTGATATATACTTTTGTTGAACCCCGCTATATTTGATTATGAACTTATGATTATGAACCTCGGTTATGAACTTCATTTATGAATATATGATATGCCACTATGATATGAATTTATGATTTCGACTATCCGAATATGAACCTTAGGATATGAACTATCCGATATGATTCTCGTGACCTTGTGTTGAATATGATCCGTGCTATATCCGAAAATGTTTGACTTAAGTTGGTTGACTATAACCAAATATTTAACTAGTCATGGGGTTCCATGTCCGTATCGTTGATGCACCTCGATATGACTCTAGGGCGAGAGTGATGTTCGCCACGTCTCGATGGTGAAGCATATTTGTGAATATGTAGGAAGGGCGATGGATGCATCCTAGATCCGATCCGTTATCCGATATGTTATCCGTGAATGATGTCGTGGCAATACGCGCCTTCACAAAATTCTGGGAGCTAGCTACTCCATATATGTACATTTATTTTATGAAGTTACTTTTGAAGAAGAAAGATATTTCTGATATGATATGTTTGTGAATGTGCTTATGACGTATTTGTTTAAGTGATTATTAGTTGCCATGCTAGGATAAGACTAATACGTTAAAATATGATTCGTATATCTGATATTATGATTTGTTATTATTACTTGAAAGCGTTGATTTGCGAGAAGAATGTGCTAGTGTATAATTGAGTATTTTGAAGGTTAATTATCTGTCTGCATATGTGACCTGCCATATTAGAACTCTGTTAAGGTTAGGATTTGATATTAGAACTGGTTTAAATATATTGTCTGCCATTTCCGCTGCTATAATATGGAATTGAGTGCTTTAAATGTTTCTTCATTGATTTGTATGAATGCCATGTTTATTTTCTAGGAACTGTTTCCGTTAGTTTTGGACTTTCTGTTTGGACTATACGTAATCTGTTATTCTTGATATGAAATGTGTTTGGTTGTTCTGATATGTTTGTGTTTTGTGTCATTAATGTGCTATATGATGTCTAAACTGTTATGTGGTTGTTTGGATTTCTGTATATTTATGTTTCCGCAGAATCCTAAAAGATCCTTTGTCATTATTTCATTTTATTTTCGTTATTCGTATATTTGTTTTGTTTTAGCTTTTGTTTCGTTATATCCGTTCACTGGGCTTTGTAAGCTCAGCCGCACTTTTCTTTTCCCGCGGTGTATTAAGCATTTCAAGATGAGCTTATGGGATAGTGATCCGGGTTTGAGAGTAGAGTGAGAGCAAGACTTTACCATAGAGATCTTAGATTTATTTTGAAGTTTTTGCTATTTATGTTTTCTTTTGAATATTTTGTAAAGGCTTCGCTATTGTTTAGTATTTAAAGTTCGATATGAAACCGTGTTGTGATATCTTTACCCTTGTCGGGTCGGGTGTTACAATTTATGGTATCGAGCTCTAGGTTTTAGGACCCTAGAGCTTAGGCTATGACCGTGAGAAGTGGGTAGACATTAGGTTTCCGTCTGCTTCGATATATTTCGATTCCTTTTGATGGTCGCTCGATTTGACTTGATATCCTTTTCCTTCACCGAATTGGCCTCCTCTTTCACATCGAATTTTGTTATTTTGTTTTCACCGTCCGCTTGTCGATTGTTAGATGGAGACTAACCGTGGAGCCGAAGAAGATGGTGCCGACCGCGTTGTCGCGACGGTTCTGTCTTTGGAGAGGTTCGTGAAGCGTAAGCCACACTCGATCGCCGTCTTCGTTGGAGACATCTGGATGTTGTTGGAGGAAGTTGGATGGACCAACCAAAGGCGCAAGAGACGGAGACAAGATTCAACCGGTGGTGAGAAGATTCATCTACTTCATATGATTTGGGCGCGACTTATGTCACTCGATTCGTTTGTCATGCGTCTCAAGACGGTTTGATATTCGATAAGTGATTCGATCCGTATTGCTTTTCTCGATTTGTTCGAACTCGGTGTGAATCGTGAAGTTTTATCGCTTAGCATTCGGTATATCTCGCCTTTTCTTTCGGATCGCCGCAATAAGTCATGAGGAAGAATACGAGGTGGACTCGGATTTAGAATCTACTGCCTACTAGGAGGTTTAATTCGATACAAGAATAGGAATTTCGCTCGATTAGTTACCCTCCTTATGAGAATTTTTTGACGCTTGATTTTGAGTTAGGTCCTTTTGTTTTCATTTTGATGTTTGAACTGGATTTTAAGTTTTGTTTTGAAGTTCATCTTAAGACGATTTTGCAAATTTTGTTTGATTAATGGAAATAAAACAAAATTTTGAAGGTATAGTTCTGCTCGTTGTTTTTTCGATAGATTCGCTGAAGTTTCCGTTAGTCCTCATAAGTTTTGTCCGCTATTTATTTTCTCCATGATGTTGTTTAATTTTCCGCTTGAATGAAGTATGGCCATCATGATGGTATACTCATGTGTATCCGGTTTGTTATAGTATGTTACTTGCTATCCGTATATTATCCGTATGTGGTATGCTTTGTTATGATATTAGCTATGTGTTTTGTCATGACCCGAGACCGAATATAATGACAATAAGAACTTGTTATGCGATGCAAGTATTATGACCCCGATCAACGTAATAATACCGAGATCATATAATCTGAACTTATTGAAGGTATACGACGTCTGGGAAATGCCTGTGATTGATGTGTGTTTAGACTTTGACTTGTATCTGTTATTTGGTGCTTCTCATGTTCGTTTGAATTCCGTACCTATTTGTGAGATTTTCGTCGATATCTGTTTCATATAAGTTTTGTACGTTTGGAATCCGAAGTTGTTATGATCTGTACGAACCTATAGATTGTTATGATCACCTTAACCTTATATGTCTTCCCATATTTCGCGACTATTGAGGCCGATAGGATTTATTTCGCCTATGCATATGATGTCCTCATCATTAGATATCCGAATAAGTTAGAAATTGTCGTTTGATTTTCTGCGTCTCATCTATTCTCCACCATTATTCGATGAGTATGTAATTATCTATTATAAGTATTTGACTATTGATTTAATTTACGAATAAGTTTGAGATTGAATATTCGATAAGAAATCATTTATTCCAAGATAAGATTAACATTCGTTATATTCCTAGAAATTCAAACCGATTCGCTTTTCTGCTCGTTCGTCTTGTCCAATTTCGAGGACTAAATTTTCTTTAGAGGAAGAATTGTAATACCTGAATTTCTAAAATTCACAAAAGACCAAAATACCCCTACAATCAAAAGTATGAATAATTAATTCAAAAGAATACCAAGTAAGCTATGTAAATTCGAGAGAATTTTAAGAAATATCCCACATGACCTAAATAAATATTAAACACTTTGTAAAGGTAATTTTATAGTTTATGATTTTATAAAATTAGTTTTGTATTTTATAATTACCGAAAATATTTAATTAACTTTATAAAAGAAATAAAACTAAATTAAAGCCCAATATAATTTATATTATTAAAAGACCATTTAATCTAAGTCCAATACATATTAAAGCCCACAAGAAAAATAGAAACTCAAGTATATATACAAATATTCGGTTCCTATAATCCCTTATTGCGATAACCCTAAACCGACCTAAAACCCCTCACAAGTCGACTTCCAGTTTCCAGAGCCTGAGACCATTTTTCTTGGACGAGATTCAAGGCATAGAAGGTGGGAAAAATAGTGGTTGAGTTCCAGAATTGCTGTGGTGATCGTTGTGAGTTTTGAGGAAATTAGGGTTTCATGGTAAGGAGGTTTTGTGTTTTCTTGTTCTATCGATTCAAGCTCTTCAAGGGTATGTTCCTAATGATGAATTCAGTCCTATAAGTCGTATATAACATATAAAAATTAGCCATGCATGATTTATATGTCGTATGAAATTATTTAGAATCCAAAACCCTAAAATCGTATATAAATAACGAATGAGCTTTAAATATTTTTAGAGATCATGAATTGATTTTTCCAGAAGTTGATACATGTTATAAGACCTGAGTAAAATACATGTTTATGAATTTGAAGCTTGTGTGATTTGTTTTGGGTTTTTCTTGATTCGAAACACATAAAAAGGAAAGGGTTTTAAAAGGGGCGATTAGGGTTTTGTGTAAACTAGGGTTTCCTTATAATCATGGAAGGTAATTAATGAAGTATTAATGATAAGCTAATGATTGGTGTAACCTAGGTTTAGGGCTTGCTTTTGAATTTTGCCCTAATCGGTTTATATAAAAGTTGTGGGTTGGTTTTGTAAATATTGAAACTTAAAGGTTATTTTGTAAAACAGTAAAAGACATGTACTAAACGTATAAAATAAGTGTGGGGTTAAACGTGTAATTTTGGATATTTAGAGGGCCATTTGAATGGTTATTTAACTTAAAGGGTATGTTTTGTAAATTCTAAAACCTTTGGGCTAAAAGTGTAAAATATGAAAATAGAAGGTTAGATCGTATAATTAAAGATGTTAAAGGTGCAACATGTAATTTTGGGTAATTATGGGTCAACATGTGTAAATGAATTTCGTAAGGACATGCGCGAGTTTTGAGTTAATTTCCGTTTGAGTTTTCCATATCGTTCTAGGTCAAAGTGGAAATCATTAAAGGAAGTAACATGTAAATTGAATGCGTAATAAATGATGTTAAAAGTATGGAAACCCTAGAACTAAAATGGGAAGTTGATTAAGGGTTAAAAGTTAATTGTGTAATTTCGTTATTTCATGTGAGTTATAAATTATGTAAACTACTTTGAAAGAGAGTCTTAAAATCCGTCTTTGACATTTGTAAACCCTATGCTATGAATAATGATCATATAAGCTCTTAAATAAGATGATTATCATATTAAACCCATACGTTTGGCTAATTAATAATTGAAACCCTAAAACGTTGGAATTCCGTCCGTCACTAAAAATGGGAATAATCTGACAACTTTAAAAGTATTAATGAGATTAATCCGTTATACTAATAAGTATTAAATAAATCATAATCCGTGTAGATTCGTTGGAGGAGACGCGACGTTACATCTTCGTATTCGTTCATTCGTTGTTTTTCTTCTCATTTGCTTTAAGGTACGGATATTCATCTTACTTTAAGACACTTGTGTTATCGTACATGAGTTCGACCTTTTCAAGAAAGGTCCCTCATGTTTTCCTTCTTCATCATGTCTCTTATGTTTATTAGGATTTCCAATGCCATTGCTATGAACCCTTTTCTCAATGTTTGATCCATTACTTATCCGAATTTATGTTCTAGTGAACTATGCAATATCGATGTGAACTTATGTTAGGAAGACTTTGATATATACATTTGTTGAACCTCGCTATATTTAATTTATGAACTTATGATTATGAACCTCGGTTATGAACTTCGCTTATGAATATATGATATGCCACTATGATATGAACTTATGATTTCGACTATCCGAATATGAACCTTAGGATATGAACTATCGATATGATTCTCGTGACCTTGTGTGTGAATATGATCCGTGCTATATCGAAATCTGTTTGACTTAAGTTGGTTGACTATAACCAAATATTTAACTAGTCATGGGGTTCCATGTCCGTATCGATGATGCACCTCGATATGACTCTAGGGCGATAGAGTGATGTTCGCCACGTCTCGGATGGTGAAGCATATTTGTGAATATGTAGGAAGGGTATGGATGCATCCTAGATCCGATCCGTTATCCGATATGTTATCCGGTGAATGATGTCGGTATGCAATCGCGTCTTCACAAAATTCGGGAGCTAGCTACTCCATATATGTACATTTATTTTATGAAGTTACTTTTGAAGAAGAAAGATATTTCGATATGATATGTTTGTGAATGTGCTTATGACGTATTTGTTTAAGTGATTATTAGTTGCCATGCTAGGATTAGGATTAATATGTTTAAACATGATTCAGATATCCGATATTATGATTTGTTATTGTTACGTGAATGTGTTGATCTGCGAGATGAATGTGCTAGTGTATAATTGAGTGTTTTGAAGGTTAATTATGATGGTTCATTAAATTTGTAAACCTTGTCAATTGGTTAATTATCATATGACACCGCCATATTAGAACTCGCTAAGGTTAGGATTTGATATGAGAACTGGTTTAGCTATTATGTCGCCATGACCTGTCTCGCCATTTCATTGCTATATTATGGAATTAAGTGCTTTAAATGTTTCTTCATTGATTTGTATGAATGCCATGTTTATTTTCTAGAAAGTGTTTCCGTTAGTTTTTAGACTTTCCGTTTGGCTTATCGTAATCTGTTATTTTGATATGTTATGTGTTTGGTTATTCGATTTTGTTTGTGTTTATGTCATTGATGTGCTATGTGATGTCTAAATCTGTTATGTGGTTGTTTGGATTTACGATATGTGTGCTTCCGCAGAATTCTAAAAGATCCTTCGTCATTATTTCATTTTGATTTCGTTATTCGTATATTTGTTCTGTTTTAGCTTTTGTTTCGTTATATCCGCTCACTGGGCTTTGTAAGCTCACCGCACTTTTCTTTTCTGCGGCGTATTTAGCATTCAAGATGAGCTTATGGGATAGCCGATCCGGGTTGAGAGTAGAGTGAGAGCAAGACTTTACCATAGAGATCTTAGATTTATTTTGAAGTTTTAGCTATTTATGTTTTCTTTTGAATATTTTGTAAAGGCTTCGCTTTTGTACATTAGTTAAAGTTCGATATGAAACCGTACAGTGATATCTTTACCCTTGTCGGTCGGGGTGTTACAATTTATGGTATCGAGCTCTAGGTTTTAGGACCCTTAGAGCTTAGGCTATGACCGTGAGAAGTGGGTAGACATTAGGTTTCCGTCTGTTCGGATATTTTTCGATTCCTTTTGATGGTCGCTCGATTTGACTTGATATCCTTTTGCCTTCACCGAATTGGCCCTCCTCTGTTCGCATCGAATTTTGTTATTTTGTTTTCGCTCGTCCGCTTGTCGATCGTTAGATGGAGACTACCCGTGGAGCCAAAGAAGATGGTGCCGACCTGCGTTCTTTGCGACGGTTCTGTCTTTGGAGAGGTTCGTGAAGCGAAGCCACACTCATCGCCGTCTTGTTGGAGACATCGGGATGTTGTTGGAGGAAGTTGGATGGACCAACCAAAGGCGCAAGAGACGGAGACAAGATTCAACCGGTGGTGAGAAGATTCATCTACTTCATATGATTTGGGCGCGACTTATGTCACTCGATTCGTTTGTCATGCGTTTCAAGACGGTTTGATATTCGATAAGTGATTCGATCCGTATTGCTTTTCTCCGATTTGTTCGAACTCGGTGTGAATCGTGAAGTTTTATCGTTTAGCATTCGGTATATCTCGCTTTTTCTTTCCGGATCGCCGGTAATAAGTCATGAGGAAGAATACGAGGTGGACTCGGATTTAGAATCTACTGACTACTAGTAGGTTTAATCCGACACAAGAATAGGAGTTTCGCTTCGATTAGTTACCCTCTTTATGAGAATTTTCGACGTTTGATTTTGAGCTAGGTCCTTTTGTTTTCATTTTGACGTTTGAATCGGGATTTTAAGTTTGTTTTGGAAGATCATCTTAAGACGATTCGCAAATTTTGTTTGATTAATGGAAATAAAACAAAATTTTGAAGGTATAGTTCCCGTCTGTTGTTTCTTTCTAATAGATTCGCTAAGTTTCCGTTAGTCCTCATAAGTTTAAATCGCTATTTATTTTCTTAGTGATGTTGTTTAATTACCGCTTGAATGAAGTATGGCCATCATGATGGTATACTCATGTGTATCCGTTTGTTATAGTAGGTTACTTGCTATCCGTATATTATCCGTATGTGGTATGCTTTGTTATGATATTAGTTATGTGTTTTGTCATGACCGAGACCGAATATAATGACAATAAGAACTTGTTATGTGATGCAAGTATTATGACGCCTGATCAACGTAATAATACCGAGATCATATAATCTGAACTTATTGAAGGTATACGACGTCTGGGAAATGCCTGTGATTGATGTGTGTATAGACTTTGACTTGTATCTGTTATTTGGTGTTTCTCATGTTCGTTTGAATTCGTACCTATTTGTGAGATTTTCGTCGATATCTGTTTCATATAAGTTTTGTACGTTTGGAATCCGAAGTTGTTATGATCTGTACGAACCTATAGATTGCTATGATCACCTTAACCTTATATGTCTCCCCATATTTCTGCGACTATTGAGGCCGATAGGATTTATTTCGTCTATGCATATGATGTCCTCATCATTAGATATCTGAATAAGTTAGAATTTGTCGTTTGATTTTCTGCGTCTCATCTGTTCTCCGCCATTATTCCGATGAGTATATAATTATCTATTATAAGTATTTGACTAATTGATTAAATTTCTGAATAAGTTTGAGTTTGAATAATCTGATAAGAAATCCATTTGTTCCAAGATAAGATTAACGTTCGATATATTCCTAGAAATTCTGAAATCCGATTCGTTTTCTGTTCTGTTCTGCCTTGTCCAATTTCGAGGACGAAATTTTCTTTTAGAGGGGAAGAATTGTAATACCTGAATTTCTAAAATTCACCAAAAGACCAAAAATACCCCTACAATCAAAAGTATGAATAATTAATTCAAAAGAATACCAAGTAAGCTATGTAAATTCGTAGAATTTTAAGAAATATCCCACATGACCTAAATAAATATTAAACACTTTGTAAAGGTAATTTTATAGTTTATGATTTTATAAAAATTAGTTTTGTATTTTATAATTACCGAAAATATTTAATTAACTTTATAAAAGAAATAAAACTAAATTAAAGCCCAATATAATTTATATTATTAAAAGACCATTTAATCTAAGTCCAATACATATTAAAGCCCACAAGAAAAATAGAAACTCAAGTATATATACATATATTCGGTTCCTATAATCCCTTATTGCGATAACCCTAAACCGACCTAAAACCCCTCACAAGTCGACTTCCAGTTTCCAGAGCCTGAGACCATTTTTCTTGGACGAGATTCAAGGCATAGAAGGTGGGAAAAATAGTGGTTGAGTTCCAGAATTGCTGTGGTGATCGTTGTGAGTTTTGAGGAAATTAGGGTTTCATGGTAAGGAGGTTTTGTGTTTTCTTGTTCTATCGATTCAAGCTCTTCAAGGGTATGTTCCTAATGATGAATTCAGTCCTATAAGTCGTATATAACATATAAAAATTAGCCATGCATGATTTATATGTCGTATGAAATTATTTGGAATCCAAAACCCTAAAAGCGTATATAAATAACGAATGAGCTTTAAATATTTTTAGAGATCATGAATTGATTTTTCCAGAAGTTGATACATGTTATAAGACCTGAGTAAAATACATGTTTATGAATTTGAAGCTTGTGTGATTTGTTTTGGGTTTTCTTGATTCAAAAGCATAAAAAGGAAAGGTTTTAAAAGGGTGATTAGGGTTTTGTATGAACTAGGGTTTCCTTATAATCATGGAAGGTAATTAATGAAGTATTAATGATAAGCTAATGATTGGTGTAACCTAGGTTTAGGGCTTGCTTTTGAATTTTTGCCCTAATCGGATTTATATAAAAGTTGTGGGTTGGTTTTGTAAATATTGAAACTTAAAGGTTATTTTTGCAAAACAGTAAAAGACATGTATTAAATGTATAAAATAAGTGTGGGGGTTAAACGTGTAATTTTGGATATTTAGAGGGCCATTTGAATGGTTATTTAACTTAAAGGGGTATGTATTGTAAATTCTAAAATCTTTGGGCTAAAAGTGTAAAAGATGAAAATAGAAGGTTAGATCGTATAATTAAAGATGTTAAAGGTGCAACATGTAATTTTGGGTAACTATGGGTCAACATGTGTAAATGAATTTCGTAAGGACATGCGTGAGTTTGAGTTAATTTCCGTTTGAGTTTTCGTACGTTCTAGGTCAAAGTGGAAATCATTAAAGGAAGTAACATGTAAATTGAATGCGTAATAAATGATGTTAAAAGTATGGAAACCCTAGAACTTAAATGGGAAGTTGATTAAGGGTTAAAAGTTAATTGTGTAATTTCGTTATTTCATGTGAGTTATAAATTATGTGAACTACTTTGAAAGAGAGTCTTAAAATCCGTCTTTGACATTTGTAAATCTTATGCTATGAATAATGATCATATAAGCTCTTAAATAAGATGATTATCATATTAAACCCATACGTTTGGCTAATTAATAATTGAAACCCTAAAACGTTGGAATTCGTCATCACTAAAAATGGGAATAATCGACAACTCTAAAAGTATTAATGAGATTAATCCGTTATACTAATAAGTATTAAATAAATCATAATCCGTGTAGATTCGTTGGAGGAGACGCGACGTTACATCTTCGTATTCGCTCATTCGTTTGTTTTCTTCTCATTTGCTTTAAGGTACGGATATTCGTCTTACTTTAAGACACTTATGTTATCGTACATGAGTTCGACCTTTTCAAGAAGGTCCCCATGTTTTCCTTCTTCATCATGTCTCTTATGTTTATTAGGATTTCCAATGCCATTGCTATGAACCCTTTTCTCAATGTTTGATCATCACTTATCCGAATTTATGTTCTAGTGAACTATGCAATATCGATGTGAACTTATGTTAGGAAGACTTTGATATATACATTTGTTGAACCCCGCTATATTTGATTATGAACTTATGATTATGAACCTCGGTTATGAACTTCTGCTTATGAATATATGATATGCCACTATGATATGAACTTATGATTTCGACTATCCGAATATGAACCTTAGGATATGAACTATCCGATATGATTACGTGACCTTGTGTGTGAATATGATCCGTGCTATATCCGAAATCTGTTTGACTTAAGTTGGTTGACTATAACCAAATATTTAACTAGTCATGGGGTTCCATGTCCGTATCGATGATGCACCTCGATATGACTCTAGGGCGATGAGTGATGTTCGCCACGTCTCGGATGGTGAAGCATATTTGTGAATATGTAGGAAGGGCGATGGATGCATCCTAGATCCGATCCATTATCCGATATGTTATCCGGTGAATGATGTCGGTAGTGCAATCGCGTCTTCACAAAATTCGGGAGCTAGCTACTCCATATATGTACATTTATTTTACAAGTTACTTTTGAAGAAGAAAGATATTTCGATATGATATGTTTGTGAATGTGCTTATGACGTATTTGTTTAAGTGATTATTAGTTGCCATGCTAGGATAGGATTAATATGTTTAAACATGATTCGTATATCGATATTATGATTTGTTATTATTACGTGAATGCGTTGATCTGCGAGATGAATGTGCTAGTGTATAATTGAGTATTTTGAAGGTTAATTATGATGGTTCATGCAATATGTAACCTTGCCATATTAGAACTCTCGCTAAGGTTAGGATTTGATATGAGAACTGGTTTAGATATGATGTGAGAACGCCTATTATGACGCCATGAACCTATCGCCATTTCACGCTATATTATGGAATTAAGTGCTTTAAATGTTTCTTCATTGATTTGTATGAATGCCATGTTTATTTTCTAGAAAGTGTTTCCGTTAGTTTTAGACTTTCCGTTTGGCTTATCGTAATCTGTTATTTTGATATGTTATGTGTTTGGTTATTCGATTTTGGTTGTTTATGTCATTGATGTGCTATGTGATGTCCGAATGTTATGTGGTTGTTTGGATTTACGTATATGTGTGTTTCCGCAGAATTCTAAAAGATCCTTCGTCATTATTTCATTTTGATTTCGTTATTCGTATATTTATTCTGTTTTAGCTTTTGTTTCGTTATATCCGTTCTCACTGGCTTTGTAAGCTCACCGCACTTTTCTTTTCCGCGGCGGTATTTAGCATTCAAGATGAGCTTATGGGATAGGCGATCGGGTTGAGAGTAGAGTGAGAGCAAGACTTTACCATAGAGATCTTAGATTTATTTTGAAGTTTTAGCTATTTATGTTTTCTTTTGAATATTTTGTAAAGGCTTCCGCTTTTGTACATTAGTTAAAGTTCGATATGAAACCGTATTGTGATATCTTTACCCTTGTCGGGTCGGGGTGTTACATAAAATAATAAATGAATAAAAATAAATAAACAAAAAATAAAAAATAAGTAATAATTTTTGCACACATTTATTTTTATTTATTTATTCATGTACAATAGCAAATATCTGACATTGGTGAATAATCATCACATTATATGCATGTTACTATTCTATGATATTATTATAATAAATATAAAGTAAATTTAACAAAAATAATATGTCTGCACACAGACTAATGGCAGGTACTGAGAAAAAAAGCTTGCTACCAGAAGCTTATGGAAAAGAGATTGTTGCTTCTGAAGACAGCTCACAGTCAAAACCTCATGGGAAAGAAATTGTTGCGCAAACAGAGACCACAAACCTATTGACTCTAAATCCAACCGATCTAGATAAAACCATCCATGTGAAAGTTTACCATAAATGGACAACAATTAACAAAGCATCGGTTCCATCTATGCATTCATGCATTTTACTTGATCAACATGTAACTTTCTACATTTCTAGAAAAAAAATTTGAGACTCAAAAACGAAAATCTTTTCATTTACTACTTTCTTTTGCCTAGGAGGAGCAATTCAAGCAAACATTAAGCCACGTGAAAAGATCGGTTCAACATACTTGAAACTCACAAAGCATACAAAATCAAAGGATTTGGATTTCAAATGCAACATGGATGCAAAGTTAACAATCCATTTTCAATTGCTTTTGGAAAATATATGTACATACAAGAAGCGCTTCTGTCTGAGATTCCCAACATCACTTTAATTTTGTCGAGTACATTGACCTTCACTCGAAAGTGGATAAGAAAGAAGGGCTCCTAACAAGTATAATGTCTCTTTTATGCTTACTCTACTAAAAATAACCTATTTTAAATACTAAATACACTATCATTTATTTCATCTAATTATACTATTTGCAGACTACGTCGGACATGTACAATATGTAACTGATCTACTACAATCAGTTAAGCCTACAAAAGAAGTCACATATTGGAGAGACATCAGGATACAAAATCTTGAGTATGTAACATTTAAATGTGATTATGTTTTAAAAATTAAAATTTACAATGGCTAACCATTGCCATTATTCTTTATAACAATGTATGAGTGTGTACGAGCTACTTTGTGGAATGAAAAAGCCGAATTTTAACATGAAAGAGTATGAAGAAAGCCAAAACCAAAGAAAGAATAGCCATAACCTCATGTTTGGTAAAATCATACGGTGGTAAGCAAATGCTCTATACTTATGTACAATTATTACATATACAAATAATAATGATCACATTACCTTATATAGGCATTCAACTTTCAAGCACACCGCAGACCCATCGTTATTTCAATCTCGACATACCGAGGCAAATGAAATCGATCGATGTAAGTAATTCTAACATAATACAAAACAAATAATAAATATCTAATAAAAGCAAATACTTATATCACCTGTTATAATTCTGCAGATACAACTATTTCCTTGAGCCACCAATAATAGCCAATGTTCAACACCAACGATGTGCTAATATCGAACAAGAAAAACAAAGAAACCGTGTCAAATTAGGAACTCTCCTAGCAGAAAATCCACAACATCAACAGGTATTCATAAAAGAATATATATGTACAATAAAAAAATACGCAAAGTTTCTAACGAAAAATACCTTTGCAGAATGTCCGTTTTACTCATCATTGTAACTGTTGAGAATATCAGCACCACAATGCCATGGTTCTACAAAACATGCACCACATGTCGCTCTAAAGTATCGTGAACGTTTCCACATAGAACACTTGGTCAAAATGTATCCCAACACCGGTATCGACTACAGGTAAAACAAAAAAATTATAATACATATTCACTCTGAACATACCTGACTTTAGTATCTAACCTGATAATTATTTTACAACTATTTATGACAGTTACTACTTCAAAGCATTTATCTTTGATGATACCGGAAAAATAATGCTGACCTGCTTTAGTGATGAAGCACACTCAATCGTCGAAAGCTGCAATGAAGTTATCCAGAAACTAGAGGACTTGGATCCATACACAATTCCACCACAATTTAGTGCATTAGAACACAAAACATATATATTTCGGCTACACTATGGAAAGACGATGACGCGTAACATAGATTGTTTTCCTTGACAAAGCGTGGGACGTGACACGACAATTGCGACCCTACCGAGCGTAAATTAACACACTACCGAAAGCACAAAGGATGAGGCGGAATCAACAACTAAAGAAATTACTACATCAGAAACAAACCCACATGTTAACATACCAACAGCAATACCAAACATCGAACCAAACATACCAACGACCCCTATGCAAGTACAAATCCATCTAATGGAGTCCTCTTCAATGAAAGAAGAAAAGAAAAAGACCACTACACGCATACAACTCTTTCAAACCACGAAAGCAGAAGCCGAAACACCAAGTGCCAAAAAAAGCAAGAAAGACGATTAATGCATCTGAAGAATCCTACTTGCCACTAGACAACCGTTTGTTACCCTGTAAATAGCTATTTAAGTATGCCTATAGCAGCATATAACTGCTCTAAATAAGTACTTATGTTATTAGACTATCTTTTGTAACATACTTGCGCCGCAGTAATGCGCAAAGTTTATATATCTAAGTACTTTATCTTATCGCATAACGAACGAACAAAGGTCACAATAACTAACACAAGTAATGCACCATAAAGCTCGACTACCATACAAGAACAACAATTACAAATACAACAACACAGCCAACTCATTGCAATAATTTGGTTGGCTATAATCACTAAAATTCGATCCCATGGACACCTAAATTAGATCATAACAGGTGTTGATTATTGTTTCTGTTTGAGCTGTTGGCGCCAAAAGAAGCTCAGATAATGCGACCATCAACAACCACACCTATGTATTTAATAATTACTAAGATACAAACTATTTTTTAAGTATTTGTGCGGTGTGACAAAACACCTTCACATACCACAACTCTAGCAAGCCTTGCATGGTCATTCATAAGCTTAGGCTAAGCATGTCACCAGTATCATTCACACAATGACTATAAGTTATAGAAAAATTTGTACACTTATTATTATAAGAGTTGAATTTAATATAGATACAATGTGAAGCTGCCAAAAGTTGTTGAAAATACGACATCTGTATTGCCAGATGGGCTCACCATTCCTAGCCTGAGCTTTCACCAAACATTGTAACCCAAGTTGCGATGTCACATCAAAATGGCTAATACATTGCTCTTAATCAATAAGATCAACAAATTTTGAATTTTTTAGCCGCAAACCATTGCACAATTCAGTTATCTTTGTAACCATACCATCATTTGCACTTCTTTTAATTCTACAACGTTTGGCATAGACACTATCTTTTTTTGTATGAACGAAAAATACCAAATAAACATAACAACAATTTACATAAGACATAGAAAATACTGCTTTTATTAATATTAACATAAGCAAGATACAAATTCGACTACAATCGGAATGTCGATACATTCAAAGCACAAAGATACATATACTACATAAAACTACTCTAATCCTAACACATAACCCATCGCTCGATACAAAAGACTACTAAACATCATAATCTTGAACCATAGAAAAACATAGAAACAACCAATCTTACTAAAACCTCCTTAGTTTCTTCACCATCCTTTGTTTGTCAGCAGCACGTAAAGAAGCAGCATAGCTTCTCCTAATTAACCACCCCATTTCTTTAAAATCCATCTTCTCTGCAGCTTTCAATTCCGACAAAAACTCATCAAAAACAGGATCAATCCCAAGTTTCTTCAACTCCTTATAAATCCCATGCCTATGTTCAATCCTAATTTTCAGTTCCTCAATCCTTCGATTGTAGTCCCTCTCATCACACAGATAAGCATTCTTTTCACGACAAAAGACAGCCTCTAGAACCCTTTCAACTCGCCTATCACCAATTTGATTCGAAATTTGTAAACACCTTGGAAATTTGGGAGGCATCAGTGCAAACGTGAAACCTAATTTCCCCAAACGAAATGAAAAGTTTATGCCCAAATTTGAAACCCTAATGAAATATCTATTCGGTTAATGGGCCTAGCAAAAAGGCAAAAAAAAAATGGTACCCAAGCCCAATAATCATTAGTTCTAAAAAACTAAGAAAACAAAAAATAAATAAATAAAAATTGCTTAATTCCACTTTTTTATAAATATACATGGGAAAAAAAAACAAAAACACAAAAAATACATACATACATTAACAAGTGAATAATTTGAAATTCGACTTACAATACATTAACTAAAAAAAACACTTCTAGAAAAATACAAAAAAAAATAAAAAATAAAAATAAAATAAAATAAAATTACTACAAAAACTAACGATTTTTTCCGTTACATAAATTACCAGATAAAAATGTAAAAAAAAAGGCTCCGCCGCAACACGACGGTTGGTCGCCATACTCGTTATAAAGTATGCATCAAAGGAAGTTTTATAAAACAGTAAAGGTATTAAAACATCCCTTCAATTTGGTTTAAAGTTCTTTATAGCGGGTTTATGAAATGATCAAATATACATAATTATGAAAGTAAACTAATTAACATGTGATGATATATTGTACTGAAGTGAAAGAAGTTTTCTACTTAGTCCATGAACACTCTCTTAACTAACTAGAATTTTTATTATTTTTTTTATCATCTTTTTTATTTTTTTAGATTATTTTACTTTTTTTTTTTCAAATTGTTTAGATTATTATGAAGACTCTAAGCTATAACTTTATAATTTTTTTTTTGGTTTAATACGAAGACTTCTAATCAATGATCTTTATAATTATTTGAACTATACTGAGACCTATAGATTAACTGTGCGTGATCATCTCTGTACAAAAACCATAAAAGGGCATCCATTAAAACCAACATTTAAACATTTGTCTTTCATTAAGACATTTTTTTAAAAGGAATGATACGGGTTTATGTATAAGTATGTCGTTATGAATTATCTTTTTTAGTCTACGGGTCAAATGTGCTAACCTAAAAGATTAACTAAAAGTAATGATACATACGGGTCAGTATCATAAACTCTATTTGAATGCATAAAACAGCCAAAATTTCATGAATGAAAAAGTCAAATAAGTATTGTGATAATATACTATTCGGATGATGTTGATGTCATTTGTGCATTTTATATAATTGATCGTGTGAGGTATGAACTCATTACTTTCAGAAAGCTTAACCATGTAGGAATCTCATTTCGGTATGCTTATGAGCATCTTTTATCAGCGTTTAACAAAAGTATATATACGTTAGATAGAAAATGAGTACCAAAATATTGATGAAGCTTTTCTTAGAGATGGACAGGAAACGTAAACTAGAGCACACAATTGGCAGTGGGTGCCCATGATCCCGTGGTTTGTTTCTTTATACTTCGAAAAACTTCATCAATCGCGCATTGACTTTTAAAGTCTAATATTTAAAATGATGAGATGCAATGGAACAAAATTCTATCCTGGATATTTGCTAATTAAATAAAGGTTTCTTCAAGTGTACAAGGATATGGAGATGGATCAAATATGAACTTTATAATAATTATTTAATAATATTAGGCAAGACTTAGTAAATTTTAATTTATTAATAATAGTGTAAATAAATTGACTATGAGCATGTTTGAGTAAAATTGTGGAATTGGTCATTTGTACGGGTATACTGATGGTGATCTTTATGAAATTGCCTACAAAATTGTTGTGGTCATCGCTGGTGTTTTTGGTGTTAGTTTTCTCAATCGTTATGTCTACAACATAATTGTTTGGTTTTAGATATGGTCGGATGTTTACAAAGCAATGTGTGTTTATAGTCTAGATAATTGCGAATTGTAAATTATTACTTATTAGAATGAAGAGTGATAATCATTGAAATGAACTAAACTTTATATTAAGTCAATCATCATTCAATTTTGTGAACTAAACTTTATCCGTCGGCATTTTGGTTTAACTTTAGTTTCCGTGTTTGCATTGAATATTTATATGCAGAGTACATCTATACTACTTAAAACATTATCCCCTTAATTTAATGTCGAGGGGTTGTGACAACCAAAAGATGAGACATACATGTCTATGCATACCGAAATAACTACAACTCATTTGAAATATGCAAACCTCAATGAAGTCGTCATTAATCGGAGGTATACGAAGAGACATGAAGTTACATTGTGATCATTACTTGAGGTATACAAAGAAACAATGCATTTAGTTGTTGCAACACTGCATATTCATCTTAAGTTTATAAATAACACATGCATTTCTTGAATTTTTCACACCATGGAGAAGAAAAAGACAGCATAATAAAGAAGCAGCAAAGTAAGTTAATTATTAGTAATTCTATCAATAAATAGTTTCTTTTTCATATGCAATTCTATTATTTATGCTCCAAATAAATATTATTCGCAGATTAAAACTTGATCAAGCAGGAATCAAAATATGGGTTCTCACCGGTGATAAAATGGAAACTGCAATCAATATTGGGTAACTTTCTTATGTCCATTTTCCATTCGTGCTTGAATAATTACTATACTAAAATGCTTCATCTAACATGTATAAACTGAACATTTTACAGGTTCGCATGCAGTTTGCTTAGACAGGGAATGACACAGATTATAATAACTTTATAGTCTCCGTAAATAGTATCGTTAGAAAAAGTGGGGACAAAATGTAATTGCCAAGGTGAGTCTTGATCATTACTACATGTATATCTTATCAATGTGCTAAATACCATTTAAATCAAGCTTTTATTAGTCTTATTTTTGTATGTTGGTGATACTAACAGCTTGCAATAGAAGAGACCGAATGTGCGATATTTTAAGTAGACAGGGCCATGCAATGATATGGAATGTATTAAAGATTGCAAACAAGATGGTTACTTCAGTGGGGTTTGTAAACATGCAGCAAAACAGGCCTCTGCTCATGACTTCATTTCGTCACTACCTGATGGCTATAAAACGATTGTGGATGATGATTTGCTTAGCGCAACGAATTGCGACTGATAGTTGTTTTTTTTTAACAAGACTGATAGTTGTTTATTACAAGAGATTCGTTGGGTTTGATATATTTAAATTTGGAAATTAATGATGCAAGTTGGGATGTTCATGGCCCTCAAGATTTTATAGATATAATTTGTTTTATAATGTTTTATGAGATTTTATGGAGCCTCATTCCTGTTGAAACTTATTAGTTTTATTAGTCTGAAGTTAATGAAAGATGGTTCATTAAAGGTAGTGGAAGAAGGTCATTAACCAAGTTAAATATCTTTACATGAATGCGCAATCAAATGTAAAGTACCATTTGTGTATTGTATGGATAGTGGGACGATGGCGAGGCCTTTTCAAACATAGATTTGCTTTTGTTTTATTATTTTCTTTGCGACTCATAATAACTCAAATATGTAATGTCGATTATTTCAAGCACAATGGCGGATGTTGAGACGTTTGCATTCCGATTAATTTAAGGTTTGTGGCATCTACTTTTGCATATACTGATTTTAGTGGCGATAATGGTTTTGTAATTCTCATATCGTACCAACAACAACAAACTGATGGATAGGCTTATAAACCAAAGGAGTTGGGTTGTTATTAACTTTTCTAAATTATCAATGGTGGTTTAATTTTTTTTAATAATTGTGATGGGGATTTGTTAAGGAGCATGCTACCGAAAGTTGTTTCTTCGTTAGAATGAGCAGTTTCATAATGAGAATGAAGAGTGTATGTACATTGCACTGCAGGTTTAGGCCGTGCTCCTGCTGTTGCAATTGCTTACATGTTCTGGTTTTGTGACATGGATGTAAGTTACCATTCTCGCCTTAGCTCTTTACACATCACGATTCTTTCAAAACCCTTAATATTAAAATACATATTTAATTAACATTAATTAAACAATATAATTACCATGATTAAATACATTTCTCATTTAATACATTAAAACTTTGGTTTTAAAGGGTATAGCATATTGCATGTCCCCGATGCGATAGCAGATCTTAAGGCGAGATATGGGCATCTTCCAATGACATCCTTTATGGAGACATGCTAAGCATAGGGCACAAAGAGAACTGCCTAAACAGCAAGCACTTACCCAAAAGGAACACACAATATACTAAGGCCATATGGAAAGAACTAACAAAAATTGACTTGCTGTTTGACATATGCATCTTTTTTTTTTGTATAGGTTGGGTTGGTTTGACACAAATAAACTTTTTAGTTCATATTATACAATCGAGCAATCAATGTTTGTTTTTTTTTTGCATAATTGGTTTTTTTATTCATTTTGTCCTATTCAGCTTTAAAAAAGCTTATATAGTTTCTCATATATACTCAAAAGATTGTATGCGTATGTAATCATGTCATTAACTTTTGTGTTATTTTGACAAAGGAAATTAACAAGTTACTCAATGGAATGCAAATTGGATGATGCGATTCGGGCTTTGATGATGACGAGGAAGTATCAGATTATCATTCAAAGAGTTTCTTATTTGTCAAGAGAAAGATCATAGTAAAATTTTAAGACATAAGCACGTGTATTATCTTTGTAATATTAGTATATTTAGTGTGAACATGAGAATTTAGTAACTTATTCAACTCAACAATTTACTCAAATGTCGTATGGTTCTTCGCTATTACCCGCCTCAAATGCTGGCAACAACCAAAAAACAATTTAAATAATGCATCATCTTTACTTGCGTGTTGCACAAACCACAAACGCATACAATTATGCAATTTTGAAGAACCAACAACATTTATTAAATTCTCTAACAACTCGAAATTTGCCATTCAAAACAAAATATCTATTATACTTAAAGCTTATCCCCCTTAATTTAATGTGAATGGGGTTGTGCACAACCAAAAAGCACGGTACATACATGTCTATGCATACCGAAATAACTACAACTCATTTGAAATATGCAAACCTCAATGAAGTCGTCATTAATCTGAGGTATACGAAGAGACATGAAGTTACATTGTGATCATTACTTGAGGTATACAAAGAAACAATGCATTTAGTTGTTGCAACACTTCAAATTAATGACCAAACATTTAGTTATGAAAAATTAGTTAATTATTCGGACCAATAGCACGCCAGATCGCACAAGTTGTATAAAATACCATGAAAAAAAAAAAAAAAACAGCTTGAGAATACATCATCTTCACGTGCCTATTGAACAAACCATAAACGCATAAAATCGTGCAATTTATAAGAGCCAAAAACATAACAAAAGTGATAAATAAATATGGAAAATAACGAATATATACATAATTCATATTAAAATATTAAATAAACTACTTTAAATACAAAACTTATGATAACATCAATTGCAATACCTATACGTAACTACTTGCATACAATATTACGTAAAAACACGATATATTCAACTCTTAACCAATCAAGCAACGACGGGTTTTTGTAATCATCTACAGAGAATCGAAGAAGAACTTGGCGATAATGAATGCAATGGTTATTAATTTGCAAACCATGCAAATTTGCATAACGAAACCCACGTAAACATTACCCGACAAGGTTACAACAACATTATGCAACAAGAATTTACCTCCGACCTACGATTACAAATCTTATGATAACATCAATTGCAATATCTCTCGAGTCTTTCTCAAAGCATCAATCGAATCTAAAGCTACGCCACGATGACCTAACGCCCATGTTCAAAATCATCGTGTTGTTCTTTGCCATTACACGCCTCAAATGATGACAACAATCAAAAGCAACTTTGATAATCGATCATCTTCATACGCATGTCAGACAAACCACAAACGCATACAATCATGCAATTTAGATGATCCCAAATATTCATCAAATTCTCTAACAACTCAAAATTTGCCATTGAAGAATACAAATAGTTATATAATTCCAAATAACAAAAGTCACAAATAAATAAGAACAAAACACTTATGTAACTTACTCAAATTAAAATATCGTGATATGAGAAGACTATGTTAATAAAACTTTAATGAAATGAAATAATATAAATACAAAAGTAATTATAACATTATTAGGCATCTAAATATAGATTCCACTAAAATAATATAAACTAAAGTAATAATAACATTATTACCATCTAAATAATAAATACAACGCAACTTCTAATATGATCTAAATACCATCATATACAACATTACTGGATAAACATCACCCTCAACCACTCAGAACGCGTCGCATCGCACGGGTTGATGAAAGCCTCCATACTAGGTTAATTATATGTAAAAAGGTAAGTAAGTTGTCATAATAATGTTAAAATAATAATTGTTGCGACGATACCAAAAAATTTACAGTATTAACTATTGCAATAAAGTTACAGTAAGGGTTCTTAAGTTTCTATCTATAGTGATTATTGTCACTTAGTAAGTTGCTTAATATGCATTGTTTTCGGTAGGTTTGTTGATAAGATACATATGCTTGCAACATTCGTGTTTCAAACTGAATAGTTAGTGGACATAAATTGGTATGAGTAGGCAAAAAGTGAATAAAAATTCATCAAAACTGAGTTGGAGATAATTGCAGCAAAGCTAAATTATAAAAGTAAAGTGCTAGAATGTTTGAGGAGATTTTAAAAATTATAATTATAAGTATATATTAAACCACAATCAAAACGTCGCCGTTTATGTGGTGCATCTACAGTACAGCTACAGTACTACCGGGGTTTCCCGCCAAAAACGATTGGGCTATTTTGGGTTTGTCTTAGATAATCCGCTGGCCTATTGTCCAGTCCAAAGAAGAAAAAAAATCACTAGATAAGTATACCAAGATCCAGAATGTTCAGCAAGTACCATCATTCCATCAACACACATTCTTATCAAAAAGCAGATCGATGCTAAAAGATCGATTTCAAGGTGCGGCGTCACAAGGAATCACTAAGCTGCTTATTTAGTTAGCTTTTTTAGGGTGTTTGGAAATTCTTATCACAAGGTTTAATTCTTTTTTTTTTATTATTCTAAATATTCAATCTTCTTTTCTTTTCTTTTTTTTGTGTATATTTTATAATTTTCTAACAATTTTGTTAGATGGGCTGAGTTTGATTATGAGTTTTATCAATCTTTTAATTCCCAGTATCTCTGTTAGTGGATTGAAGAAGGAGACAAATCAATTGTGTAAGTTTTAGCTTTTTGGTTTTCGTTATTAAACCTTTTTCATTTGTGGGGTTTTGATTTTGCATGTGTGACTTTTTTTGAGGTTTGGAGCTACGAGGGCGAATAAGTTTGATGTGGAGGATAAGCTTGAGATGATTCAGCCTGTGTGTTTCGGTGAGTTTTTACTTAGTGTAATTTGGTAATACATTTACTTGGTGTAATATTTTTTGAGTTTTTACTTAGTCTCACCGAAACTCATAGCAAAAAAACTTAGTATTTCATAGCAAAAAAAGATTCGGTGAGTTTATACCTATAATGTAAAAGCTGTCGTCGGGTGTTTTTTGGAAAAATATCCCCATTTTTATTGTTATAATGTCATTGTCTAAAGATTTGGTTGTTTAAAACAGGTGGTTTCCTTAAGTTAAAAGAGAAGCTGAAATGAGGAGAAAAAAGTTTGCAACGTCTCAGCTATTAGTCCCAAAATCATTGAAGGTGAAACAAGTTGCTAGAGAATAGGGTGTTGCCATTTAAGACAATGTTCGGGAATGCCAGGTGTGATGTTCTTAACGCGGATAAGTTGCTAGAGAATAGGGTGTTGCCATTTAATACAATGTTGGTTGTTGGTGGTGATGCCATGGCGAAACAGATCTATCGTGTAAAAAGTGGAATACAATTGATTGTTGGGGATTTCGTGAATAGGTGATGCAGATATATCGTGCTTTATACACACGTATATTTATGTAGTTTAGGTTTTTTTTTTTTCTAATAACGTCGTCTTCTTTCATTGTAGGTTCAACTACAGCAAACGTTGAAACAAGAGCAACAGCAGTTTCAAAAATCCCATGGCTGAGGCAGTTTTGCGAAACGGAGTTAATAAGCGGCCCGGTTTTACATGTTTAAGCAAGGTTTGAATCTTGGAGGTTTAGCATTTCTCATTGGTATGTAGCCATTATTAATTTGTAGCCAATTTCTCATTGGCATGTAGCATTTTCAATTAAGTTGTGGTTAAAAAACTTAACTGTGGGGGTGCTATTATTATCGGTTTGTTTATGCGTCCACGCAAGCATACACACTGTCAATTACTGTTATTATTTGTTTAGTACACACACTAAAATGCTAGGTCTATTTCTGCAAACGGCCACAGTCGGTGCTAATTGTTACTGTTATTGCTTTACATCTGCAGTTATACATACACACACACTGACATGATGTAATTAACTGTTAATATATGCATCTACACACACCCCCCGAATTTCTGTTATCATGGTTTCACGTCACACAGACGCGTGCTTATACTTTCAGGTGTTTTTTGTTGTTTGGATTTTAAGTGTGTGTTTCGTGTTCTTTTCGTGTTCGTATTGCTCTCACGTTGATTGTTGTGTTGTTTTGTAAATCAGGTGTAAACTATATGTTATGTTTGAAAGAAGCATTTCTATATGGATATTGTCTTCACAGTTGAGTAAAGTAACTAATGCACTTTTCGATCGAGTCTTGAAAAGATGAAAAAGAATTATGGATATAGTTTAGCCCGGTAGGCACCGTATCTGGAATGCCACCAATAGGCGAAGGTGAGCATGAATAAGTGTATTACCTAGGGTGTATGAGCATATTTTTAGACGATAGTGCTTGCTATGCAATTGTATATTGTTTCAATTTCCACTTTTTTTTTGGATGTTTTTGCAGCTCATGTAGTGGCCAACAATCAACCTCAACAACAAATTAATTAAGAATTTGGCACCAGAAAGAGTGTTTCCAACGTACACACTCACTAGCATCACTAAAAAATGTCCGGTGCTCAAACCTTCAAGAAGCTATGGATTTGCTTATCGGAAAGAAGGAAGGACCTAAGGAGAGGTTGCCCGAAACCAGAAAAGCCACAAAGGTTGGTAATTTATTTCCATCTCCTTTTAATCTCTATTTATATTATGACGAGTTTCCGCTTATATTATGCTAATGTTTCATATTTTGTAATTTGGTAGATACAAATAGACCATGAAAAAATGTTGAGGGTGGTTCATGCAGCCATAACAATCGGACATGATCGTTAGCCATATGCAAGTGAATACGGAATTTTTTCCGTGTTGAATGAATATATGCTTGGTATTCATTCTTTTGCCTTTTTGAATACCGTTAAATTTGATAGCATGTTGCTGTTACATTTACTCACCACTGCGCCTTTTAAATACCGCACTGCTTTTGAATACCTTATATTCACTCAGTGATGACTGCTATCATTGTAGGTGCGAGTGGACAAAGAATGACGGGTTGTTCCATTTCACATCAGAATACCGGACGACAACGACCAACTACATGAGTAGAGACTAGACAGGGTTCGTGGCCAACTAATGCATGAAAAAACTTAAGGGGCATAGAAGTCGTGTACAGGCAAGAAGGTAAGAAGTTCATGTTAAAAAAAATTGTTGGTTAAATGTCATGTTTTTAACTTCGTAGTGTGTTTTTCATGGTGCTTAGGTATGTGAATTGATGACTTTACAATGTTCTTTTCAAGTTCTATATTGTTTCCATTAAAGGATGATGTCGATTTGTTAATTTTATTGTTAAAATTCTTGACGTCACCTGAAGTATTTTTTTTAATGAATTGCGTTTGTAGGAGATACAAACCCCTTTGAGTGAAGACAACAAGGGCTCTGGATTGGCTTTCACCATGTTAGTCGGTAATGAAAATTACTGTCTTATAGGCCACTGTCCATTGTAGTGCTCTACATTTAGATGACCGGATATACAACCGTTTGCATAGACATTTTTACAATACTTTCATTTTCGTTTTTATTTTATACAGCTGTGCTAATGATGGTGGTCTGAGATCGGTATTGGAAGATTGGGGATTCTTGATTTCAGATCTATTATTTGTGTGTGTAACGATCATATATAAAAAAAACCGGCGTCGAGATGTTTCCGTTTCAGCAGCAGGAGGAAAGAACGACACGACGAAGAGAAAGTAGAAAGGGTATATTTCTTTTTTAGTTTATTACGTTCAATATCCACATTTTTTGCTTATGGATTTGGCTTTGCGTAATTTGTTGTTACACAGGGGAAGAGACAGAGAGCGAAAGATCGGTATCATATGGTGCGGACATACAAAATGGCTATGTTTTTCTTTCTCGCAACCACTTTAAAGACATTAACAACTTCAAAAAAAGTATCAGGTATGATTTCAGTATCAGGTATGAAATCTTTTTTCCTTTTCATCCGTCACACAATCTTTTTGGCCATATCCTTATTAAATAACTTACGGAAGTCTCATTTTAGGTACAGTTGATTTGGCTTCAACGAGTAAAGCAGTGGACCATGGATCAGGTACAATGCCATCAGTCGAACACCAACGCCAGCTATACACAGTTAACTAACCCACGCCAGATCAATTGGCTGTCCATACCTTGCTGTGAATTTTCTTTATTTAGTTTTACCTTAATGTAGACTGTACGCACAGTCCAAAATATTAGTGCAGTAGGAGTACAGATTTTTTCCTTAGGGACTTTTACTTTTGGTTTCACTGACCATTTAATGATACTGTAATTCATTGTCCATATTCAGAGGCGATAATCCCATGTAAGCTCCCTATCCTCTGCGTTGAACTCTTATTTGCCATGCTATGCGATTGTCATCTTAGGCACCACTGCTTCAAACGCTAACCATCCAACAAGACGTGCTGCAAAGGGTACTAGAAGAATGCCAACAGCAGCTGCAGCCAAAACTGTTGCACCCATGCAGGCAACTGCAGCTACACGCGCAGGTTTGTTGCATTCACTTACCTCATTTCATTTGCCTAAACTATTTTGCTTTATGTATTTGCGTGTATTGGTTTCTGATCTGTTTTCGCAGGGCCGCCAAATGAGTGTAGGACTTTTTTTTCCCGCCAAATGAGTAATACGCAACTAATACGCACCCATCCTCAACGCCTAAGCTACAGCTTCCTAATGTTTGTGTAAATGTAAGTTTTTTCCTCCATTGCCTCTGCCAACACATTCACGAGGTTATCAAGCCTGACACGCCCTTTGTAAAGTCTCATTGATCCAATCAATGATCTCAGTAGCAAGATAATGAAATGGCCCAAAAGATGCAAGCTCCTGGACATATTCCTCTTCCTTTCCGATTTTCCTACGCAAATCGTTACACTCTTCGCCAGCAAGATTGCGCAAACGATATATTGCATGTCATGAACTACTGAAACAAGCAAGAAGGAGAAGCATCTGCTGCTGCAGCAGTTTCATGTCAAGAAATGCAGATGGAAAATTGATACTAGAATCCAAGAGACTGAAACGGGAAGCAGCAAAGACTTCCAAGGTAGTAGTGTAGTAATGTTACGAAAGGGTATTTGGAATTGCATTTATATCAGTTAATAGGAAGTAAAAGCTGTTATTTTATCACAGTGATCATTATCGTCCCATTTCTATACCCCATTAGTGAGACATATGTAAACGCCATATGCGCACACGACACCCCTTATTTTGTTGGTGCAGACATATCCAAACACTTCAATTGCTGCTGCATATTGACCCAAACACCCCTTAAACTGCTGTAGAAAATTGTTGCAGCAGCCATAGCCAAACACCCCTTACATCTTCACATTTTCAACTGACATACACCCATGAATGGTCCCGTATGGATTGACTTTTCATTTACGTTAAGATCAATACCATTGTGATACAAAGACGGAACTAATAAGGGTGTTTGGGGCAGCTTATATCAATGCTACTTTATTCATTAGTTTCTGAATTTAGCTCTTATGAGAACTGCGTGTCTTTGGGGGCTGAGGTGGACGCTAAAATGTGTCAGCTTCAGAACTGAAATGGGTATTGAATTGGGGGCTGAAATAGGGGCTGCCATGGGTGCGTATACGGGCTGAAATAGCTGGATTAGGGTGAAAAAATGGGGCGGCTCAGATGGAATTAATTGAGCAAAAACATTCGATACAAGATTTCAGAGATTAAGTGCTATATGACAACAAGCTGACGAATAAAATGAGTTATTCATCTGATGAGGATGACAAGCCCTTGGTTTTCAAAAGTCCTCAACTGCTAATAAATCAAAGCATTCCTTGCAACAAAAGGTTGCTCCAACTGTTAAGCAAAAACCCAAATATAAAGCCCAAAAACAAAATCGATGATTCATAGAACTTACAACTATGCCAGTATAACAGTTTTGTTTTAATAACAACAGCATAATATAGTTCCGCGAACCCGTACATATACAGTTAACATGAAATAATACTTTTATACACAATATAGGCAGGGCTGCTACAGTACAAAAAAAAAAAAAAAAAAAAAAAAAAAAGGGATAACAAAACATTACTATTTATTAACGACAATCACCCTTTAAAAATTCGGCATGCATTAACGCTGGCGACAACGATCTGCACTCGTGTGATACAAAACGGCAAAGTATGAAATGTAGGGGAGGGCTTGATGGATTATGGTAGACACTCAAAAAGTATATATTGCTTTTTGCTTATTATAAATAAAGATATCAAAACCATAAACCTTACGACCCATGAATCAGAGTTAGCTAATTAGTACCGTAATATTTCTTTTGGAGCTCAATGAGAAGAAGCAACTTCTATCTTTATAATTTTGTGGATGTGCCAACTTTAAACTGTTTACTCCATCTTATAAATAAGCTAACTTAAATGAGTTGACTGCGTGTACCAAAACTAAGAATTTTAAATATTTCAGCATAAGATTAAACTATGAATTAATCTTAATTATCGATACACAAAAATAACATGCGGTAATTAAGTTTTGTATACAACGATGACCATTTAAACAAAAACAAAAGATAACCTATTTAATTTTTAATAGGTAAAAAAGATTATTAAAAATATTTAGAAAAAACCCCGTGCGTGCACGGCCATTATAACTAGTTACATATAATAGAGGATGACTCTATCTACAAATTTTAAGACTTACAAAAAAAGAACCATAGTGTACAATACGTTAATGCGGATAATTTTCATACATACAAGATAAGAAGTATGACGTACACCACTTTAATGTGCATATTAAAACAACAAAACACCACATTAACGCTTATTCGCAGTACGTTTGGCTCAATAAATTTTTGAAGTTTGAACGTTTGACGGCACCGGGCTTTATTATGTTCGTTGAAATTTATATTTTCAGAACTTGTTTGAAATGAAAATATTAAGGTTGCGTGCTTAGTTGAGGGAAACACCCTTGCTTTCCACAAAATGTTTTATGGAAAACAAGGAAACAGAGATCGCGTTCAAATCAATGTTTTCCAACAAAATATTTTCAGAAACACAAATCCCTATTTCCTAACTTAACAAGGAAAATTACAAAACAAATTTTAGTTGCTTTTCCTTGCTTTCCTTCAGAACCTCAACCTCCTCCATTTCTTCAAAACGAAAATATAAACATCAACTAAACTCGTTTATATTTTCAAGTGTTTGTGAGATTAATTCTCCTTTCAATTTTTACAAAACTGTAGATAGAAAATAAGAGAATTTGTTCTCCAACTAAACGCACCCTAAACTTCCTCGTGTGCGTCATCGTTCAACAAACACTTAACTTATTGATAGACGAAACTTGAAGAGTAAGAACATCGCCAAGGCAACAACAATAAGAATGCGAGATAAAACTATTGCTTACATGGTTGTCACATAAACGGAGGTTGTACCCGTTGATCGCTCAATGCGCAAAACGTGTTACGGAAGCAATATGAACTCAGATAATAAAGAGCTCATCAAATAGTTTTAATTCATGAGTGGCATATATTTTCAATTCCATACTCTTTGCATTAGACACCCAATAATATATTTTTATTAGTTTTATACGTGATACATCACAAAGTTTGAGGGCAATGCAACCAAAAAGGAAGATATCAAACACGTTATGTAAGAAAAAATAAAATGATAGCTTATGATCATGTCAAACCTAGTTACGAACATTGTTGACAACAGTTTTTGTTCTCAAGTTCAACGTAGTAATCAATTTGTAAGCAAAAACATATTACCGTACCTCATGTGGAATCATACCATGCAAATTAAAAAATGAAAATCAATTAGTAATAGCAGAATATGAATTATGTAGTGCTATCATTTGAGATTTTAAGCCCAATTCAATTCTGAGACTCGCAACACATATGTATAAACTCATATTATAAGCTCGCCGAGAAAGCTTCTCAAGTAAGACTTTCCAAAATGTGAGGATAATGCACAAATAGTATGTTTCAAATGTGAAACAATACGTTTTAACTGAGATGAGTTTTTCCAAATTTCTAATTTATCGAGCCTTTCAACTGAGATGAAACAATACGTTTTAACAATACCTTTTAAATGTGAAACAATACGCTTTACGAGCCTTTTAAAACCATGCCAACCGAGTAAGAGACATATTTTATACCCGAACTCGGCCTTGCTTAGAAATCGGATCAATTCGGTTAAATGATTGACCCGAACATAATTTTGGACGCAACCCAAAAGTCCGATTCGAGTTCGAGTTCGGGTAAGCTTTATGACTCTTAAATATATTAAATTAAAAAGCATACATACAGGAAGATGAAAAATTAAAAGTATTGGAAAGATGAATTATTTTAATTATAGGTACAATAATATACGAGTATCAAGTATTCAATGTAAGCTTTTATGACACCCTTAAATATAGGACTGTATTAAATTAAAAAAGCATGTATAAAGGGAAGATGAAAAATTAAAAAGTATTGGAAAGATGAATTCTTTAATATACGAGTGGTTAAGAAGTATCTAAGTACTAGGAAGGATTTTAGCCGTGCTTAGCACGGCCCAGGATTGTAAAATAAATAACGATGGTCAAACAACTACATAATTCGTATAACAATATGGCATGAAAAGTGGTAAAATTGACTATCATAGTTAGATAATAGCTCAGTAAATATAAAATCAATGTATATCTACAATTGTAAAATTCAACTTGTATGAATATATTCAACATCGTCCGCCCGTGTTAATAAATTAGGACATAATGAGCATTAATCTATGAGTATGTATTAAGTGTTTGGAACGTATCATATAAGATGATTAAACAACGCATCTTTCTCACCACTTATTTAGAAATACTACTACAGACTTTTAACAGATAAAATTCATAGTCACAACCTTTAAAAGAAATGTTACAATTGTTATGAATAATATTATGTGACGCCATATAACTCATAAGCAGTTCTACCATTAAATTATTGCGTTTTACCCAATGTTTATCTTATATATACCCTTTGTAATCTTGTACATTATTATCAATTGAATAATACTCTTCATTCCCTCAACTCTTGCTCACAACACGTTATCAAGACGCTTCCAACGATGTGGTTTTCGATTCGTAATAGTAACCATCGAACAATTCTACTTAATATACTAGATCATGGATTCAGGTACTTTCCCAACCTTTTTGTACCTATTAATCGCACTTGTTTATTTGCTACAATATGCCATAGAGTATGTGTATGCCAAATTAGTTACTATTATATCAATGCTATAAAGTGATTAAAACCAGTGAAGGGGCCAACCTTTTATTGGTTTAACAAGAGAGCAAAAAGAAGCCAAGAAGTAATTCATATATAATGGTTTATGATAAAAATCGGTTTTACATGATCTCTGACAATTATTAATTTTCTTATATACGACGCTTAAGCTATTATAGATTTTGTCAAGGGATTGATTGTCTTGTATCTTTTAGACTTGAGTTGATTCTATAACCATATTACTTTCTATGTGTTCTAGAGTTCTTGCATGATATAAGTTAATTTGTATACAAATTTTTTGATAAACACAAAGCCAGAGATATTATATATTGTTTATGCCGATCTACAAAAGTTATGGATTTTTAGATAATCTATAATTGTTGGTCATATTTCTCTAGGTAGACAAAGTAGCTAACCGAGGATAATTCGAAGAGAATCAAAAAGAAAGAAACAAATGCAAGTACATAGTAGTTTTTATAAAAACTAAATGTTAGTTTTTGCAAGATAATTAGTTACACGGATTAATTTTTACTTTCTTTGAATTTATTTTTTATTCCTTTTTAGTGAAAGTGAAGAATTGTCCGACATATATAAATTAAAAGTCATATATAACTATTCAGTGTATTTGTACTTATAATATATGATCACTTGTTAACAAACATTATCATCTTGAATGGTTTACACATTATTGTTACAGTGGTACATATGGGTTTTTAGTCTTGTACGTCGTGAACACATGCAAAGGGTTAAATACTTCATATAGTTGTCGGACATGTTAATTAGATTACTATCTACTTTACTTTAGCATTATTTTATGAGTTTTGTTTGATATACTGATTAACTCACATGTGTTGCTAGAATATAGTCTTTCATCATAAGTTCATAACTGATTTTTATCAAGTAGATGAAACGTACACTTAAAAATATGATGGCTGGTAAGATGATATTTATATGGCTTGAGCTATGCATATAATACACTATATTTATTAAGTTTGGTTATGAATTAACACAACCCATTGTGTATATCTTCTAATTGTAATTGGTTGAATATATAGGATTATGTGTTTATTATGGTTCAATGCTGAAGAATAATATGTCTAGAAATTGCATCGGAAAATTAGATAATTCTTAAGACAAATCACATTGGTTGTTTTCTATATCTTTGGCGATGCATTCATATTCTCGCTGAATATCTCCTTTCTTGTAAGCATGTTTGTTTTTGTGAACTTTGTATGATTTAAATTTGTGTAGCATTTTGACATGCCTGTACCAAACTGGCTTATTCGGTTTATGTGTAATGTTACATATCTAGATAATATTATTTTTGTGACTCATCACGGTCCTAATAATTGTGTTATACTTTTATGTGTTTGATGTTTTAACATCCGAAATATGAAATTTAGATTTTGCTTTGTGTTGTACAATCCTAGCTATCGATTCTAGGAGCGGACAATCAATCAAACTAGCCATAACTATATGTTTTAAGTTACAAAATTTGGTTTGGATTTGCAATTAATTTTTTTGAGTTTGTTTTTACCTATCTTGATATAAAACGAATACATACAAAATCATAAAATCATGCATGAATTACATATATCGATGATCTAATTGCAAAATGTTTTATAGTTACTTGATTATATAATTCTTACGACTTGATTTGTCTATCTTGTACTTCAGATATCCACAAGTTTAATACCTCGCATGAAAATACATGGCATGGTAGTTGCGCTTCATTTAACTATCTTGGATCTCACTAGCTAAGTGTATAATTAAATCATGTGTTTGGCGCTCATCTCATCTGCTTAGAATTCTTACTACATACTACGTAGTAGTCTTACTACATACTACATAGTAGCAGCAATATTGTTGAAATGTCATCTATGATATATGTCATACATAGCTTGGTTATAAGTTTTATTAACATCGAGTTTCTAATCTCTATTTTGACCACCAATTAAAACCGCCATGTGCCTCTATGATTTAAAATAATGGTATTTTATTTATTTTTTAAATTAACTTACCTTAGAGGCTTAGATACCGTAAAAGAACCATGATTCATTCTTTAGATGTTAGTATATTTTGACATTGGATCCTTGTGTAATTTGAGTTTCTCGCTTTGATACTCCTAATTGTAGACACATTTATTCACATGAACCTATGTGAAATTTATAAAAGAGCTCGTATAAAAGGTTCTCTATATTATTTGATTTTTCGATATAACTTAAGTGCATTTGAAGCAGTGGTATAAAACATAGTTTATGAGCCAAGGTTATTTTATTGAGTGGCATGACCGGTTGACCATCCCGGGTCCATGAAGATGCGAAATAGAAGAACAATAAGTTTCTTTCAAAATATATTTGATTGTTCTCAATGGAAGTTAATTGTTCATATATCACCACCAAATAAGTAATAAGGACTTTGTCCTATAAAGTTTTGGAAATAATACAAAAGGGGATGTATATAGGCCTATACATCCGCCATATAGATCATTTTGGGTTTTAAAATTGATGCATCGTCAAAATGATCATCAAATGCGCAACTTAAGGTTAGCGTGATTAGTGGCTCGACTTATAAAATGCGAGCACGGTTTTCCACATTGTATTATTGAGAATGGTGGTGACAACTTCTAAGTCTTCAAGCGATTATTGGAATAAGTGTTGAACTTTATGTAGCCCAAGTTCATACGCGAATTGCTTTTGTTGAAACGCTCATAACACGCCTTCATTGATTGCAAAGCCAATAATTATGAGAACAAAATCTAAGATTATGGGGCATGTTATAAAATATGAATTCGCATCATGCCAACAAGATTAGTGAATACCCCAATAAAATGGTTTATGGTCACGAACCATATGTTTCCCATTAAAGTTTATGTAAATGTGCTAAACTGTATTGAAATCCACCACAACGCATCGACAATGGGATGTTGTAATTGATAATTCATTCGTGGGGAGAATGAGCAATGAGATATGGAATGAATTATAATATAAATGTTGATCCTCGGACCAATGAATATGAACTTAAATGGAAAATTTACATTCTAGATCTAATAATTGCCGACTTGTTTTGTGACATAAAGAAGTGACTAGATCATATATACCGCTAGTGCTCCAATTATAATGTATGTCCCAAAATGAAAACCAATGATTGGTAGTAAGTCTATGGCACGTCTGCAACGTGATAGACTAATCGATTCCAAATAAAAGTCCTCGAATGAATAGATAAAATGGAGCAAGAAAATTAAGATGGTCTAATCGAGGCAAGAAGACCCCATAATAATTCTCCTATAGAAACTAGACATGAAAATAATTGAAAAGCCCCGGGTACTTGAAAAACTATGAGATCTCAATAAATGATATATTGCAATGTCTAGTAAAGTGTGGAATCGAAAATATAAATGAATCGACGTCGATGGTGATTGTATACAATAATACATATGATAATGATTATGTAAATAAATAAGATAGCGCTATAATCATGGTGAGGATCATGGAAGCATACCGCAGGAAGTGCGATGTATAAATGAATGGACAAAAGAAGTAATGACGCAAAGAAGGAATGAAAGATTAAAATCTCTTGTGAAGAGACATGGTTATCGAGACTTGAAGTTCGTACATATAAATGTGTAAAATTATTGGATATGCATTGGTCATTATGAGAAAGCGAAATTAAAGTATTGAAACTATTATATTTAAGGCATAATTGATGGCACACAAATATTTTTGCAAAGACTTTGCATATAGAGACATGATCTCATGTGGTGGATCCAATAATCTATTTAATATTTATAAGTCCGGCGATATGATAACTAATCGATATGCGTCTATAAAGAAAATGAATATAGCTCATTTGAAGTTGAGATTCCGGAGGGATATAAAATGCATGAAGCATGTCTCGTGATTCAAATTGTCGAAAGCATATAAGAAAGTTTTCAAGAACAACACTTGATCAAGTTGAATAAATCACTATATAAGTGAAAACACTATGGCATTAGTTTAAGTGAGCCATTGAAATAAGAAAATTTACCCATGTTAGCTTTAAAGAGATTTGTATTTGAATATGTTATAAGTTACATATAGGTAAATGTGAATGGAACTCATGAGGAGATTTTCAAGACTATTCGAATACCTTGAAATGAAATACAAAGTTTTGTCTTGTTTTATGAATTAAACATCTTAAAGATGAAATCATTGTGCATAATGAAACCTAAAGAAAGATGTTATATATCTTTATATGGATAAACGACGCTCATGTTTATGAGGTCAATTAATGAAGAAAGACCCTTTACTTTTAAAGATGATGATCACAATATCAATTTACATGTGTCATACTAAAATGTGTATATGTGAAGTACAAGGATGTACTTAAATGAGATGTATGGCGTATCTTAATCCTTAAATTGGATATGCGAACAACATGTAGAAAGTATTTATTCATTTGATTCTATCAAGACACATTAAAGTGCATTCATCGATTAAATGAGCTTAAGTGATGTGATCATCGTGAGAGAGAAGATACGTGTTGCACTCTTTTTCCTTGACCATGGTTTTGTCCCCATAAGGTTTTCGTGCAAGGTTTTTAATGAGGCAACATCCCCGAGCGATAAAGGGATTATGTATTTTTTTTCCTTCACTAGATTTTTGTCCCACCGGGTTTTGTTTAGTAAGGTTTTAATGAGGCATAATCTTAAAATGGACATCCAAGGGGGAGTGTTATGGATAATTATAATATGGATGTCCATATCTTATATGATACCGATTAGAGGTATTTGAGTTATATTAGAAGATTACATATCTTTCATAATGTTTGACCCTCACAATGGTCAATCTCAATCTGGATATGTATTTACAAGTGGAGCAACTGCAATTTCATGACGTTCAGTTAAGTAGACGATCTCAGCGACATCATCCGACCATGCAGAAATTCTAGCGATACATGAAGCAAGTCGAGAATGTATTTGGCTAAGAAGTGTGATACAACACATATGTAAATCAAGTGGTAATTCTTCAGAGAAGGTGGCACCAACAGTTTTGCATGAAGATAATGCAACATAAGAATGGTGATATTATTGTTCAACAAGTTAGTTCGAGCGACAATTTGGCGGATCTATTTACCGAGGGACTTCCTACCTCAATATTTAGAAACTAAGTCACAACATTGAGATGCATCGACTCAAAGAGCTCAAGGGATATAGTCATCGAGGGAGATAATACACGCCGCACTCTTTTTCCTTAGTCATGGTTTTGTCCCACCTGGTTTTCCCGACAAGGTTTTAATGAGGCAACAATTTTAAAGCGTATTAATAATATGGATATCCAAGAGGAGTGTTATGAATAATATTATGTGGATGCCCATATAACTCATAAAGGTTCTATGGCCGATTAATGATAGGGTTTTACCCTAATGTTTATCTTATATATACCCTTTGTAATCTTGTACATTATTATCAATTGAATAATACTCTTCATTCCCTAAACTCTTGTTCACAACAACAATCCTTTTCTTGAGTTGTGACAAAAAAAAAAATAAAAAAAAAATAAAAAAATCAAACAATCAATTTATAAGAAAAGACTCGAAGAGTTTTAGATAGAGGACAAGATGTCTTCACTCCTCCTTGCATAGTCGCATGTACCCATGCCGCTACATCATTTCTTGCGGCTTAGTAATTGCAGTAACGGCTTCCCCACACAATTTCATCATTTTTAGTCTATTATGTTTCACTTTTGAATACACAACTTTGCTCACAAATAGTTAAAATTAAGTAAAAATAAAAATGCAACAACTTTTACTCTTAGAGCAGGAGACGCAGGTGGTGCAAACTTTGGTCTTAACGAGTTTGTGCATGACGCCAAAACAAGATCATATTATCACTTCCTAAACACTCTCGCCCAAACATAATACCCAACGTTTTTTTTTTTTTTTTTTTTTTTTTTTTTTTTTTGAAAAGTAGTCGTTGCATTAAATACATAGCCGTTGCAAACGGCTAGTTTTAATTTTTTGATATTTTGACCTCTTTTTACCACTTTACCCACTTTCAAATCCTATATAAACCTTATCACTTATACCACTTCACACACACTTCAAATACATCTCAACTTCAATATTTTTCAAGAAAATGAATCCCAACAACACCCTTGGATCAATCGAATGCTTAACGATCCATCGAACCAAATGATCGGTTCGTCTTGAATCCGAATCCGAATCCGAACACCCAACAACAATACTTTCCTTCGTTTTCTCAACAAAACTCATGCGTTAATCCCAAGAATACGCTATGTTTTCTCAATGGAAAATGCAACAACAACAACAACAAAACGAATCACAACCAAGATCGTCCCACCAATCGTTCCACCTTGTTGACGAATCCGAATCAAGAGGAAGCGGTCATCCCGACCCCACGTCCAAAAACAAAATGAAGGAACCGCGAAAGCAAAGAAAACGAAAAAAAGCAACCAACAACCGAAGAGAAGCCGAGGTCCAAAGAACGATCGCAGAACGCATGGGACCACCAAGAAGAACTACTTTTGGCGCAACTTACATTGAAGTATCCGAGGATCCAAAAGTCGGTGCGGATCAAGGTAATGAAACGCTTTGGTATAAAGTTTTGGAAGCTTACAACAAGGAAGCAAAAAACAAAAGTTTGTAACTCGTACCAAGAACATGCTTACGGAAAGTGGACTCGATGAATCGTTGTGTCGGGAAGTTTAATTCGATTGTGAATGAAACGGCTCTTATGAGTGGGAGAACGATATGGATTTCATGGAACGTTGCCACACTTTGTACAAACGATATCATGGCGATTTTAAACATTCGTCGGCTTGGAAGTTTTGAAGGACAAGCATAAGTGGAAAAATCCGGACTCAACAAATGCAAGACGTAATCGTCTTCGGTTACGGAAGAGGATCCCGAGCATTTTGGACCCGACGCATTGCCAAGGCGGACGGTGTACCGGATCGCAAAGAGCCAACGTTCGCCTAACTCGACCGCAAGTTCCGGTTCAAACCCGAAATGTTTTCACAAATGATGGAAAAACAATACGAGTTGGAGCGAAAAATGAAGCAAGATGTTCTTGAATGGGAGTCTCGGCGGTCGATTAATCGAAACTCAAAGGATAGCCAAGATATGCGGTGCTATCTATGGACACAAGCACGCCGATCCGATGAACGCGCAATCCCGAGGGCCCAACAAGCACGGATCCGGGCAAAATATTCACAAGAATAATTATGTTATGTTTTTAAGTTTATTGTTTTTTATTTCTTGTAATGTTTTTTTTATGAATAAAGTAATTTTAGGATATATTGTTTTGAATTTTATAAAAAATAAAAATAAAAATTGAGTTTGGCACCGTAAATTCGGTGCCAACGGATCTGAGAATGTGGTGCCAAACACTTTCTCGGTGCCAAACTCAAAACTGCCGACGTGGCGGTTTGTACGAGCTGCACGAGAGTTTGCACCACTGCACTCAGTCTTCTTAGTCATCATATTTGTCAGTAGACATAATCCCACCATCCATAACACCCTTAGTTACATTTCTTAAAAGATGTTCGGTTGTGTTTGACGAAAAGCTTATGAGGCTTGGGCTTTTAAACTAAGTCTCGTTTATCATGCATGCTTATGAAATCATAAGCTCTTAAAAAAAGCTTAAAATTTTAGCCTCATAAAAAGGGTTAAAACTTTAGCCGGAGGTTTTTGAACAATAAATTACTTATTTACCAAAAAAAAAATCTAACATATACAAAAACTCATTTAATTATGTCATTTTTAGTAATTTTGCAATAATAAGTCTAAGTTTAAGCCCATTTGCCAAACAAATTTACAAAATACAAATTTCAACTTCTATTATAATAAAAGCTCCACCTAAGCTCCAACCCAGGTGTGCCAAGCATACCCAGTTATCTAACAACATAATTCATGTTTATATTATACGGAGTATTTATAAAATATATTTGTTAAATGATTTTTGTCATAAAATTGTTCAAACCACAACCTAATACATGACCTTTCTTTGCGATCTCAACCTACATGACTTGTGAGCTATAGTACTCACTAGGTGAGCAACGGACCGGATGGACCGGACCGACCGACAAAACCGACCGGACCGAACTGAGACCGACCGGACCGATGGACCGTGGTCCGGTCTCGATCTAGAGTTTTGCGGATTCGGTCTCGGTCCGGTCCGGACCACAAACCCAAATTTAGCCTTGTTGGACCGGACATTGAGACGGACCGGACCAACCACATTCGGTCTTGGTCTCGCCTAGAGTTTTAGCCGGATTCGGTCTCGGTCCGGTCCGGTTTTTCGGTCCGGTTTTCGACCGATGAGCACCCCTAGTACTCACAACTGCTCCAATCAGAAACATTAAAAATGGGATCTTAGAACCACTCAAGAAACCCACTCACAAAACACACTCGCTAACGTGGCACTCATTGATTGGTGCATTTTATTTCATTTCTCTCCTCTTTCTTATCAAACCAATCACCCAGTGACGTACGAATAACCACCCCATTGTGTGGAAAGTTTTGTAAAGTTTGAGTGGCCCCAAGACTCCTCTTAAAAAATTATGTGAGACTATCTTGCCCTTGTCCTTCATGGCTTTATCCCTAGCCTTTGCGGCCACACTCCTATCTCTTATAGTCAATGAGGTTTTATTTTCTTTCTACATTCAATTTGATAATTTTTAAACAGTAAAATTCTTACGATTCAAAAGAAAAGAAAAGTGTTACCGATAAGACAGCATGATCATACATTCACACCGTTGCCACTTTGGAGTTTGGACTATCTTGCCACTACTCAAAAGTTATAATAACTCCATACCTCTTTACATTATTTGTACTCTCTAACACAACAACTACATACCCTTTGCAAGTTGCATAGCATATACCACTGTTTGGTGTTGCGGACAAGTTACCTTTTCATGATTGTACTAATTTGTTCTTCAACGAAGTTTATAATTTTTCTGAAGTTGTTCGTCGATCACGTCCGCTTACTTGCATAATATGAGTGAACATATTTTATCAGTTGCAAAGCAACACTATCTTCCAAATATATAGTTATATTTATATATCCAGTGTTTCGATAACAACATAAAGTGTTTTATTGACAGATTAATTATTGTTTATACAACTACAAGTACCATAAACAATTAACCAAGCTACATGAGACCAACTATAATCGATCACGACTCTAAGTTGTATATGTTGCTTTTGTACCAGAGTTTAACGACGTCGTTATTCAAATATTTCATACATAGTTACTCATAAAATATGCGACTAATTAAATAATCAAAAATATTTACTATCATTTATAATGTGATTAGCATAACTTTTTCTGAATTTTCGTGACAAACTTAAATAGATATTCTACTAATCTCAACATTTCATCTTCTAGCTTCTTTTTTCTTTGCCTGAGCATGCATCATCTTCCATCATTCTTTGTTCCATCACCCATCCATCATGATCTGAGAAACATGCTTCAAGCCAAAGAAAAACAATAATTAAAACACGGTGCAATTGACTTCAAACAGTCGCACCGAAAGTTTTCATAGATGATGAGAGTGGAGGAGAGAATTGTACAAGATATGATAACTTACAAATGCAGGTTACGATCCACTGTAAGATGGACCATATATTAAAATGGTGGAGATACTCAGATACACGACACCAGCCGAACATGCAGTTGAATCCACATCAAGAGAAAGAGAAGGTGGAAGGGAGCTCAGTCAAATGAGCATGAGATGAAAAATAGAAAGGCTGCCTCTTTTGAGCATGATAACCAATTTCCATTTTCAAAGCTCCAGCTACTCTATGGACTAACTCGTACATACTCGTGCGCTTCTACATCTTTCTCCATGTCTCAGCCTTAATAGCATCAGACCTATGTTGTCCAAATCCCACACCAAAACAAAAGATAACAAAAGAAAAAAGTAACATGAAAGGAAGATGAGAACTAAAACATACTTACAGCTTGAAGGTTTGAAGGCATGCAAAAGAATGATTCAACTTTAGATAACCTGCAAGTTGGAGAAATAATTCAAAATTGGACAAAGAGAGAGAGAGAGAGATAAAAAAAAAAAAAAAGTAGACAAAAGAGTAGTGTAGTAATAAAAGAGTAATTATAGAATATCAAAGAAATATGTGAAATATTACTGTATCAAACTTTTCTTGCCTACGTGTCATTTTTTTAGGCCTCCATAATTGCTTATGTGTCATTTTTTTAAGCCTTCATACTTGCCTATGTGTCATTTTTTTAGGCCTCCACAGTAAAACAAGGGGTTTGATTTATATAATAGGTAGATTCAATGGTACTTTGTCCCACATCTATTCTGATGGTAAAGTGTAAGGTGTATGTATATGCCTCTCTCCTCTCCTTAAGGGAGAGGGAGTGATCACCTACTACTCAATACTATCCAAATTGCCACATCATCTCTATCCAATAAAAATCTTTTAACTCAAAACTACCCAATTCTATCCTAACACTACACAAAGTGGAGGGAGTGGTCACCTATCCTACCCAATTTATTTTATTTTATTTTTTTTTCATATATTTTAATACATAAAATCACATCTGATATTAAAATAAAAACATACTGGGTTCATTAAAATAAAACATTACATAATCTTAAAAAACTACAACTTAAAAAAACATTACATAAGTTGAAATAAAAACAAATGAAACAACAACTTAAAAATTGCAAATTCATCCGTGTTTGCCGCGAGTTCACGTTTTGGGCAAGAACGAATTCCAACATAGCGGGATCGCGAATGTGATCATGCGACTCCAAAAAAAACTTCTCCGTTGTGTATTCTTGAACTTCTCCCTTGAGTTGTGTAGCTAACAATTGTTTCGCCAACGATCCTTCTCGCTTTTATTCCAAATATTGTGTCTTCTCTTGTGTGGGAGTCGATTTCATCCGCAACACTTGAGACCGACGAGAGGAGGCGCTTGCTTCTTTTTTCATCTTTCTTGATTCAGTGGAGGGTGGGGTCTTCATTCGTGTCGGAATGGTGTTCTTGCCGATTCATACTCCCAGACTTCTTTTTGAAGAATTGCTAGTCGACCGCCAACATCTTGAAAACATTCTTGCTCCGCCCATTTGTCATGACCTCGACAACCTCCCACGCCAAGCTATGAGCAAATTGTCTTTTTGTTATTGTATAGTAATCCACTCACCAGTCTCACCACGCCCAAGTCGTTGCACCCTTAGCACGTTTCTACATAATATACTAAATAATAAAAAATATAGCTTATACAAAATAATGTAATTGTAAATAATAAAGTATAATTATGTAAAATAAAAAGTATAGCTTGTACCGGTTGGAGGTAGTAGCCGTTGAAAATACCCATGGCCTTGTTCATTGTTTTCCACTTTGTATTCAACGAATGAAAAGTTCGTGAAGTCGAACCCAAAGTTGCCTTGTAATGCTCGAGAACCCGTTTCCAAAAACCGTCGGACTTTTGTTCATTACCGACAACATTACATTCGGAGATTTGAATCCATGCTTTCGCCAAAGCCTCCTCTCGCCGGGCGACCAAACTTCACTTCTGGCCTCCTCCCGCCAAAGGCTTTTTCTTCCTCTCGTGTCGACTTCTTCAACGTCCTCATTTTCGCCTTCTTCGTTTGGTGGTTGTTGTGTTTATTACAAACCTCGGCGTCTTCGTCATTGTTTACGAACGGGAGAACTCGCTTGTAAGAGTGATGTTGTAGTGTTGTGGATTCATTTGAGGAGGACCCATATTATATTGGTAATATTGATGTGGAGATCTTTGGTTGTGGAACGAAATTGATTCGGAGATGGTTGAGAATAAAATTGGTTTGGAAGCGAGTTTGTTGTGGTTGCGGATGAGCGGTTGAGACCGACCTCGACGCGGGTGAAATTTTTTACCTCTTCTTGAATCCATGATTTTGTGTTTGAGAGATGAATATGTGTTTTTTTTTTTGAAAAAATGAGTTTGGGATATTTGGTTTTAAAGGGATTTTTTTTTTTTTTTTTTTTTTTTTTTTAATGTAGCAACTAGCCGTTGCTAGTCCCCAACGTTCCAAAATTTAAAAAAAGTGAGCACCGATCGGCTTCCAAGCCCGATTTCCTACCTGATTTGCCCTACCCGATGCCCTAGGGACGGTGTTACCAATCAGTTAATGTACCCGATTTGCCTACCCGATGCCCACTCCCTCCCCTCTAACCACACAACACAACAAGAGCCTTTCATTCTCTCTCTGAAAAGTCACCTCCTCCTCAACCCACCACCATGCTTTGTAAAACCACCATTGTTTCACCACCGAACCTCCACAACAACATAACCATGTGTATCACAAATTACTTGTACCCAAAAAAAAAAAACACAGATCCAGATCAGTGTTGTAAAAATCGGCCATGGCGGCGCCATGGCGGATATCGGCGGTCCACCGCCACGATATTTCCAATCGGTCTAACATGGCGCTTTGGTCGAATCGATCAACATCGAGTTAGCGGTCAAAATCGGCCTTAGCGGCGGTTTGGTCAACGCGGTCAACGGCAACGATCAACGATCAACCATCAACGCCGGTCAACTCAGATCTAGGGTTTTTTTTTTTTTTCAAATTAGCGGAATTAACTTGATTTTATTGATTTTGTTATAATTTAAGATAGTTTTTATAATTAATCTTGCTAATATTCATTTCTTTAATAAATTCATTTACAATTTAGGGTGCTTGTTGCTATACATTATTACGCGCTGGCGGGGTCAACCGCCACTAGATCGCCGAAAGCGATTTTACTGGCTCGATCCAGATCCATATAAAACAAATATTGTATTTTGCGAGATCCATATAAAAGAAATCTTCTATTGCGAGATCGTAAGGTTTTCTATAAAAAATTGGTTTTCTACTAAGATCTCATGGAAACTCATTTGTTTTCTATAAAGTTTTTTTAGTTTTCTATGAAAACTACTCTAGTTGTTATGTTTTTAATTTTTATTAAAACCAACGAAAATCATCAGAGTGTTAACAAAAACTTTGTTCTAACAAAGATAAATTTCTTAAACTTATAAGTCCTTTTTGTAAATAATGAAATTTATTTTAGGGTTGTTTCCTTTCCCAATTTATACTCACTATAAATAAAAACCCACTCACAAAAACCCTTTCAACTAAAATATATTTCTGAAATACAAAATATTTCTGAAGTTACCTACAATGGATGGCCCTGGTTCAATGATTTCTTGTCTGCCGTCGAATGACTTTTACCGTGTTCGATAGCTTCTCCCAAGTCGAACACGGTAAAAGTCATTCGACGGCAGACGATGTGATCCGCGCTCACCTTCCTGCGGCTGATATAGTATGGTTTCTTTCTTTATGCTTTATAAATTTTATTTCCTAATTTATAGTTGTTTAATATGCGTTTTTATATGTAGATCTATCAGATCTGAAATTATTATAGACTTATAGTTTATAATTTGTGTTTTATTTATTAACATGTTTAGGTTATGCATTAAGTTTGATAAATTATGTTCTGTCTTTGTAGAATTTAACCTGTTTCATATTGCTCACACTTTTTGAATGGTTGATAGGTGGAAAGAGAAGCAACCGGGTTCACGGCCTTACCTGAAACAAATGTCCAGGTAATTATTTATCAAGTGGCATGATATGCTTTTTATTTTTTAGACGTTTTTGATATTTGTATGTGTGCGCGCTCTTGTGATGCTCTTTGTGAATGCTTATGTCACTTGTATGCTAGATTTTATTGTAGCAAGGCATAGCGTAATTTTTTTTTATTTTTTTTTATTAGAGGTCTTTTTTTTGGTGTTTGAAGTTGATGTTGTCAATTGCTGAAGTAAACAGCCTTGTATGTTTGTTTCATTTTCCTTGTATGTCCCTTGACCAACGTTGAGTATGGTTGATGCGATACAAAATCTCTGTCTCAAGCGTGATTTATTATGTGGCCCTTGTTGGGTGTGAGGATTGAACAATCACATGTTAGGGCTTTTCAAACTTGTTAACCTTTTGATTTTGCCTGTAGATGTATGTCATCTGTGAAAAGCTTTAGTAAGTTTGGAAATATGTTGTGTTATTGGAAGATATAGAGAGCACTACGCCACTACATGTTATTTATTTATTTACTTACATATCTTTATATTAAGATGTGTGTTTGCTGTGTGAGCTAAATGTTGTCAAGTGGTGAAAGTAATGATACTAGTATTGCCGTTCTCGACCAGCTTTGTATGTTTCATTTTCTTTGTCGGTCATTGGCTGCTTGGTTTCATTGCAATGTTGAAGTATGGTTGACATGATAGAAAATATGTTACCAAGTTTTGAATCGTTCATGAGATGATGTCCTAGATTTGTATTTTGGGGTCTGTCCTCGAGACAAAATGTACGTCTCAAATCACAATGTGACAGACTGTTTGATGCTATTTTTACATTGACTGCTATGCATTGTAAAGTTTTAGTTTCATATGTACAAAAGAAGTCATTCCTCCACCGTTAAGAAAATGCCATAAATTTAAAGTGCGTGTAGTTATTTGTCGATATTTGTATGTGTGCACGCCTTGTGATGCTAGATATATTTTTATTAGAGGTCTTTTGGTGTGTGAAGTTGATGTTATGTCACTTGTATTCTATATTTTAGATCGACTAAATTTTGTTGTAGCAAGGCATGACACGTGCTTGGGCTTATTAAAATTGATATTATGTTACTGCATTTCTGATAAAATGTTATAAATGATTGATAGCGATTAGATGGTGGCGGTGATATCAATTTCGACAAGCTACTTCGTGATATGAAGAAGGAATACATCCAAAAGTTGAGGGAGGAAGATGAAGCTGAAAAGACAAACGAGTAGAGAAATTAAAGCTCAATGTTAGAAAGAAGAACCTTCTCCTCCACACAGAACAAACACGAGACACCTCAGAAGAATCAATGACAGGTGATCCAGAAATTGATCAAGCTCGATGAAATTTACATGGAGTCATCAGGAACAATTAAGAAAAAGGCGAGCAGGTGCTGTGTTCCTACCCCTATTCGCCTTTTTCTTAATTTTGCTTCCTTTGCAGACCCATCCATTTGAGTCTGAGCTGATCAATTTCTGATCACCCGTCATTGTTGGTTCTTAGAGGTGTCTCGTTGTTTGTGTTTGCAAGTGTGGAGGAGGAGGTTTCTTTAACTTTCTAGCACGTTGATCTGTCTGTTTGGTTGAAGGTTTTATCTTTAGAATATGGTTAAAAGGATGTTTAATAAACCATCTGTTTAGTGAAGGGCGATTAAGTCATTTACTCAAAGTTTCATTTAGTTCCCTCTTTAAAAACTGGACAACCAAAACACGAAACTAAATTTAAAATCCTCATTTTTTAACCCCACAAAATACTTGCGAGTTATTTTTCAGTTTATTTACCAGAAGTCATTTTTCATCTTATATTCGTAATGTTTATTTTCAATACTTTTCTAGCTTTACATAATTTGTGTGAAACTTTCTTTATCTTCTAACAGGGAAGTTTGAAATATAACTAAGAACTTTAACTAACACCCCCACAATAGATGATGTATGATCAAGCTAGTCACTTTTTAATTATGTTTTAAGCTCTTAGTTCGAGTAAAGTCTCCAACGTTTATATTAAAAAATGGCCACGTGCCTATCTTTTAAGATTGAAGTAAACAACTTTATGTAGAAATGACACATAACCACTGATAGATTGTACCGGTATGTAACCAATAAGCATTCTTTCCCTACATACAATATGACCAAAAAGGGCAACATGGCATTATCATATTTGTGCCAAATACATGATGTGTAATACTACAGTAACTATCAATGTTGGTTCAGTCTTTTGATATGAACTTTCTAACTTAAATAACTAAAAGAGTATGTAGATTTTATTCTTATATGTACAATTGTGCATATATCACCTTGTGTGTTTTATGGTTGGAATGACAGATCCCTTGTAATTAACCGATGTATACAAAGAAAGCTAATTTGGGTCTCCCTATATAGACCTAATTCTACATGTATGTATATGTATCTTGAACATGCTGTCCACCTTCAGGTCAAATACGCGTTAAGGAAAACATCTAAATATTCAACTATGCGCATTAAGATTTCATATATCTTGAAATTACTTTATGAACCGTTGAACGCCCACTCGGCCATATGTTGGTTTTATTATCGATCGGTTTTAAATTATCAATGGTTGAGCTAGTGTAAGAATATGATTATATTGTCTCCTGGAAGCAAAAGCACATTCATAAAAAAATTATATTGTCAGTACAGTTCCCTTAGTGTGTTTGGTTCGCTGTAGTTCACTGTTTTGGGAGGTTTTGTATTTAAATTACGGTAGCATGATCTGTCTGTTTGGTTGAAGTTAAGATGTGATGGTTTTGTCTTTAGAATATGGTTAAAGGATGGTTTTAATAAACCATCTGTTGAGTGAAGGGCGATTAAGTCATTTACCCAAAGTTTCATTGCGTTCCCTCTTTAAAAACTGGACAACCAAAACACGAAACTAAATTTAAAATCCACATTTTTAACCCCTACAAAATACTTAAGAGTTATTTTACGGATTATTTACCGTAAGTCATTTTTCACCTTATATTGGTAACGTTTATTTTGAATACTTTTCTATCTTTACATAATTTGTGTGAAACTTTCTTTAACAGAGAAGTTTGAAATATAACTAAGAACTTTAACCAATACCCCCACAATAGATGATGTATGATCAAGCTAGTCATTTTTTAATTATGTTTTAAGCTCTTAGTTTGAGTAGACGACGCCAAGTCTCCAACGTTTATATAAAAAAATCGACACATGCCTATCTTTTAAGATTGAAGTAAACAGCGTTATGTAGAATTGAAACTCCAGAAAAAAGAAATAATATACAATTTAGGTCAAATCACCAAAAAATGTAGTTAACTTGCCACTTTTTTTTATTGTATGTAGCATTCTTTTTTTTTCCTCATTGTGTCAATATACCTCTATCGTTAGTCCTTTATGTGTACCCGTTACAAAAAAACCTGCATCATTAGTCCTTTATGCTAACGACCGTTAATAAATAACTTAAAATTTGGTTATCTTACGCTAAACTTGCATCGGGGTCCTTTATACTAACGATCGTTAAAAAATAACTTAAAATTTGGTTTTCTTACGTTTAGTCCTTTTTAACATTTTCGTCCGCTTTTACACGCTTTCGCTTCGCTTTAACACGCTTTTGTCCGTTTTCACGCTTTCAAACGCTTTTTACGCTTTCATCCGCTTTTTCAAGTTTTCGTCAGTTTCAACCGCTTTTACACGTTTTCCTCCGCTTTTACATTTCAGTCCGTTTTTGCACGCTTCATTGGTTTTACACGTTTTCGTCCGCTTTAACACATTTCGCTCGCTTTTCACGTTTTCAAACGCTTTTTACGCTTTCATCCGCTTTTCAAGTTCTCGTCCGCTTTTCACGCTTTCATCTGCTTTTACACGCTTTTCATCCGCTTTTACACATTTCGTCCGCTTTTGCACGCCATTGGTTTTACACGCCGTCTCTGTTTAACACATTTTCGTCCGCTTTTCACGTTTTCATCCGCTTTACATATGTATTCGTCCGCTTTTACACGCTTTTCTTCCGCTTTTTCACGTTTTCATCCGCTTTTACAAGTTTTTAACACATTTTCGTCCATTTTGCACGTTTCATCCGTTCTTACATGTTTTCGTCCGCTTTTTCACGTTTCGTCCATCTTTACATGTTTTGGTCCGCTTTAACACGCTTTTGTCGGTTTTCACGTTGCTTCGCTTTACACGCTGCTCGTTTTAACACGTTTTGTCCCTTTTTACGCTTTCATCCGCTTTTCAAGTTTTCGTCTGCTTTCATCTGTTTTACGTTTTCATCCGTTTTTGCGTTTTCGATTGCTTTTGTATGATTTCGTTTGTTTTACACATTTTGTTTAACGTTTTAACACCGTTTTCGCTTTTCCTCTTTTTCAGTACGTTTCATCATTCTCTCACATTTTAGTCTGTTTTCACGATTTCATCCGTTTTTACACATTTTCATCCGTTATTACATGTTTTCGTCTGCTTTTTCACGTTTTCATCCATTTTTTTATGTTTTGTCCGTTTTTTCACGCTTTCATCAGCTTTTTCATGTGTAAACACGTACGAAAACATGTATAAAAATGGATGAAATGTGTAAAAATGGATGAAAACGTGTAGAAACGGCCGAAAACATTCGAAAACGTATTAATATGCGAAAAATAGACAAAATGTGCAAACAAGAACGAAAACGTGAAACAACGGATGAAAACGTGAAACAACGGACGAAAACGTGTAATAACCGATGAAAACGTGTAGAAACGGATGAAAACGTGAATAACGGACGAAAACGTGTTAAAATGGACGAAAACGTGTAAAATAGACGAAAACCGAAACACCGAAACATGCAAAACGGATGAAAACGTGAAAACGGATGAAATGTGAAAACGAGCGAAACTGTTAAACGGATGAAAACGTGTACAAACGAACGAAAACGTGCAAAATGGATGAAATGTTAAAATAGATGAAAACGTAAAACAGATGAAAACGTGAAAACGGACGAAACGGGAAAAACAGACGAAACGTGAAAACGGACGAAAACGTAAAACGAATGAAAACGTAGAAACGGATGAAAAGTGAAAATGTACGAAAGCGTGTTAAAACGAACGAAACGATGTAAAACGTGAAAAACGGACGAAACGTAAGAAAACCAAATTTTCATTTCTTTTTTAACGATCGTTAGTATAAAGGAGCAACGATGCAAATTTATGTAGAAATGACACACCAGAAAAAAAGAAATAATATACAATTTATTGATTTAATACCAATCTGTCTTCAAAGGAAAGTAACCACTGATAAATTGTACTAGTATGTGACCAACAAGCATTCTCTCTCTAGCTATCTGTCCATGTGTTGAGGTAAACTTAAAATCCGAGCAGACTTCAATTTCTACATACAATATTCTCGTTTGTCACACAGTTTATGGCGGCTTATGGCTTATAAAATAAGTTCGTAATCCTCCATAAGCCCAAACCTATAAAATGAGGCTTGTGGGGCTTTTGCTAGTTAAATTCTTAAATACCCTTAAAACTATAATGAGTTATTACGTAAAAGTCGTAAATATATGCGAATTTAATTTGATGTATTTTTATGTGATTTTGCATTAATAAGATCACCCAACTAATTCTAAAATAACATTATAAAATATAAGTTTAACTTTGCTTATAATAAATCGCCTCAATCCATCATACTAAACATACCCAATATGACCAAAAAGGTCAACATGGCACTATTATATTTGGTTGAATGACATCCCTTGTAATTAACCGATGTATACAAAGAAAACTAATTTGGGTCTCCCTATATAGACCTAGTCCTACATGTATTATATGTATCTTGAACATGCTGTCCACCTTCGGGTCAAATCCGCGTTAAGGAGAGGTTTTGCACGTATGCACAGTCAAATTTTTGGGTAAACTTTTATACCGTAGCTAGAAGTGAATAATTTCGACATTGCATATATACTCGAGTTAAAAAGCATGCATGAGTTAATTCATTATCATTTGCCAATGGGTTAGGTAGTGATCAAAATTGCCTATCTTAAGCCGTGCTGGCCTTTTGAACTACATATACGAAAGATTTATATCCCGATCGTATTCAATTTTGACACAAAATATTTTCTTTAACATTGGCGTTCTACGTACTTATGAACTAGTCGTAATTACCCTTATCTTCTTTAATATGATCACACCCTTGTCCTCTTTAAATGGTCCCTCACTTGCATTGTTAGTCATTTATACTAACAATCGTTAGTCCATTTGCTCGTTTTCGTCCGCTTTTACACGACTTCGTCCGTTTGTTTGCGTTTCGTCCGCTTTACACATTTTCAAATCCGCTTTTACGTGTTTCATTTATTCTTACACGCCGTCCGCTTTACACGACACGTCCGCTTTTTTTACGTCATTTTTTACGCTTTATTCGTTTTACACGCACTACAAAAAAATGTCATTTATCACACTAAGTGTAAATTGGTTATATAAATAAGTGTGAACAATTTTGAAAAAAAAGATTTCACACATATATGTGTTTCAAAAAATTTCACACCTTTAAGTGTGAAGAAATTAATGTCTCACACTTCATAAGCGTTATATTTGTAACACCCAATTCCTCCACACTTTTCCTCTTGTGGAGAATTTGGGTGTTAAATATAATACACACTGCAGTGCTGACAAATTTAAATTTTTGCACACTTAAAAGTGTGAACTTTTTTGAAACACATATAAGTGTGAAAACTCTTTGTTTTTTAAAATTTGTTCACACTTATTTATGTAACCAAATTTTACACATTCATAAATGTTAATAATCTCAAAATATTCTACACACTTTTAAAAGTGTGGTAAAATACATTTTTTTTGTAGTGATTTCGTCCTTTTTTTACGTTTTTATTCGCTTTTTTACAAGTTTCCGCTTGTTTTCTGAGTTCGTCCGGTTTTACGCTGAGTTTTACACGTTTAGATTCGTTTTCACGCCGATCGCTTTTCACGTTTTAGCGCTCGTTTTGCACGTTTTCGTCCGCTTTTACATGTTTTCGTTTGTTTTTCACGCTTCGTTCGCTTATACACAATTTCATCCGTCCTTATACGTTTCGTCGTATTTTATGTTTTCGTTCTTTTTGCGTTTTAGTCCGTTTTACACGTTTTCTTCGTTTTACACGATTTCGCCATTTTATCGTTTCCTCTTGTTTTTATGTTCTCATCCGCTTTTTTCACATGTTTGTTTGTTTTGCACGTTTAGTCCGCTTTTACACGTTTTTACTTTGCTTACACGAGTTTGTTTGTTTTATACGTTTGTGCGCTTTTTACGCTTTCATCGATTTTTTCATGTTTTCGTTTGTTTTGGCATGTTTTTGTCCAGTTTTACATGTTTTTGTATGTTTTACATGTAAAAAATAGAAAAAAAGAAAAAAGAGACAAAATCATGTAAAATGGACAAAATCATGTAAAAATGGACGAAACGTAGAAAACTGACGGAATCGTGTAAAAACAGACGAAGACGTAAAAAACGGATGAAAACGTGAAAAACATACGAAAACGTGAAAAAACGAAAGAAAACATGTAAAAACGGAAAAAAACAAGCAAAAACGAATGAAAACGGTAAAATGGATGAAAACGCAAAACGAATCGAAAGCGCGAAATAAGAACAAAACATAAAATGGACGAAATCGTAAAACAAATGAAACGTAAAACCGACGAAACGTAAAAATGGACGAAATCGTAAAACGAACAAAAACATGTAAAACGGACGAAAACGAAACAAGGGGCAAAACATAAAAAATTAGACGTAATCGTGTAAAAAAGGATGAAAACGTGTAAGAACGAACGGAAATGTTTGAAGACGGAAGAAAACGTGCAAAAACGAACGAAAACGTGCAAAACCGGACGAAAACTATAAAAAAAATGGACGAAATCGTGTAAAAATGGACGAAAACGTGTATAAACGGACGAAAACGTGCAAAAGTACTAACGGCCGTTGTTATGAAGGACTAACGATGCAAGTGAGGGACCATTTAAAGAGGACAAGGGTGTGGGCATGTTACAGAAGATAAGGATAATATAGTCATTTAATTATTTTAGGATCATATTGGTGAAGTCGGACAAAACTTGAAAATACGTTGTTGAAGTCATTGAATAAAATAGTATGTTTTTACAAGTCGGCACAAATTTGAAAGTATGTGGCTATTCTGTAGCTTTTACCCTTTCGAATAAGTAATTTTTGAAAATTAATTTGTTTTTCAAGTGGGTGAAAATTAACCAAACTAGGGTTTTATTTCAGTTAAGTTACTCTAACTTTTTCTTGTTTATAAAACACTCAAATTTTTAATAATGTTTCATTATTGTTTTTTTTATTTTTGAGTTATTAAAACGGAACACTTTTTAAACTTGATTATTATTTTGTGACTTAGATTTTTTCTAAGTGTACAAAAGATGGTTGTATATTAGGTTAGTTGAGATTAGTAATAATCATTCGGTGAGTGTTAATTACTATGTTACAACAAAATAATGCACATATGAATATCTTAAACATATTATCGACTTGAAAGGTTTTTGTGATTAACATAAACCTTTAAGACTTATTTGAAATACTCATAAAACTTTGTTGCTATTATGTTACATATTTCCTATTCAAAAAATCTATAAGCAGTAAATAATAACACTACAAGAGGTACCATCTCGTGTATTATTTTATATATCACAATAACCCGTGTTTTCATTTTAAAATTTATAATTAATATGTATAAATAACAACATATATGTTTTTATTCTCATATATATATATATATATATATATATATATATATATATATATATATATATATATATATATATATATATATATATATATATATATATATATATATATATATATATATATATAGAGTTAGGATCAAATAAGAAGATTACTTAAAATAAGAAGGAATAAGAAGAACTATACTGCAAACCGAGATGCAATCGACCCAAATTAGATGCATCCTATAATCTTAGATGCATTATAATGCACCATAGTGTGTTTCTAGCTTTTAATCGATGCATATATGTATATTAGATGCATTTCATGATTTCTCTTGTTTTTTGTTCCTTTGCACGTGCCAAAATCATGAAAATCAATTTGCACCATCTATACATCAAATTAACTTTTGAAACTCAAGATGTTGCATCTATATAAATAGAAATGCATCTAATGCAAGTCGTTGCATCTCAAATGCGTGATTTTGGTTACTTCTCACAACTTCATATTTTAATTTACTTCTACTGGATCTCTACTATATATATATATATATATATATATATATATATATATATATATATATATATATATATATATATATATATATATATATATATATATATATATATATATATATATATATATATATATATATATATATATATATATATATATATATATATATATATATATATATATATATATATATATATATATATATATATATATATAAGAGAGAGAGTAGTATCAGGTAAGAAGTAAATTAAAATAAGAAGTGGTGAGAAGTGATCCAAACCACGCATTTGAGATGCAACGACTTGCATTAGATGCATTTCTATTCATATAGATGCAACATCTTGAGTTTCGAAAGTTAATTTGATGTATAGATGGTGTAAATTGATTTTCATGATTTCGCACGTGTAGAGGACAAAACAAGAGAAATCATGAAATGCATCTAATATACGATATGCATCCGATTAAGTTAGAAAACACACTATGGTGCGCTATAATGCATCTAAGATTATAGGATGCATCTAATTTAGGTCGGCATCTCGGATTTGCGTTATAGTTCTTCTTATTCCTTCTTATTTTAAGTAATCTTCTTATTTGATCCTAACTCATATATAGAAGTTATTTAACAAATATAAACTAATAAGTTACTTAGGCCATATTTATTTAAAATTCAAGAACTAAAGTTTTACTAATTATTCAATCTTTTTTAGTTTTTCATAAATCGACACATGTGTGTTTTTATACACATTTTTTTCTAGATGAAATTCAGATAAGTTTGATCAAATTGTTTTTAACTTGACTTTCTGTTGTCCAATGAGGTGACTTAATCTTTCTTATGTGGCAAAATAAAGCTATGGTATTGGTACAATTGAAACCTCTTGAAAGTGATTTCGCACGTAACTTAAATAGACACCGCACAAACATGTTTATAAATTTACCCAATAAAACCATTTGGACATGATCTTGCAAACGACAAAGAACTTGCAAACAACCTCAATTAGGCCACGCCCATGGTACTAGATCGAGAACCAAATATAGAACCGGAACCATACCAAGTTCCTCGGTTTGTTCGATGCGAAATTTTGGTTTTCCCGACAAGAACCAAAGTGAATTTGGATGGCGGAAATTTGGGATTTTGGAACATAATAGAATTGATTATTGAGAATGATAGAGGGCTAAACTTAGGTCTAAATTAAGTGACATCATCTTAATGGTTGTAAAATAAGTGGGTCCTGCTACAACCATTAAGATGATGACACTTGGTTTAAACCTCAAAATTGCTTAAGTTTAGGTTCTATCATTTCTTTAGATTATTATTTAATTTTGTCATCGAATGTGTAGGTTGAATTCTTGTATTACCATTCATGACATGTCATTAGTGATGTGACATATGTCATTGAGATTAACTAAAATGATACTCCGTATTAGTTTAGACCAAGTATATAGGTTGTGTTTGGCAAAGAGATATTTATAAAGCATATAGAGCAGCAGATGGCGATCATCTTCCCCAACCCCAATTAACCTTTTCCAAAATCAAACATAAACCACCCAATAACAAGATCTGTCTCATGGGGTTTCATCATTCTCACAACTCCTTTCAATCCAAAGCCGATCAAACCGTAAGAATCTCTAAATCTGTTTTTGTTTCTAATTTTCCGGATGGATGTACATCTAGAGATCTTTGGAAGGTATGCAATGATTACGGAACTGTGATAGATGTATTTATTCCAAATAAAAGATCCAAGACGGGAAGCGATTTGCCTTTTGTCGATTCATTAAGGTCAATAACTTGGATAGGTTGATTGAAAATCTCAATACTATTTGGATTGGGCGATTCCACTTGTTTGCAAACCCAGTCGGTTTGATAGACCTAGCAAACCTATTTCATCATCGCGTGTAGATGCGGGTTCGGTTCCTAAAATTTTCAAGGGAGTTGACCAAACCAAGGCTGCATCAGGATCATATGTGAATGTGGTAAGTGGGAAACCTCCTGCTACGGTTTATGGTCCTTCTATTTCATCTGCATCTGTTTTGGTACTCGACGAATCTTGTGTTGTTGAACGCGACTTGTCGAATCATGTAATGGGTATAGTAAAAGATGAAAATGTTATCTCCAACTTGCGAAATCTACTTATGGACGAAGGTTTCGAGGTTGGTAACATGGTTTATCTTGGGGGCTTATGGGTCATGTTTGAATGTGAGAATGTGGAATCAAAGGCGAAATTGATTCAACATACAGGGGTCAAATCATGGTTTTCTGAATTACAAAATGCTATTCAGGACTTCATTAGCGAGGAGCGTATTGTTCGGTAGACATCGAAGGATTCCTTTAAACTTATGGTATCTTGAAACGCTTACGAATTGCTAAGAAATGGGAGAGGTGGTGGACATTGAAGACAATGTTGATTCTTCTTTTGGTCGTAAGAGGATATGCATCAAGACGAAGCAACCTTTATCTATTTTGGAGTCTTTTAAGATTATCTTTAAAGGTAAGGTTCACATGGTGCGGGCAAAAGAATTATTTACATGGTGTCCAATCTTCTTGGGCCCAAAGGAGGGGGAATACAACTTGGAAGATGAATCTGATCACGGGTCAATTAAAGTACCAGCTCAGTCGCATAGTGGTGAGGTGAATTCCAGAGATGATGAGTTAAGTGATGTTGAAGAAGTCTCAGAAACTGTATTTGGGAACAATTCATCTTCACCAATTCTCCATAGTGATGATTTGGCGAATCAAAAGTCTGAGGACCCGTTTAACATTTATGGTATACTGAACAAAGAAAAAGGAGCGGATACTCACGAGACTAGTCCCTCGATGTCACATCCACCTGGGTTTACTCCGGAGATGAATGTGAACCATTCTGATAAAGATGTTCCGGTGGCAGTTAGTGCTAATGTTTTGAATTACTCTCAGGATGGTGATAAGGAAACGAGTAGTATATACGTGCAAAGGAACAAGGAAAAAATGGAGGCTCGGTTTTGGATGTCATGGAGGATATGATACGGGTGGGTAAAGCTATGGGCTATTCCATGGAGGGTAGTATGAAAGACTTTGAACATATCATTGGGTCACAAGGAGTTGGTGATGTTCTCAAATGAATATTTTGTCCCTTATTATTCAAGGTCTTGGGCACAAGACGAAAAGGAGTGGATTAAGGAGTTGGCTTCAAAAATAAGATTAATTTTATGGCAATTCAAGAAACGAAATCGCATTGTGTTAACCATATGGAAGTTAAATTCATGGGGTAACTCTAATTACGACTATGTTCATAGTGAGGCGATTGGGAATTCGTGGTATCCTATGTGTATGGAGGCGTCGGTTTTAAAAAAGATTATGCTACTTTATCAGATAATTTCATTGCTATATACGGGACTTGGTTACCTAGCAATTCCAAGGTTCTTTTGTGGCCATTTATGCTCCACAACAAGGTTTCGCCTAAAGGTATTCTCTGGGATTATATAGCTACTTTGATAAGCCGTTGGAATGGAGAGGTGATTATGTTGGGAGATTTTAATGAAGTTAGGACTATAGATGAAAGACGTGGGTCGTGTTTTAACCCGGCTAGTGCTAGAGTTTTCGATAATTTTGTCTTAACATCGGGTCTTGTTGATGTAAAGATGGAGGATATGCGCTCACATGGTCTCATCCATCGGGTCAAAATGAGCAAACTTGACCGGTTCTTAGTTTCGAAGGTATCTTTACGATATTCCATCTATTACAAAGAATATGCCTTGAACGGCATTTGTCGGATCATCGCCCGATTATTCTTTGTGAAGTTCATGCGGACTTTGGGCCGATTCCTTTCCGGTTCTATCATTCTTGGTTCAATTTGGAGGGATTTGATACTATGGTGGAACAAGAATGGCGATCTTTTTCCCATAATGATTCCAATAAGATGATTCGTTTTAAAAAAAAACTTCAAGCTCTCAAAACTAGAATTCGGAGTTGGGTAGCGGATCGGTCGAACGCGGTTGGCGACAAAATTTATTAAGAACGAGTTAATTGACATTGATAGGCTTGTGGATTGCGGGTATTTCGATACAAATCTTATAAGGCGAATGAGCTTCATCGCAAACTTCATGACATTATTTCAAGGAAACTAATGACTACATACGTAATCTAAAGTCAAATGGGCCATTGAAGGGACGAGAACTCAAATTTTTTCATGGGTTGATTAACAAGAAACGCTCGCAGCTTGCTATCCGTGGTATTTTGTCGATGGTATATGGTGCACTAACCGATCAAAGTTAAGGAGGCTTTCTTTAATCATTTTGAAGCGTTTCAAGAAACCCGATATCCATCGATTGGTTCTTAATTTTACGCTCGATAAGAGGTTGTCTAATATGCAAGCCGATTTGGATAGAGTTGTTTCTGGGATGAGATTCGGTTGGCGATGGGATCGTGGGGAGAATAAATCCCCTGGTCCAGACGGGTATTCGTTCGAATTTTTTAAGAAGTATTGGAATCTTGTTGGTTCTGATTTATGTGATGCTATAGAACATTTTTTCGAAACCGGGGTTTTTCCAAACGGTTGTAACTCGTCGTTTGTTGCACTGATCCCTAAGGTAACGGATGCAAAATTTGTGAATGACTTCCGGCCAATTAGTTTGATTGGGAGTATGTATAAGGTTGTCACGAAATTTCTTGCAAATCGGTTGGCGTTGGTAATTCGGATCTTATCTCGGACACGCAACTGCTTCCTTGCTAATAGGCGATTTTAGATGGGCCTTTCATCCTAAATGAGTTGTTACATTGGTGTAAAGAAAGAAAAAACATGCGATGTTTTTAAAGTAGATTTTGCAAAGGCTTATGACTCGGTGAGATTGGATTATTTGCTTGATGTTCTTGAGGCATTCGGATTTGGTAATACTTGGTGCAAGTGGATTCATGGCACTTTCGGTTTGCAAAGCTTCGGTCTTGGTTAATGGTAGTCCCACAAGTGAATTCCCTTTTATTGTGGGCTTAAATAAGCGACCCATTATCTCCTTACCTTTCATACTCGTCATGGAATCCTTCATTTGTCTTTTACTCGAGCTATTAATGAAGGCGTTTTCAAAGGTATTCGATTACATGGGTTGACTTATATTTCACATCCGTTCTGTGCGCACGATGTTATGTTCATAGGGAATGGTCGATGCTGTCCGAAAGGTATTATTAATATTCTTCAATGTTTCTTTCTTGCGCCGGGCTTGAGAATTAATATTAATAAGAGTCAAGTCTTTGGTCAAGGGAGTTCCAAATGATATTGTTAAGCGCAACAAGGCCAATTGGATGTGGTATTTTGCGTAATCGGTTCGTTATTTAGGAGTGATGGTGGGAGAGTGTATGTCGCGCTTAAAGCTTGGACTCCTACGTTGGTCAAGTTAAGATCCCGTCTCTAAATGGAAGGTGAGAACGCTTATTGGAGGAGATTGACCCTTTGAAAGCGGTTCTTGGGGCCTCTCCATTATATAATTTGTCTATCTTTAAGGTGCCTAAATCTATTTTGAATTCCATGGAAGTCGCTCAAGTAAGTTTTTAATGGCATGGATACTTGCTAAGAAAATTACTTGGTGCTTGGAATAAGATTTTAGCTTCAAGAAAACGGAGGTTTGGGCGTTCTAGTTTTCATGCTCTTAATCGAGCCCTTCTTTAAAATGGGTTTGGCGATTTATTTCCCAAGACGGTTCGATGTGGTTCCGGGTTATTAAAGCTTTGTATGGTAACTCGATCACATCACATCCGTAAATCTTTCTTCTAATTGGTGTTCTATTATTCGTGAATTACATATGTTGGAAGACAAAGGTTTTAATTTTCTAGCTCACCGTAAGAAACGAATTGGTAATGGGGTGATACTCGGTTTTGGTATGATCAATGGTCGGAGATCGCCTCTTGGATTCGCTTTTCCTCGCTTGTTCGCTCGAGATGGATAAGGAGGTGGTGGTTGTTGATAAAATGCAAATGTGGCTTCAGCTTTTAGACGGCTGTGAGGCGGGGACCCAACACCAACAGATGGTGGATTTATCTTCATTCATCGGATTTGGTGACTCTATCTCAATCACATGATAGATGGATTTGTGACTTAACGGAGATGGGGTATTTCGGGTAAAGAGGTTCGTAATTTCCTTGATAATTTATTTCTTCCTTCTCATGAACCAACGAGATGGGTGAAATGCATACCAATCAAGATTAATGTTTTTGCTTGGAAAGCACGTGATTTTCTTCCTACTAGAGTTAATCTTGCTCATAGAGGAATTGAATTGGAATCTTATTCGTGTCCGTTATGTTCGACATCGAGGAAGACACCAATCATCTTCTTTTCGGGTGTGCTTTGGCTCATAGCATCTTACGCCGGATATGCCGTTGGTGGGATCTTGATTGGCGTGTTTTGGTGAATTTTTCCGATTGGGATTCTTGGTTTTCTTCGATTCGGCTTCCAATCAAAGTTAAGTTATTGTTGGAGGGTGTTTGCTACATTGCGTGGTGGTTTATTTGGGATTCAGAACCGTACCATTTTCGATGAGACATCTCCTAGAAGACCGGTTCTTTTCGATGATAATGTTTCTTTCTCGCTTAATTGGTGCTCTAGTAGATGTAATAGGGCGTTTTCATGGGATTCTTGGTTTAAAAATCCTAACCTTATTTCCTTGTAATGTTCTTCTAGCGTCTTGCTAGTTTTTTTATAAAATCGTTGCCGTTCAAAAAATATATATATAGGTTGTGTTTGGCGAAGGGTTTGTGGTGGGTTTATGGGGTTTGGGCTTTTAAAATAAGCCCGTTTATAATATAAGTCTCGTTGTCATGTGGGCTTTTGATCATAAGCCTCTAAAAGGAGCTTAAAACTTTAGCCTCATAAAAAAGGCTAAAATCCATAAAAATATCTAACATATACAAAAACTAATTTAATTATTTACTTTTTAGTAATTTTGCAATAATAAGCTTAAGCTTAAGCCCATTTGTCAAACAAGTTTACGAAAATACAAATTTCAACTTCAGCTTATAATAAAAGCCCCAACCCCAGCCCAAGCGCAAACCCAACCTCATTCATCATACCAAACATACCCATAGTGGACTTTGGTGAAAGTAATCTGTTATTGAAATCAAGATGTAGTCAGAGATAAAGATGGAGCGAGATTAAAAATTGAAATTAATTTTATAAGCTACATGAAGCAGCATTTGATTTTAAGAGATTATGATAAATTATTTTTTTAAAGTCTTTTATAAGCTCCGTCTGCCAAATAAAACTTAGATTTTAGGTATTTTTATTTATTTATTTATTTATTTTTTATATAAAAAAAGTATCTTGTGTGACCCAATGAATTAACTTAAACGAAAGTGCACTAAAAGAACATAAAATAAGGAAAGAATGATTAATATAAGAGTAAATTACATAAAGGGTCCCTATGGTTTGTCAAAAATTTCACCTATCATCCTCAACTTAAAGTTGCATGAATGGTCCTCTCGAGGCAAAGAATAACATGAATGGTACTTTTGTTAGCAGGTGTTAAGTTTATTCCGTATATATTACACTTTAGCCCTCGTTAGTTAACGATCGTTACATCGCTTATCCTTTATTGTAACGACCGCTTATAATTTAAAGTTTCGACTTTAGCTTCGCTTTTATATATTTTTATCCGTTTTCCTCCGCTTTTATCACGTTTTTCGTTTTAGTCGTTTTATACATTTTCTTACGTTTTCATCCGCTTTTATACGATTTCAGCCGGTTTTATACGCTTTCATCCATATTTATACGTTTTCTTACGTGTTTACCCGTTTTATATGTTCGTCCGTCTTTCTTACGTTTTCGTCCGCTTTCATACGCTTTTTTTACGTTTTCATAAGTTTTTATCCTTTTTCATATGTTTTTTGACCGTTTTCATTCGTTTCTATACGTTTTTATCCATTTTTATATGTTTTCATCCATTTTCATTCGTTTTTATATGTTTTCGTCAGTTTCTTTTACGTTTTGATTTGTTTTTACCCGTTTTTATACGTTTTCATTTGTTTTTTTACGTTTTTTTCATCTTTGTCCATTTTTATATGTTTTCGTTTTCTTTTTTTACGTCTTGACATGTTTTTATCCGTTTTCATCTGTTTTTAAATGTTTTTCTTAGGTTTTCATACATTATTATCCGTTTTATATGTTTTTGTTTATTTTTCTTAGGTTTCTTTTTATGTTTTAATACATTTTCATATGTTTTTATACACTTTTTACGTTTTCATAGGTTTCATCCATTTCATATGTTTTGACCGTTACTATATTTCTTTATCCGTTTTATATACTTTCTTACGCTTTTATCCATTTTCATTCATTTTATTTGTTTTCGCCCATTTTTATGTATAAAATGGATGAAAACATATAAAACGGATAAAACGTATTCAAATGTAAAAAACAGACGGAAACATATAAAAGCGAATGAAAGTGGATAAAAACGTAAGAAAAGGTATAAAAATGGATAAAAAAATATAGAAACGGTCACAAAAATATGAAAATGGATGAAAACCATTGAAAACGTAAAAAAAGCGTATAAAAACAGATGAAAACGTATAAAACATAAAAAAAACGCAAGAAAAATAGACAAAAACATATAAAACGGATAATAATGTATGAAAACCTAAGAAAAACATATAAACACGGATGAAAACGGATAAAAACATGTCAAGACGTAAAAAAAAGATGAAAACATATAAAAATGGACAAAGATGAAAAATACGTAAAACAACAAATGAAAACGATAAAACGGGTAAAACATATCAAACGTAAAATTAATATAAAGTTGTTATAGGATAAATAAATCATGCGAATGTAACGACTTTAGCGGTATTTCGGTTAGAAAGGCCATATATCACGCCGATGATGCATGGGAATGAATGTCGAGTGGTAGGCCTAACACAATCAACACTATGACACCGCAAAACACGCTCCTAAGTCTACAGGAAAAAGTATATTTTTAATTACACTCCTATATCCACCATGAGTCTATATCATCATGTTAAAAACCCTTAATAATTTCACAACAACAAATAAAACAGCTCTAAAATGGCGCTAACTTGTCCTATGTTGTTAATTTGTTTGTGCCACATTGTTTTGTTGTTACTTTGTGGGCTGTGTTACGCAGCCGATCCTGTTGTGAATTATGAACTCGAGTACTCGTACATTACTGCTTCTCCGCTTGGTGTTCCACAACAGGTCACTTTCGATCAGTTGATTTTAGTGTTACATCAAATGTCTCAGTCAGACTATTTTACTGCTAGCTGTTTGTGATATTTTTAGTCTTCCAAAATATGTTGATTTTTACCCTTGCATTGTTTTGCTGTTATGTCAATAATATACTTTCATTTTTGTGTGTATACTATAACAACATAAAATGATAAAAATACCCTATTGTTGGTAAAATTGATCACAGGTTATAGCAGTAAATGGAAATTTTCCAGGTCCGGTTATTAATGTTACCACCAATTACCATGTTGTCGTTAACGTCAAGAACAAACTAGATGAAAACCTCCTCATTACATGGTATGGCTGATATGCTTTGATTTGAGTTAATGAACATTGTGACTAAAGTACTATAGCGTATGTTTTGAATATTGAACTTATATATTGAATAGGCCTGGAATAGAAATGCGACGTTCTTCTTGGCAAGATGGGGTACTTGGTACTAATTGTCCCATTCCTCCGAACTGGAACTGGACATACCGATTTCAAGTTAAGGATCAGATCGGTAGCTACCATTATGTTCCTAGTACTAACTTTCAACGAGCAGCAGGCGGATTTGGTGGTTTAGTTATCACTAATCGTAAAGTTATTCAACTTCCTTTCAACATGCCTGATGGAGATATAGTGATTACTATTGGCGATTGGTATACCAAAAACCACTCGGTTAGTATTTCATCATATAACAAATACATATCTATGATAAATTGGTAGCAGTACCTTTGTAGTATCTGATATATGGTTTTGTGCATAAAGGTACTAAGAGCGTCTCTTGATGAAGGAAAGGAGCTCAGTATGCCAGATGGCGTCCTGATTAATGGCAAGGGACCTTATAAGTATAATTCGAGTATACCAGATGGCATCAATCATACAACAGTTGATGTTCATCAAGGTAGAACTTATAGAATTCGTGTGGTAAATGTTGGAGTCTCAACTTGTTTGAATTTTCGGATTCAGAGCCATAACTTGCTTTTAGCGGAAGCCGAGGGACATTATACATCCCAACAAAACTATAGTAGCTTTGATATACATGTCGGACAGTCTTACTCGTTTCTAGTTACTATGGATCAAAATGCAAGTACCGATTACTACATTGTTGCAAGTGCAAGATTTGTAAATCAATCAGAATGGCAACGAGTTACAGGGGTTGCTATATTGAAATATGCGAATTCAAAGGAGATGCATCCGGTCCTTTACCTGACGCTCCAAATGATGTCTATGACACTTCGTTTGCTTTGAATCAGGCTATGTCCATAAGGTATATTTCTCCCATTCTTCTTCCTTTTTGTTTTTCCTATTACTACAAACCGGTTTGTACGCATACCAACAACGCCTTGCATCAAAAGTTCAATGATTTTGGCGGGTTTAGTCAATGTTCCTAATTCAACATTATGCTCTTGTGACTGGAATTTTGTACCTAAGATAGCTTGTATTGATAAAAAAAATAAAAATAAAAATAAATTTATGAGAAATCTAAAAATTTGGGAGTCTAGCCCCCAATGAAGAAATTGGGCTCATAGTTGAGCACGTTGGGATATGTTGGTGGGCTGTTTGTATATAAACTCATGTTGATTAGAATCATTACTGATCAAAGTTTATGTTTATCAGGATGAACAACTCCGCCAGTGGAGCTCGCCCCAACCCACAAGGATCTTTTCACTACGGTTCCATAAATGTAACTGACACATATATCTTAAGAAGTCTTCCACCGAAAACTATAGATGGGAAATGGCGTGCTTCATTTAACGGGATTTCATTTGCCAATCTTGATACACCAGTGAGGCTTGCAGACAATCATAAAGTGAAAGGTGCTTACAAACTTGATTTCCCAAAATTGCCACTAAACGACTCGTCGCGTGTAGACAGATCCATCATCAATGCTACCTATAAAGGATTTGCAGAAATCATAATACAGAACAATGATACTGCAGTTCAAAGCTTTCATATGGATGGTTATTCATTCTTTGTTGTCGGGTATTTTATCATTAATCGTCCTGCTTTTGCATCTTCTGTTTTTACCCTTGGAAATGTTGGTAACAATAGCATTTGCTGATCTTTAGGATGGCCTATGGGAATTGGACAGAAAACAGCCGGGGTTCTTATAATCGATGGGATGCTATTGCACGCTCTACTACACAGGTGAGTTGGGTAACCTAATACACAGGTGAGTTAGGTAACATAATTCAAGCTTACCCATTTATATATAATAGGTTTTCCCGGGAGGATGGACAGCGATTCTTGTTTATCTTGATAATGTAGGAGCTTGGAACCTTGGACAGTAAATCTTGATAAATGGTATCTAGGCCAAGAAACTTATATAAGAATCATCAATCCGAAGATCATGACCAGAAAACAGAATTGCCACCGCCTGATAATGCCTTGTTCTGTGGTGTTCTCGGACACTTGCAAAAGTACGTCTCACAACTTAAACGTTTTCTACAATTTTTTGATTTTTTTAATTAAGATCGGATACTAATTAACCCCTGTCATTGTGTTTGCATTTTCAGGCCTCAAAAAACAGTGTCTTCAGCAGGATCAACAATTTTAAAACTTTCAAACCCAAATTCTTTGTTGCTGATGGCATTTGCAGCTGTTATTTTTACGATGATTTAAAAATTGTAGATCAAAATTACTTATTCAAAAGGGAATTAATGGGTCATTAGAATGCCAGTGATAGTTTAAAGATGGTTACTTTTGTTGGCAAAAACTAAGGATCCTTTTGTGATGGATGCAATTCCAACTTGTTTATAGAACGAATGAATTTAGATTTTATCTTACTCGTATCAATGCGTTTTATTAGTACAAGGTAGAAGAATTAAGTGAAAATGTATGTGAAAACATCTAAATATTCAACTATGTGCATTAAGATTTCATATATCTTGAAATTACTTTATGAACCGTTGCCCACTTGGCCATATGTTGGTTTTAAATTATCGATCGGTATTAAATTATCAATAGTTGAGCTAGATGGAAATACAGTAAGAATATGATTATATTGTCTCCTGGAAGCAAAACACATTCATAAAAAAAATTATACCGTCAGTTCAGTTCCCTTAAGCATTTGTTAATCAGATGACAAATATCGAGAAGCATGTTTATATTTTGTACCTATCGAAAAGAAAAAACTGATAGTGGTAAACATATGTTGTTATTTTAAAGGTCAAGTGGTGTAGAATTATTACTACGTATATTATTTTTTTTAACTGAAATGAAAATGGGTCAAACGGGTGAACTTAGAATATTATTGCACTGATGCAGCTTTTATCATCATATTTCGACATATATTTTACTATAGCATCAATAAAAATAATGTTTACGAGCCAATCATACCAAGTAACGAGAGCGATTCCATTTTTCGATAGTTAGAATCCAACTACAGAGCGTACACAAAATGTATACCATTCACGTAACCTGAATTAAAGGCGATTCTGGTTACTACTTTTTTCCTTTTACTTGAAGTCAAACTTTCGATTTTTCGATAGTTAGAATCCAACTACAGAGCGTACACAAAATGTATACCATTCACGTAACCTGAATTAAAGGCGATTCTGGTTACTACTTTTTTCCTTTTACTTGAAGTCAAACTTTTCCAAATAACGAGGTCGAATGTATGGAAAAGAGACTGCAGGGTGAATGATAGATGTTGGGTGTGTTGAAATTAACTTGATTGCTTTTACAAGATATCATCAAGATTTTGATTTCATCCCCACTTTCCAAACAACACATGCTTATATATATCCATACAATTCTTTGTATGTTCAGGACCACTTTCTGCCAACATCAAACAAGCTGGCTACATAGTAGTCATGAACTCATCATCTATTATACATGTTATTTCAGTCTGCTCCATCTATGCATGCTTAATTACTTGCTAGTTGGTCAAATGAGCTATTATCACGGTCATAAAGACGAAGAAACGAGCAACAATTTTCATCTCATCATGTACATTTCTTTCCCATTTCATTTTTTTCTCTTTAATTTCTCGTCGTTTCCTCGTACATCTTGATCGAGTATGACCTTCATATTCATTTATATATAGTTGTTACAATAGCAACATCTTAACGATGTGATGACACTACTTGCGAGTTATTTTTCAATTTATTTACCAGAAGTCATTTTTCACCTTATATTCGTAACGTTTATTTTGAATACTTTTCTAGCTTTACATAATTTGTGTGAAACTTTCTTTATCTTCTAGCAGAGAAGTTTGAAATATAACGAAGAACTTTAACCAACACCCCCACAATAGATGATGTATGATCAAGCTAGTCATTTTTTAATTATGTTTTAAGCTCTTAGTTTGAGTAGACGACGCCAAGTCTCCAACGTTTATATTAAAAAATCGACACATGCCTATCTTTTAAGATTGAAGTAAACAACTTTATGTAGAAATGACACACCAGAAAAAAGAAATAATATACAATTTATTGATTTAATAGCAATCTGTCTTCAAAGGAAAGTAACCACTGATAAATTGTACTAGTATGTAACCAACAAGCATTCTCTCCCTAGCTATCTGCCCATGTGTTGAGGTAAACTTAAACTCCAAGCAGACTACAATTTCTACATACAATAGGACCAAAAAGGGCAACATGGCATTATCATATTTGTGCCAAATACATGATGTGTAATACTACAGTAACTATCAATGTTGGTTCAGTCTTTCGATATGAACTTTCTAACTTGAATTGAATAACTAAAAGAATATGATCTATACACTTCTTTGATATTGAAGATTTTATCCTTACATATACCAATTGTTGCATATATCGCCTCGTATGAAAAACTTAGGATACAAAGATTGAAGGTTTAAATTTTATGGTTGGAATGAAAAATCCCTTGAACCGACGTATGAATTGTATATACTAATTTGGGTCTCCATAGACCTAATCCTACATGCATGTATATGTATCTTGAACATGCCATCCACCTTCAGGTCAAATCCCCGTTAAGGAGAGGTTTTGCACGTATACACAGTCAAATCTTTGGATAAACTTTTATACCGTAGCTAAAAGTGAATATTTCGGCATTGTATACTCAAGTTAAAAAGCATGCATGAGTTATATTCATTATCATTTACCCATGGGTTAGGTAGTGATCAAAATGGCCTCTCTTAAGCCCTGCTAGCCTTTTGAACTACATACGAAAGATTTATAACTCGATCTTATTCAATTTTTACACAAAAGTATCTTCTTTATAATTGGCGTTCTACGTACTTATGAACTGGTTGTAATTTGCCCTAATAACCATAGCTTAGCGATCTTGATACCGAAATGTATATATTATTGGTAGTGAACCACCTGTGTATATGTATATGTATATGAATAATGGATATATAGATGGTAACACTTAGACACAAAGCATGGTGTTAGAAATAATTAGCACAAATAAAAGTCTTTTTTAAGCAAATAAACAACAATTTAATAAAAATAACAGCGCATGCAGCTGCAAGTTATAGGCATGATAATGAAGCCCATTACACATAACAGACAATGGTGTGATCCCAATTCAAGTGATCACAATATAAAAACAGCACCCCGAAACCTATTTCTTTGATGGTCTTACTTACAATAGTTCCCATCAAACTGATTAACTGATAGTGCTAATCAAGGGGTATATAATCCTCTATATAGGCCGGCTAGATACATCAGTTAATAATAAGGTTACACATGTGACGCATTAAGTCTTTATTATGTACAAGAATTAATAAGAGTTAATAACTTCAAGAAAATAAGGAGTCTTTCGGTTCTCATCATTTCCATAGGTCTATTTGGCAACCGGAGATGGAATTTGATGCCTCTTCTGGTAATACAGTGTGTTCTTCTTCCGTTGGGTACGATTGCTCTTGATTTTCATTATTTGAAACATTATCTTGGTTAAGTAATTGTGATGCAACAAACTTGTCGAAAACACGCCAATCTGTCACTTGATCGTTATAGTTTTGGCCTTGATGTTGTGATTGGATGTTGTTATGCTCTTGTGTGATCGGCAAGGAAGGCTGCATATGAATGCTTCCTTGGTTTATGTCAAGACCGTAACTGGGCATGGAAGAATTGCATGTTGGGAGGAGTTTCGGACTCTCTAAAAGAGGAAGTTGGAGATGATGACCTGGGATAATCTGGTAATTTTGCAAATGATCTTGTTCTTTCTTGCAAGAACCATAAGGGTACTGGTATGAACTGTTACCCAAGTTGGATCTAACGTTGTTGTTCTGCGTTGGTGAGTCAATCTCGGGCATGAATGAGACTTGTTGATCATCGTACCACATTAGTTCATGATCACTTGCTCTCCTCACTATGGGTAGTCTTTTCTTGAACACCCTACATACCACCCATCCTTCTTCCTGTTTCAAATACAAAAATAATCACATTAAGATCATGGAATGACCTATTTTGATATTCTTAATTTGGTAGTGTAAAAAGAATCGAAGTTTATAATTTTAGTGGATTCCTTGGAATATAAATAGAGCGCATACACTAATCAGAAATTTACGTATAGGAATCTTAAATAACAAACACCATTTTATGATAGATTTTCATCATAAGAAGCAAAATATTAGTATGTTTAACACTGGCTTGCCTGTGTTGTGGTCGCATTTTCATCTGTTTCAAGGCGATACTGTGCATTATCAATCTGATTTCAGCCCATTAGGTGCACGACCTTTATAGTACACCAACGTCTTTCTCATTCCAACCAAATCATGCTTAGAGTAAATAGCTTTGTCCCTTCCTGTAGCTTTCCAAAATCCAGCTGCAGTAGCTCTATTTGTGCGAGAACCAGTCGGGTACTTCTTATCCTTATGACTAAAGAAATACCAATCATTTTGCTCTTCAGTACCAAGCCTGCACAGCTCTATTTAAGATAACAATATTAGCATGAATCTTTCTAGTAGAAATCATTTATGATATCGGGAGAAATTAATTATGCATGTGTACAATTCATATGACTGTGCGTTGATGTTAAAGAAAATCTAGATAGACGTTCAATGCATGTTTGGCAGTTGGCAGATATCGTGACCTTGAAGTTCAAACAAATTGAAGAGCATAATTATCCATATCTACTGGTTGACACATATTGTGAGGTTATTAGTATATGTACCTTGAAGATCCCATGGCTCAATTTTGTAAAGATCGACATCTCTGATGACGTCTAATTCAATTGCTCTTGAGTTAATCTTTTTCCGAAGGTAGTAATCCACAAGTTCCTCATCAGTGGGATGGAACCGAAAGCCAGGGGGAACATGAGAAAAAGTATTCATGTTTTCCTCTTTCTATATAGAACTAGCTTGAAACCTGCAAACAATTTATCACCTTTATCAGTATAATTACAACTTCATTGATACATGAACTAACATGTAAACTAAACTAAGATGTATGCGTTTCATGAGTGCTTTATCCATAGCTTGACTAAACATTAATCATGAAAGAAACAAATTAAAGACATGTTGGATTGAGTAGCTTAATGCATATAAGCTCAATATAACAAGTAAGTACATTGTAGAGATAAGAAGGCAACCTGAAACCATTGTACTTCATAATGAATTATGGTTGTGCTTAGTAGAATTGAATATCTGAAATCAAAGGTTATACTGGATAATTTATGGATGTATGGAGCATAATATATTGATCTAATTGAAGAACTGACTAATTCTAACCAAAGGGCAGCGTTTAAAAGCAGTACCTAGTGCTAACAACTCTAATCACATGATTGAACTGTGTATCGAACAACCTAGTTCACATTAACCAATAGTAGACTGCATAGCAAACGGATCATTATCTGTTATATTATTTTCTTATATTCCCAAAGTTCACTTAAAAGAGAGGTGTGTATTAAAATCTGAAACCTTAAAACTGTAAACAAGTTGAATGACATAAAAGAGAACATATAATGATCATATACTTTCTCAATAAACATTTATAGTAAAACTTTTATCGTGAAACTCTATCGATCACCTTTTTCTTGTTCACATATATATAGAAAAAAAATCTTCAGACCTAGAGCTTCATGATGATAACAAAAGTTATATTCAGGAAATGATCTTAAAAATTGTGATTATTTTTTAAAGTTTTCCATCTAAAATATGAAGGAACATAAATGGTTATTACCGTAGTAATTAACATGTAGTACAGACTTAAAAAATATGTCATCATTGCTAGCTCACAAAACACAAAACTCATAGTAAAGTAGCGAAAGACGATTGATAAATATTTATAACTAGATAGAAAGAAACTTACAAACAAGAGCGAAACTGGCGTGGGAAACTAAGAAAAATTAGTTAATCTTTTTAGGAGTGATGACTAGTGTAGTTCCTCCAAGCATATAGCATGAAAAGAATAATGGAAACTAGGTTTTCAAATGATTCTAGAGTTTGATAGATCCAAGAAGATACAAAAGATTGATCGACTTGATGAAAAGAGAAAAAGGAAAGTTTTCGTTTGTCTTTGAGATTTGGACCAATTCTTTCTTATTTGGTTGAATGGTTCACGTCCCGAGACAAAGATGGGAAGATGCTAAAAGTGGAAAGCTCAAGAGAATGAATTAGGGTTATATAAGGAGGGAATGAAGCAGAAGAAGAGTTGAGAGAGACAAAGAAACCCTAATGATGACATAACATGGTCATATGGGTAAGTAAAAGCTAAAGTGAATTTGTTTGTTTGTTGTAGCCTATCTTTGTCTTTCACTGTCAGATGGCTGCTAAATTGGTGGCCAAGATTATTTTTCCTCCTAAATATCTGTTATGACTAGCACCAATTCACCAGCAACTGATCGTGACCTTATTATCGTTCTATTTCGACTTTAAGGTTCGAGTTTTAGTTCATTTGTATGAAACATATATCAAAGTGCTTGTGTCCTAATGATACCCAATGTGTGAAATAACATTAAGTTGTAAACAAACGAACAAGATGGGTAACGAGTTGTTGAACATAACGCGATGTCATTTGTTTAGCGAATTAATGCATGCAACGTTTTCTAATTCTTTCCCGAAATAGTTTATGATATGATGGATCCTCCATAGCTAGTAATAATGCGTGATCATTATAAATCTTAGCTAGTAATACGTTATGATTTACATTTGTTTATCCAAAACTTATCGTATTAAAACTTTATATTATGACTTGGTATAAAGTCAAAGATTATAATAAGTTCTAACATGATGAAAATTTAACACGGATTACCTTGCTCACTTTGTTGGTTAGAGTACATCATTTGCATTTTTCCTACACCTTAAAAAGTTGTTTTACATAATAGTAGTATTCATTGTTCCTCTTTAGGGCCGTAAACGAGCAGGATGAGCAGAATAAATAAACGAACACGAACGTTTAATGGACAAATTTTCTTGTTCATTTTCGTTTATTATGAAAATAAGGTTATTCATGTCTGTTTATGTTCATTCAATTAAACACTAAACGAACATAAATGCACGTTGAAAAATAAACATAAAATCTACACAAATATATTCCTTTCGTCTCAAAAAGAGTGTCCACAAACGAAAAATGAACAAATTATGATATGAGTAATTAATGCTAATTTTGATCGATAAAAGTTATTTTACCCTTATAGTTAATATAGAGATTAAAATGAGCAACTAACATAAGTTTTGGTTATAAGGGTAAGGTAGGAAAACTAGTAATTACTGGACATAATTCTTGTCCATATATAAAAATTGACACTTATGGACAAACATAAATAGTAAGTAGACACTTTTCTCGAGACGGAAGGAGAACATAGTACTTTTAATATAAATGTTGTTTCGTTTAAGTAGACCTATAGAAGTATATTATAAAAAGATACGACAAATGAACATAAACAAATAAATGAACGTAAAAGAACGTTAACGAACACATAATCGACGTTCACGGACATAAATGAGCGGACAAGATTTTGTTCATGTTCGTCCATTAATCTAACATAAAATATTGTTTATGTTCGTTCAATTAATAAATAAACAAACTTTTTACCAAACAGTTTATAAAATGTTAACTAAACGTCCAGGTTCGTTTCTGACCCTATATGTTTTACAACATATCTTAACTACATAATACACTAACAAAAATGATAAATAAAACAACATTCCAATATCATTTTTCTTATATATCTCTACTACTTGTAAAGAGTGTATCTCTTTTTCTAAAACTTGAAACTTGAATCTTGAAACTTAAATAAATGTAGTTTTACTACCCTTAAGTACCCTTTAAACTTGACAACTTTTTAAAAACTTGAGAACTTAAATAACGTCTTTTGTTAATAAAAAACACACATTTTGTGTTTCAAAAAACATACGTTTTACATCAAGAGTCGAACCAGAATCACTATTTCTCAAGCATAATTATTCGTCGTTATATGCCGTCGCTTTGCGCGAATATTCATCTAGTTATCAATAAACCAATTAACTAAGCTGAACTCGATGTTTTATGACACATTGTGGAATATTATAGATACAGAAATAGAAAAGAAAAAAAAATGATGGATAAAAATGCAAGTTACCGCGATTATTATTGTAGAGAAAAAGGTGTTGTTATGGGACATGATTAAACGGAGTTCGTCACATATAAGCCTCGTCTCCACCACCGACGGTAATCATTTCGTTACCCCGTGCGCCCATCTTTCTTAAAATACTCCTTTTTTATATTCTACTATACTCTTCTCTCCTTTTCATAAAACAAATATTCCTAAATAAATACTTATATTGTTTTTGTTGTCGAAAACATGTTGGCTAGAAACTATGTGCTTATTTTTAATTTACAAGATTGACAACAAAGTGATTAATGTGTTTTTGTACTTCCAACTTTTCACATGAATTGAAGTTTCTTTATGAAGTATGTTTTTGGACGGATTTTTGTTTTAAGACGAGCCGTAAATCAATGTACTATACATTTGAGTTGGCTATCAAAATATTATGAGACTTATACGAGAAAACTGATAACGTATAGTATCATGATTATGTTGTGTAGTTTTTTCTTTAACTGCGTATATAGTTTTATTTGCGATTTGCTAAAAGAGTTGCAAGAAAGTGAAAGAACAGATGATGGGTTATAAATAAAAGCTAAACAAACCAATCATATTAACATTTATCTTTAGCTTTTAAGCCAAGAATTAAGAACGTTTAACATTTTCAAGAATCATATGCAAGCGAGGCTTGCGGTGTAAAAAGAGTGGTGCACAAAACGATTGTTTGTGCTAGATAAATGGTGATATGCATTTTTAGATAAATGGTAAAAATCCATTTCAGTGAACCCTTGTACTGTATTTATTAGTCATGATACAAATAAGTTAACTTGGGTTTTGACGAAAGAATGAATTTCATATCTCGCTTTTATTTTCAGTTCATGATTAATTTCATATATGCCTAAATTGCAACTATTCATTGCATAATATACAATATTTTGGTTAAACATGAAATTTCTAATTTAAGAAAAAGGGATACGATATTGATTCTTGATGAAAATCTATCAAGATATTAACATAACCTTTAAAGTTAGGTTTGAAATTCTAAAACAACTTATTTTCATGTTATGTCTACTTTATGAAATTGATGGTTATCATCAACCATGTAAACTATGTTGAAAGCAATGTTTTAAAACCCGGGTTGATCCGGCCGGTTCAACCGGTTGACCTGAGAACTTGTTAGGAGACGGGTTGGATGTTGCTGGGCTTTTGCCTATTTAAGAACCGGATTGAACCGGCGGTTTTTTCATTGACCGGGTTGACCGGTTTATAAACCCGTAGGTCATGACTTTTGTTCTTTTTTTTTTTTTTTTCTTTAAACAAAAAATCTTTTCTTTCCTCTAACACTAAAAACCCTTTAGTCATTTCGTTTCGCTAAACTCAAAATTTGTGTTTGGTTAAGTTCTATTTATATGGACAAACATGTTATAATTGAAAGGTTTATAGTTAAATTGAAAAGTTAAAATCATTAAGACATGGTTAAGTTTTGATGAAAAGTATTGAAACTATGAAAGAATGAGATCGTCGGATATGTTCTTTATTTACTAAACGTGTAATTATGTATATTCTCAGTATTTTTTCTCATATTTCATTTAAGAGAGCCCATTTCTAACGGTTGTTGTATAACTTATATAGTGATAAACTTCTTACATACCGACGAGATCTAATAATCTTTTATATATAACTTATTGTTTACTTTTGTACTTAAATATTTCAATCACATAATAAGAAAATAGATACTTTAAAAAATACTTATTAAAGATGTTATGAAAAATATACATATGTAGTATAGAACCTGGTTCGACCGTGGTTGAACCGATAACCCGATGAACCGACGACTGATAAAAAAAAAACCGAGTTTTAAAACATCGGTTGAAATTGTATAATGTTTAATTCATATTGTAACAAGCTAAACATATCTTGAAATATTTATCTTACTTTTACTCTCTATTTTTATATATTATTATTTAAGCTGTTGAGTGTCCCTTTGGAAGTTGATGACAGAAATAAGGTGGGCCCATAAATTCGTATCATTGACGTGGCCGTCTGTGGGTGGCTGAATCGTAACTCAACCAATAATATTGCTGCAATTTCAATACTTGTTGGGCCCACTTGTCTAATTGCCCTTCGCGCCATCTAAGGGTGTGTTTGTTTATTAAGATGTTTTGGATGCCATCGCGTCTTAAAACTGTCTAATGTTGTTTGTTTTTGTATACCGATTTTAAGTCTTTCGTTTTAATTTATTTATTAAACCAACGTAATACGATAATAAGAACTTATGAAATATAAACATTTATCATAAATATAACATAGTTAATAAACAATCAAATATATTCATAAAGTTTACAAAACGATTATGAGTAAATGTTATATCTAAACTCAAAAGAAAAAAAAAACAAATACTTGTATGATTTTGTACCGGGCTTAGATTAAACATGCACTTTTCTAATGATTATGGTAAATTTCAAAATCAAATACTTGTATGATTTTGTGTAGGTTCAAATCAATATATCTTTGTACAAGTCGATCCAATCTAGAAAATATTTGTTTAAATGAAAATTTAGATAATATATTTTTAAAACTACAAATAACTTAAAATTGAGTAATGTTAGTTTACTATATATACAATTGATTAAAATAATAATAAAATGTCAGGTTTGAATTTTTAAATTTTTTTTTACAACTTTAACATTAAATTTCTTTGCTTGTGTTAAAAATATTACGTTAGATAAAATAATATTAAAATTTTAAAACTAATCTATTCTTATATATATTATATAACACAACCAAAATATTTATGATCAAAGTTAAGAAAGAAAGACTTAAAATTTCAAACTTTTAATATGGGACTAATAATAACTACCACTAAATTGGATATTTTAAGTATTATTTAATTCTTAAACTTTATCATTTTTTACTTTTAACTCATAGATTTTTTTCTTTTAATGACTACAAATTGAACCCATAAGTTTTGCATCAAAGGTCAAACCAAAATCACGATTTCGCAAATATAATTATTTGCCTCTATACGCTGCTGCTTTGCGCGGGTGTTCGTCTAGTATCGTACAATAGACAAACTTAAGGAACAAAACCAATATTTATATATTACAGTAAATCGTGGTAGTGTTTATTGAATTGCTAATGATATTTGGTTATAATATATAGCAAACGGAAGATCCTTGGTGAAGATGTCGGCGTACTAGTAGCCAGAAGGAACATGTAAACACAAACTTGACCAGCTGCAACCTGATCCCGAACGAAGTGAATGTTAATCTTGATATGCTTCGTGTGTTAGTGTTGCACGGGGTTAGCATACAAGTAGACGACACTGAGGTTATCACAATATACAATAGTAACGCTATGCAATGGAGAACGAATCTCATGAAGAAGATTCCGCAACCAAGATGTCTCAGCCACGACATTGGCAACACCATGGTACTAAACTTTGGTACTAGACCGTGAGAGATTATATTGGCGCTTGGAGGACCAAGATAGTAAATTGTTGCTAAGAAACACACAGTAGCCGAAAGTAGACCCTCGAGTGGTGGGTGGGGCATCCTGCCCAATAAGCATCCGAATAAGCAACTAAAGATGAAGTCGAGGATGCATAAAGCTGAAGACCATAATCGAAAGTACCATGTACATAACGTAAAATTCTTTTGAAAGCAGCAAGACGAGGCTCTCGCGGACCATGCATATGAAAACAAACTTGTTGAACAACATAAGACAAATCAGGACAACAAGGCTCATGTACCCGAAGTACCATCAACTCCAAGTTTCGTCTCGTGGCCACGAGTGTCATGCAATAATGACAATTGTGCATACCATCGTGCTCAAGTATCTTTGTAGCATACTTTTGCTGACAAAGAAACATCACAGTATTAGTGCGGGTGATTGAAATGCCTAGAAAATTGATTAACGAAACAAGATCTATCATGGAAAACTCCTGATGAAAATTATCTTCTGTAGAAGAAGCAGTAAGCAATATATCATATACATAAAGAAGTAAGTAAGCAATATTTGAACCCTGCTTATATATGAACAAAGACGAATCTCATCTACCATGATGAAACGAATCACGAGTAACATAACTCAAAACCATTGAAACCGTGCTCATGGTGCCTATTTCAAACAACATAAAGAGCGAGAAGGGGCGAGAGTAAGGATCTTGCGGATAGTAGCCCGCTTAACAACCGGATTAAAAGTCTCATCAAAGATTTAACAACGAAGTTTACCTTTAACCATTCACTTTTAGGAGGAGGAATGCCTTCAGTGATTGTGGAAGCGGTTTTGCGTGTGATGTGATCCAAACGTTCCAACCCTTCATAGTAAGTTTTGAAGAAGTAGTACAACGAGGAGTAGTTTAACTTGGCGAAGTCGAGCTTGATGGGAACGAGAATGTTGATGGGTGAGGGTGGCGAGGAGTTTATCCATTTGTGAGATGGTGGTGGGTGGTTCTAGGAGAGTATTAACCATGGTAGAGATTGGATGAGGAAGTTAGGGTTTGATAGATGCACGGTGTGGAAGGAATGAGATGGATAGGGGAAAATAAATAGGGTTTGGTATAGGGTCGATGTAGGGCTGATACCTTGTAAATCGTGGTGTTGTTTATTGAATTTTTAATGATGTTTCATTACTATATATATACAAATTCTAACTAATGCATGAGCTTGACCCAATATATATGAGAAGGCGTCAAAACGTTTAAGGAGGTTCCAATTAACAGCTCTCGTGCTTTAAATTTTGTTATACAAGATTGACTTATCAGTTATCAACATACATTTATGTGACTATTTTCTCTAATTAACATTTTATTGAAAATGAGTAAGGTATATGTTGGTTGTGTAAGTGGAATGTATTTTCTGTATATCATTCATGAAACCGGAATCGTACATATATAATAGAATAAATTACACCGTTCGTCCCTGTGGTTTGGCCATAATAATATCGTAAGTCCCTCGACTTTCGTTTTTGCATGGTCGATCCTTATAATGGAGTTTTGTAACATCATTCGTCCTTATCAATTACATCGTTCTCCCTGTGTTTTGGCCTTAATAACATCGCAAGTCCCTCGGTTGTTAGTGATAAGGACGAATGGTGCTACAAAACTTCATTATAAGGACCGACCATGCAAAAATGAATGTCGAGGGACTTGCGATGTTATTATGGCCAAACCACAGGGACGAACGATGTAATTTACTCTATATAATATCAAAACCCTAAAAAGTAGAACCAGGACTACGATTTGGCAACAAAGATGCAGTACCATGTACCCCGTTATGAAGAAACTTACAATATTCATCAAACCAACACGAACCCTTATTAAAGTTAAGACACGGTTTGTTTACCTTTTTCGTAAAAGAAGCTGAACGCCTAGCATTGGGACCGGAGTTAGCCAACAAAACCATTGGTGATGAAGAAGTAGAATAAACAAAAGTGTCTTGAACTTGTGCTTTTAACCGCATTTCTTCCGTAGTGAGCATAGGACGGACCATTTTAAGGTCCGAAAAAGTTTCACGATGTGCAATAATAGTATACACGTTATCATATTTTGCGAGCAAGCCTTCAAGAGCAAAAGTCACAATGTTGTCATTGCTAATAGAGGACCCGAGACTTATCAAGATAGTAGCAATGTTTTCAATCTTACAAAAGTAAGCGTCAATACTCAAATCTCCAAGCTATAAGGCACGTAATTCGGTGTTCAAAGCAATGAAACGAGAACGCTTGTTATCATTAAAGATTTTGGCAATAAGATATCATGCTTCCTTCGCCGTTTGAGGATCATCAACAAAAAGTATAGCTTGAAGAGTCTTGGATAGGGTCACAAAAATCCCCGAGCGGATGATATAGTGTCAACCTTCATCCATTCCGCATCGAGAGGTGGCGAGGAACTCATAGTAACCTCACTAGTGCCCAAGATATGATCCAAAAGACCGTAACCACGACATAGGCTTTTGAAGAAGTATACCCATGACGGGTAATTCATCTCGTCGACATCCAACTTAACGGGAATAAGGTTATTGAGGTTCGTAATTGTCATAATTTTGTCAGAAAGTAAGATCACGGGTGGAGGAGGTGGTAGATTGCCTGTCATGATGTGATATTAGGATTTAGTGACAAGGTAGGGTTCAGTAACAGTGAGTTGTAGGAATATAGGGTTTGTATTAAAGTGTAATTTGTATGTAAGAGAGTAACAACAACAATGAGGAAACTTTGATACAAGAAAAACAAAAGGGAATTACCACATAAACTTAGTCGACTGGTTATATGACAAACCAACGATCGACTATTAACCAAAAAATCTTCACGTCAACTGGCTGTCAATTACAAAGCCAATGATCAATGTGTAAAAGTGGCGACTGGTTATCACAAAACCAACAGTCCTCCACATAAAAAACTAGGAACAGAGGTAAAAAACGAAAGAAAATTAGGGTTTAAGGATCGTAAAAGAGAGGCTCGATACTATGTAAATGGAATTTATTTTCTGTATATCATTCATGAAACCGAAATCGTACATATATAATATAAAAACCAAGGTTATAAATAGCGTGAGGCGTGGCATGGCGGCGAAGCCAAGCCTCAAGCCTTACGAGCCATAGCGAAGCTACGGCGTTTTCTAAGGCGTGAATAAAGGCGGCATAATTTTTTTTAGATTTTTATATTTGTATCATATTTCATACATACGTATATATATAATACATCAAGTTTACAAAAAGTGTTATACATAAGAAATAAACTCAAAAACTGAACTATCCTTACATTTTTTGTCATTTCTTTAAATAAAATGTTCTTCATCGGAGTAGTCGTGAAAACCTTCTTCACTCATTATATGAGTGGTAGAACCATATAAATAAGTTAAAAACTTGAAATTGATTTATAAAGCTACCATGCCTAACCCAAATCCCTTATATCAGTAATTCGTTAATTCTAGCCCAAATACTAGTAAATCCTTTAAAAGCTTCAAAATAAGGCGTCACGTCTCGCGCTAAGGAGCGCCTTATCGCGCCTTTTTGCGCCTCATCACACGCCACGCCTTAAGAAGACGCCTTGGTCTGTTTCGTAACGCCGAAGCCACGCCTCGCACCTTAGTGGCACTAAAGCGCGCCTTTTAGAACCCTGATCAAAACCCTAACAAGAGATACTTGGGCCTTAGCCCATACAATCCACAAACAGGCTATGTAAACATATGACTAACAGGTTGCGAGATAACCTTAAACGATGCTTGTCGATGTTTAATGTAAAAATGGTAAAGAACATACAACAACATGCAATTACACCCAACCAACCACCCTTTGGTGTATTTTATTTATCAACAGCTATAGTAGATAAGTCTCCAAATGGATGCTTACCAAACAAATACAAAGACAAGAGTGATCTCCTTCAGAAGGACACCACAAGAACCTCACTTACAAATACAATCAACTCTCAAACATTCAAGATCAAAGATGTTTGATCTTGTAACAATAACCAGAATCACAAAGTGTGTGAAAGAAACTAGAGAATATTGCTAGAGATATAAAACTGAACGAGAGAGAATAAGAAACCCTAGATCAGGATAGGACATTATATACACTCAATATTTTCACTTAAGCCCTCCAGAATAATCCATCTTGACATATTAGCTCAGCACTTGACATAAGCCTTGACCAAGAATGAGAATTGCCACATTCAGCCCCTCAATATTAAATAAGCAGCTTGACATTATCTTCAACACCCCTCCTCAAGCTGATTTCCAGAACCACCTTTAGCTTTATTATCATTCAAACTAGAACCAGAATTATTCACACCTGCAAACATGTCAAACAAACCAAGATTCTTGCAAAGAATCTTATGTTGAGACTGACCAAGACATTTTCTAAAAATGTCTGCAATCTGCTCATCAGTATGGAGCTTCTTAGTTACAATAAAACCAGCAGCCACTTTCTCCCTAATAAAGTGCACATCAATTTCAAAATGCTTTGTTTTCTCATGGAAAACAGGGTTAGCAGCAATTTGAATGGCAGCATTGCTATCACAATACACATTCACAGGATACAACTCATTTAGACCCAAACTATGCAACAAATTACCCAACAATATGACCTCACAAGCCACAGATGCAAGGCTTCTATATTCAGCTTCTGCTGAACTTTTAGACAATGTAGCCTGCTTTTTACTTCTCCATGAAATCAATGAATCAACCAAGAAAACACAAAAACGAGTAACAGATTTTCTAGTTTTAGGACATTTAGCCCAGTCTGCATCAGAGTATGCACTCAACTTAAGACTGTACTCTTTATTAAATTGCAAACCGCACCAAAGTGACCCTTTCAAATATTTCAAAACTCTTAAAGAACTTAAGATGAGACCAAGGATAATGCATATGTTGGCTTAAGCAATGTACATTATAGCTTATATCGGGTCTAGTATTAGTAAGATATATTAGTTTTTCAACCAATTTCTGATAAGCAGTAATATTATTTAGACCCTTCTGTTTACTAGATTCAATATGATTCAACACAGTATTCTCAGGAAGAGGTGTGTCAACTGGCTTAGCAGCCAACAAACCATACTCATACAACAACTCTAAACAATACTTCCTTTGAGATATACAAACACCTTGCTCATTTCTTAACACTTCAATTCCAAGAAAATATTTGAGCTCACCAAGATCTTTAATTAAAAACTTTGAGTTTAAAAACCTTTTAAAGCTACTAATCTCAGCCTCATCAACATAAACAAGAAGAGCAACAAAAATAGATCCCTTTTGTTTAATGTATAAAGAATAGTCAAATTTGCTTTGAACAAACCCATGTTCAACCAAAGCAGCAGTAAGTTTAGCATTCCACTGCCTCGGTGCCTATTTAAGACCATACAAAGACTTATTAAGTTTGCACACTTTTTTTTTATCATTACTATTATACCCTTTAGGCAATGTCATATAAACATCTTCAACCAGATCACCATACAAGAAGGCAATATTAACATCTAACTGATATAAAGGCCAAGACATTCTAACAGCAATACTAATCATACTCCTCACAGTAACCATTTTGACAACAGGCCTAAATGTTTCATCATAATCAAAACCCTCTCTTTGATTATAACCCTTAGCAACAAGCCTAGCTTTATACCTTTCCACTTCTCCTGTAGACTTATATTTAATTTTCCATATCCATTTTGAACCAATGGGTTTTCTACAAGGAGGCAAATCACATGCAGTCCAAGTATTGTTTCTATTTAAAGCTTCAACTTCATTATTCATAGCATCAACCCAATTAGGATCTTTAACATCATCATTATAACATATAGGTTCAACAGATTTATTCAAAGTAGAGGCAAAGCATTTATTATACACATTCAATCTTTTATAATCCACATACTTCTCAATACCATATCTAAGTTTGGAACTAAGCACATAATCATTAAACCTAATTGGTTGCTTAGTTTCTCTATTAGATCTTCTTATCACAGGAGACTGAATATCAGACTGCACATCATTATTTTCTTAACTAGTTTGAGATGATTCATTTAAATTTTGATTTACATTGCCCTCAGACCAATTTTGGTCACCATAGTTGGTTGCAGATTGCCACCCTTCCTGTTGCATTTGTGCAGTACATGTATTAATACCTTGTGTATTATCTGCTGCAACTAGGGAAGGTGTCTCACTGCCATACTCAACTGGTGTATCTCTCCCATCATCATTGGGACTTTGAGACCCCAGATTATCAAAAAAATTCAAATGATTTGCTTCCTTTACACATTGTGCATCTGTAGTATCATAGGTTTTCATTTTTAGTGGAAATACATTTTCATAAAATCTTACATCTCTGTGAAAAAACGCATACCTAGTATCCAAACTCAAAAGTTTATAAGCTTTTTTAACAGTAGAAAAACCTATAAGAATACATTTTTCAGACCTAAAACTCATTTTATCATGATTATTTAAAACAATTGCAAAACACAGATAACCAAAAGACCTCAAGTGGGAAAGATTAGGTTTTCTTTTGTGAATCATCTCAAAGGGACATTTACCTTTTAAAATAGAAGATGGCAGTCTGTTAATCAAATAGACAGCAGTTAAAATACAATCAGAATAGAACTTTAAAGGAATTCCCCCTGAAACATAAGACTCCTTGCCACATTAAGCAAGTGTCTATTTTTCCTTTCAGCAATCCCATTTTGCTGAGGTGTATGAGCATAAGAAGTTTGATGTATTATGCCAAGTTCAGAAAAAACTTGATGCATTTTCTTATTTACAAATTCTGTTCCATTATCAGATCTTACAGTTTTGATTTTAGAAGTAAACTGATTAGAAAACATGTTTATAAAGGACAAAAAAACATCAAATACTTCATCCTTACTTTTAACTAAGTATACCCATACAGCCCTAGATAAATCATCAGCTATAATAAAAAAATATCTATACCCTTCTCTCTAGTGACTCAGATGGACCCCATAAGTCCGGATGAACAAGTTCACCCAAAGTCTCGACTTATGGTCGACAAAGGAAAAGGTTCCTTGTTTGTTTAGCCCATGATGATTTCACATACAGCATGTAAGTATTCTTGGAGAAACCAAGATCGATGAAGAACATTCAAGACGGATCGTGAGAGTGACCCGATCGTTATGCCACACAAACTTAGACACATTATAAGACATGATCAAACTACGCTACTCACGGATTAACGGGTTGCATATCAAATAGATATAGACCATCGACTGGCTACCAGTCCCCAAGACATTCTCCCTTTTCAAGTCCTGAATATAACAATTATCCTCATCAAAACCAACAAACATCTTACTATATCTGATAAGTTTATTAACAGATAATAGACTAACACAATAACCAGGCACAACTAAAACATCATATAAAATCACATTATTTGTAAGTTTCAGATTACCAACATGACTAATAGTAGCAAGAGTACCATTAGGATGACCAACAGTAATTTGTAAACTAGATATATCAGCAACATTAAACATCCCTTTAGTAGAAATAGTTAGGTGCTGATTAGCACCATAATCAATAATCCACCCCAATGTAAGACTCTTAACAGTAAGAATAGAATTGGCAAAGTAATATTTAGAAAAATTCACATTAAACCAAACATTATGATTGAAGAATGAAGCCCTACCTGCCATGTTGGCATGTATGCTTCCAGAAGGAGAATCATTAATCAAAGACAAAAGTTTCTTCATTTGTTCAAAAGTAACCAGAAGAAGTGCTAGCAGAAGAAGATCTGTCATTTGGTTTAACCTCAACATTAGCATTATAAGTTTGTTTAAAACCATTTTGCTTAAAAGTGCCATTGGGTTTAGAAAAACTATGAGGAAAACCAATTATTTCATAACACCTTTCTATAGTATGCCCTATCTTTCCATAGTTTTTACAATTCAGATTAGGATTAGGACCTCTATTAACAGTGTTATTATTATTATTATTATTATTATTACTTCTAGTGTTACTATTATTATTATTATTAAATCCCCTTCTATTGTTATTAAAAGACTTAATAGCAAAAGAAGAAGCATTCAGTTTAGACTCAGTAACACTAGAAGACTCAGGAACACCTCTATGAGACTCCTCTCTAGAAACAGTAATATAAACATCTTTAACCTCTTGGAGAGGATCCCTAGTTAACAAAGCAGTTCTAACAGGTTGATAACAATCATCCAATCCCATGAGAAACTGCATCAATCTCATAAGTTGCTTATGCAACACCAATTTTTTGCTAGCATCACAAGAGCACTTAACTTCACAAACACATATAGGGAATTTAGTTAAAGCATCAAATTCTCTCCAAAGAGAGTTAAGCCTATGATAATAATAAGCAACAGAAGTACCACCTTGCTTAACACAATTAATTTTCTGTAACAGATTATAGACAATAGAACCATCAACTTTATCATATGTCTCTTTTAACTCTTTCCAAACAGATGCAGCATTTTCAGAATACACAAGACCCATATAAACATCTTGAGATACATAATTCACAATCCAGGTCAGAACAATAGCATTACATCTATCCCACTAAGCAGTCAAAACATCACTAGTCATAAAAGACTCTCTTAAACAAGATCCATCAACAAAGCTATACTTATTTCTAGCTTGTAAAGCAAGTTTCATAGCACCAGACCATATTCTATAATTTTCAGTACCACTTAACTTGAATTGAATTAAAGTAGTATTACACTATTATTGTTATCATTATTTTGAATATGTAAAGGATTACCAGCATCAAGATTATTGATTAGAACATTATTAACACCACTAGATTCACCATTTTCAGACATGATAATAGCAAAAGAAGCACAACAAAGAAACAAGAATCAGAAACAAAGCAACAACTAACAAGCAACAAGACAAATAGACAAACATAATTAAAAGAAACCAACAACAACACCAAAAATACTGCAACAATCAAGAACCTATCCTCCAGCAATCTAATCTGAACAACAACTTCCAATAAATCCCAAGAACCTATCCTCCAGCAATCTCGACACAACAAGACTAAATAACTAAAAAACAACACACACCCAAGAAACAACAAAGAGTCAGTCAATTGAACTGGGGTTGGCCAGAGCAGGTATCCACACCATTCAAGATGGAGGGTCAAGATGTTAACCAAACCCGTTTGCACTCAATTAACCAAACACTTGTTGATCTTAAGAGAGAAAAGATACTTACAGTGCAACAAATACCAGCAGCGGAAACCAGACAATCAATAACTCAAAATTAGAGTTAATGATCACCCAATAAGAGCCCTCAATCAATATCAGAACACCAGAAACAAGAAACCCCCAAAAACCAAATTAGGGTTTCAGAAACCCTAATTTCCAGTCCATCGAAATCCACCGGATCTCCCCTAAACAAATGAATCACACCACGGTCGTAAAGAATACGACCTCAATTAACCAATACCAATACCAGATCCAAAAATCCCTAAATTGGGTAGCAAACCCTAATTCAATAATCAAACCAAGAACCACCAGATCAGAACCGTGGCTTTTGTGGAAAACTATAAGGGGGGGTTGAATAGTTTTACCAATTTAAAACTTCCTTTTAAATATTTAGATCGACTTATGTCAATCTATTTAGGTGAGTATGTTGGACGTTGATAGATAGATATATAAAAGTGTAATGAAAGGTAAAGAGTAAGAAGAACATAAGCACGACACGAGTATTTATAGTGGTTCGGCTACAAGGACACCTTCTTTGCCCTACTCCACTCCCTGAGTCACCTACTCGAGAGTTCGCAATCACTACACGACACCAATCTCCTTATGGCGGAGAAGCCTTCACAACGTCTCCTACTCTTTTTCCGGTACTAGGCTAACCATCGGGTTCTTTCACACCAAGGTGAACCATACCTACCACAACGTCGCCTACCCTTTATCAGGTACTAGGCTAAGTACCTAGTTCCATTACAATGGATGAACTACTACCCAACACAACACAACACCTAATCTCAAGGAGATCCACTCCTTATTACAACACCATCAAGGAAATCTCCATCCTTGGAAATAAACTAATACTATATGTATAACGATGCACCTCATCGATTATAAGACATAGGCATTCTTCCCTAATGCCACTTGATTTGATTCCTAGGCATCCTTCACTAATGCCTTTGACACAACGCTGGCACCTTTCACTAATTCCTTCGCCTTGACACCTTTAGCATTCTTCACTAATGCTTTTGACACGGACGTTAAGCACCTTTCACTAATGCTTTCATCTTGACTCTTTCGACATCCTTCACTAATGCCTTCAACACAACACATCTACGGAGGAAGAAAGAACTATCAACAAGAGAACCTCGGTTACTTGATGATGACGGTATGGCAACTCATGGACTTGAGCTTGCTCGACTTCAAGTGGTGATCTCGCTTTAAGAGGAACCTAGAGAATCACACAAAACAAAAGACAAACTACATAGAAAGATCCCTTAGATCGGTGGTTAGAGAGTTCCAATACTTGGGAAAGTATGTGTGAGAGTGGAAAGCCAAAAGGAACAAATGGCTCACTATTTATAGAGGAGGAATGCTTCTCGTTCCCGGATCCCACGGATCCCTCCCATAAGGGATCCGTCTAGTGTAATCCTAGGAATTCGTGGACGCCCTCTTTGCCCATGGGTATTTTGGTTATGGGTCATGGGTTATGGGTTATGGGTTGATCCATGGGTTTCTTATTAGATACAATGTATCTCATGAGTTCAATGTACCTAGTCAAATGGGTATGGGTCAATACCATGGGTTATGGATTTTCCATGGGTTGTAGTTTTTACCCATTTATATGATATATACTAGTTGTGTATATATTTTGCCCAATATGTAAACACTAGTTGTTGTACATATATATTACTAAATCATAAAATCACTTATACTTGTGTTAGCGTTTTATGTGAAAACATAAGTGTGTTAGAAAACTATTGGCTCAAACTAAATCGTATTTTATTTTTTTCGTTAAAATGATTTTACGTTTGTTATCGACAAAACATTAGAAGATCGTAAAATATATATAAACGTTTTCGACTTATTTGTATTAACAATCTCCCTTTTGTTGATGACAAAACATGAATATATTTTAAGGAAAACTAAAATTCGTAAAAGTTCGAATTGGAGTTTTACTCTCTTCTCCCTTTTGTCGAAACAAAAAGAGCGCCGAAAGAAACTAACACATTGTTTTAAGAAAAACATGTGAAAAGAAAAAAAATGTAAAGAGAGCAAGTGACGAGAATGGTTCTCGTCTTAACTCCCCCTTGACGAGTCCATCCCTTTGTGAGGGCATCAAGTAAATATAAACTAACAAGCTAACGAATTGCAATTTTGTTTGCAAATGGTTTCGTCTTTGTGACAAAAATGCTCCCCCTTGAAGATTGCAATGTTGTAATGGGGTGTCATGAAGCGTAATAAGGATTAACTTGCAAATGGTTTTGCAATGTATGGTTTGACACAAAGCTCCCCCTAGCTTAGAGTGTCAAGTTCTTTATGTGTATTTTGAAAATCTACAAAATAGAGGTTAGAAAACAAGAGTATAGTGCATAATTTCCTGCAAATAAGACTCAAGTTAGTAGAAAATTGTTCTTACATACCACGGTTCCTACATGGAGGATCCGTCTAGGCATTTTCAGGATCCGTGCATGCGGTGACGAGATAGTTCAACAAAGGTGTTATACCAAACAATGCTGAATATGAAAATGAGATATGTATACAAACAATAAACATATACTCGGATAAATATGGCAAGTAGGTTATCATTCAATAAAACAAAGAGATAATCAACAAATCTCTTAATACTAAGAGAATGATCAGGCCATGTAATACATTTTCTACTTAATACTAATGAAGAATCTAAACTCAAGAGGCAACTACGTTCTTAAGGATGATCAAACATAAAATGGGATTCCTAAAGGTTCTAAGTTGAGCTTGAGGCTAGGACACCGTTTTGAGGCTCATGATTGTTTGGGTTTGTTGACCTCTTCGAAACGTTCGAGGAGGTGATAAAACATGAAACGTTTCTCATTACGTAGTTCATGTATCAACCTTTCAACATGTTGACAATGATAGCAATCCTTGTTATGGTTTTGAGCTTCTTGAAGAGGAGGTTCAAGTGAAGTAGGTTGAGGATCCTCAAATAAAGAAGGAATTGGTGGAGGCTCATTAAGTGGTGGCTCAACAATGTTTGAGGGTGGAGGTAAAGAAGTGTCAACTTTCATGTGGTCGGGTGGTTGACTTTGATGTCTCCTCATAATCCAAAATGGACTATTGGGGGGAATTGGAGAAATTGATATTGGTGCAAGTGTTGATTCAACACTTTGGTTTTGTTGCACAACCTTTTCAAGTGAATTTGTTGGTAGTGGTGGAAGATGAGATGGCCAAGGGGGTAAGTCCTCTAAGTTGTGAGAATGTGGAGATGATTGTGGGCGTTAAATGATGTGGATCTAGACTCCAATGATGTTGGTTGGGTTGAAAAGGGTGTGTTTGGTTTAGTAGAATTTGGTGATGATATCCTTGTTGGAACAATCCTCTTGGGAATTAGTTTGATTGGTTTATTTGGTGTAGGGGAAATCCTATCATTGGTGGACTTAACCGGAGATGATTCGGTTGAGGAAACTTCGTGTATGATCCTAACAAGTTTCTTGGGTGGATGAGTTAGCACTAGGAGCTTTTCTCATGATGAAATGAACGAGGAATATGTTTCTAATTTCTGAGAATTATGTTTGTGTTTGATTACTAAGGAGTTCTAGCAAGATGATTTATAAAGGGAAGGATTTGGTAAGTGCATTTAAGACTTAGGCCATTAAGATTCATGGAAATGTGATGATTAACATGCACAAGATTCAAGTTCGAGTTTCACCGATCTAGGAGCTTAATAAAGATGAGGTGGAGTGTTCAAATTAGCAAGATGAGTTTGAAATGATTGTTTTGGTTAGAGTTGACATAATCATCACCCGGATCCCACGGTTCCTCATTTGAGGATCCGTCTAGGCTAATCCTAGGATTCGGCTCTCAGACTATGAAAGGATAAAAGATGTTTCTAAGGTCTAAGATCTATACCATCTTGAGTGTTTCATCCTCCTAAGTATCTTAAATGAGGTGTGCTTGAATGATCAAGAGCAATGAATGATATAGCAAATGATTGCCTTTATGGAAGGAAAATAAGACTAAATGAGTACCAATGGATGTTCAAGGATGACACTAAGAGTTTTGATGGTTTCAAGTCATAATAAATGATCCTAGAGATCGATGTAATCTTGAGATGGTGTTTGAAAGATCCTCAAAAATCCAAAGAATTGAAAGACTAATTTTTGACCCGTTTTGAGATAAACATGACTAGAAACAATTTCCTAAAATTATTCAATATGTCCATCTAAGTATTTTGAAAAATGAAAAGCACTTTTTGAGTGTTGAAGCAGAAATATGGTGAGTTTTGATGTGTTTGATAAATTAAAAGGAATCTTGAACTAAGTCCTAGGTGAGCCATGGGTGAGTGTCAAGCTATCTCATGTTAGAAGAAGACTTAGTTGGCTCTAAGGTCTTATGTTAGGCTTATGTGAGGTGATCTAATGATTGTTTTTGTAACATACTGGATTTCACAAACACATCAAATCATGATTACAAATAGGCGTATAACTTGAGGTTTTAGAGAGAGAAATAGTTAGAGGTTTGGGAACTTAGTGAGAGAAAGTAAAAGTATTATTATGAGCTCCAACCCTCTACCTTGTGAGGTAGAGGGTATTTATAGTTTCTTACATAAACGCCACCTATGGGTTGTGGATCAGGCATACAGTGGGTAAAGACCCGTCCGTCCTCCACGGTGTTACTTAACTAAATACTTCCTAACATTAAATAACTACGACTACGAGCTTTCTAACGATTACATATACTTGCGGTGACCGACACTTTAATAACTGGATTTACTAAATCCTAACAATCTCCCCCTAAGGGAGGTCACCTCACATTACATTGAATACAAACAGATATTACATTAAGATTGTTCTTGGATTCTTGTTAAAGTTCTTTGCTTTGAAGCCCGTAGTCATTGATTCTTCATTTTGCATGTTTGGTTAATCCAGTGGAGGTCTTTAACTAATCCACGTGATAATGAGTTTTGAGCCGACATTGAGATCATCGACAACATGAATCTCGACTCTTCCATTGTGGTGTTGTGACATTTGGACCTACATGCTCACATTACGGATCACGATATCTTCTCATCGAGTAGCGGAAGCTTTAGTTGATTCATGATATTTGCGGCAGTGGCGAAGCATGGAGTGAAAATATCGAGTTGTCGATGCACTTATCATGATTTCTTTAGAAATGAATGTGTTGTGTGAGCATGAGGCTATGGATTGACCTCTCCATTCGATCACCGCACACGCCGGCGCACCGCATACAACAATTAGCAATAAAGCGCATCGAAAGTGTCTTTGATCACTTTCGTTGAATTGAGGTACACAACCCACGATTCCCGTTGATCGGTACAAGTCTTGCTGTGATCGGTATAATTCAATAATCTCCTTGACAGGTTTCTCACCGTTCAAGTCGTTCTCGATCGAACGCCTCAAAGAAGACAAGGCGGATTGAGTGAACCAATGAATTTGAGATTCACCGATTGATGAAAAGAGATTTGAAAAACAATCGAGTACTTGCTTCAATAAAGTGTTTTTGCAATACAACGAGGGTTTTGAGAAAAATCAATTATCAATCATAAACACCTTTATATTTGAAATATTAATACACGTCGATGTGCTAAAGAAAATCATTTTTTAAGCACAACGACCGGTTTTCAAAGGTATCCGTCAATCCATAACTGAACCGTGATTGATTCATAAGTTTGAATCGCCCATTGTTTCGCTCGGTTGTCACATGGTTGATCCATTGGATAGATCTCACATGCCACCTACCAAGAGCTTGTTTGATGTTGGCTCTGAAGGCTTTCCATCTTCATCGTAAATATGTTTGCATATCACTCAGATGTTCTGGCAATACCACAAGAATAATGCGTAGGACTCTTAAGATATAATCTCTCTTTCCACATTATGTGAAACAGAGAGTCTTCTTTGATAGTGTCCTAAAGAGATTTATTTGATGATCTCGTAGCTCTAGACTCAATTGTGCACATTTTGGTTCATATGCCGGAGACAGGGGAGAGGGTCTCCTTCTTCAATATCAACAATCTCTAAGAGAAAGTCGATAGATTATGTAGGTTCCCCGTCGAAATGAAACAAGTCCCTTTTAAGAGAAACTTGAGTAGGTTGGGAAGTTGTAGTGCGGTCGTCCTTTGGGTCCATGACGTCTTGTCTTCAATACCGGTGTTACCTTAGTAACAACCAAGAGTATATGTATTGAACCCGGTTTACGCCCTAAGGTTGAATAAATTGAGGGCTATTTATTTTCACCCTTTTTCATTCAATTCTTTTCATTCTTCAACCCTTCAAGCTTACCGAGACTTCATAACTAGAACCTTTTTAGGATTATTCCAGTTCTAGCTCTTTCTCAGTCCGCACTCTTCCCATATCTCACTTTTCTCCTTTTTTTTTATTTCATCATATCTTAGGACTCTACACTATCTAGTGGATTGTCCCTGGGTAGATCCTTCCGGCTCTGGCGGGATCGTGGGAACGAATACCTAACCTAACCATCCTTATATCACCATACATAAAGTAAATTTGGTCGGTCTCTTTGGTATTGTTCATGTGCCATTGGAACCAATTGAAAACGATTTAAACATCAATCCAGATACTTGTGATATATTATCAAAGCATTTTGTACCTGAATCCTTTTTTATATTTTTAGAAAAAGAGCTCCCCCTCAACATGTGCATCATGTATTTGAGATCGTTTTGGCACACGGAGGCAAGGGGAAGGATTCACTTCTTTGATTACCATTTTCTAAAAGATATCAACATCACTTTCTGATCAAAATTAGTATTTTTCATACTTTGTTAAGGGTATTTTTGGAAAGGATGTGGTTTCAAAAATTGATCCCCTCAATATGTGCATAGAGATTTGAAAGTGTTTTGCACATAATAGGAAAACTCGCACATTGAAACAAATCAATCACGTTTCAATCCTTTTGGTTAGAAATAGATGCTCCCCTCAACATGTGCACGTTAAATTTGAAATCGTTTGGCACATGTGGGAGGAAAGCTTGTAAATCATCATAACACCATTTATCGAATTATCGCTTTAAATCCAATTTAAATCACAAATTCTCCCGATCACAATTTTCAAATCATTTGAGATTTGTGATCTCTTGTAGATTTAAATTGATTTTGAAAGCTTTTGAGAAGAATTGTGATTTGCTTATGAAAACCTTTAACCGATAAGGATCAAAGCTGAGACTTTAAACTCCAAAAACATGCTTGAGTATCTTTTGAAAACATGACATAAACCTTGGTCTGAACCAATTGTATGACAAATAACCTTTTTGATTTAGATGAAATCATTCTCCCCCTCAATCAATGACATAAGTTGTTGATTGAGAGATAGATATTTTGACAAATGTCAAGTCTAGATGATTTTCAAAAATTGAGACCGAGTTATTTTTATTAGTTTTCAAAAAGATAACAAATATTTGTTTTTAGAATTAGAGCATGAGATTTGAAAAATAAGATAAAGCATGGCTCTGTTCTTTCTTTAAAAACGGGTTATAGACTGAAATGACTAAAAGCCTTGTTTTTCTTTCTCTCAATTCTTTTTTTTTTGGGTACATTCGAACAACATTTAAAGACCCGTATCACTCTTTGAATGACAGCACAGAGACCGTAGATATCATCGAATCAAGAAAAGCATGACAAAATGACAATATTTGTTTTGAAAATTTTAGAGTTTTTCAAATTTTTATGGATTTTTGAACGTTTTATATTTTTCTATTTGCTTTTTGTTGGTTTTGAAATTTTGTATTTTGCTTTTTGAAAGAATATTTACAAGAGATGGATGAAGAAAAACTGTTACTCCTCCTCTTCCTCTTGAAGGCGCTAAGTGTTTCCGTTGTAGACTCTTTAGACCAAGTCGTGGAGGATAAACTCAAACGTTCTCTAAGTGGTATTCAGTCCTTACAAAATAAAGTTCCACCACATCGTTTTCCACTTGCTCCCTGATGAAATGATGTCGAATGTCGATGTGTTTTGCTCTTGAGTGTTGTACGTTGTTGCATGAGAGAGCAATGGCACTTTGTTATCACACTACTGAGGATTTTGTTAAATTCAAAGCCATAATCGATAATTGGATCTCATCCATAGGATTTGAGCACAACAAGATGACATGGCTATGTATTCAAGATCTGTAGAGGATATAGAAGTACTCATTTGTTTCTTAGAAGACCAAACACAAGCTTATCACCCAAAAACGAGCACCTCCGCACGTATTTGACGTGTATCTTGACATCCCGCATGGTCAAGATCTGCATAGGTCGTTTGTGACATACCGTGTCCTTGGATACCAAAGTCCCATATTGATGGTTCCTTGAGATACCGAAGACCCGTTTAACCGCTTCAGGTGCTTTTTGGTTGGCTTAGCACGGTATCTAGCACACATGCATACAACAAATGTAATATTCGTTCATCGGCCGTGAGGTACATCGTGATCCAATCATACTATGATATTTTGTTTGATCTACCATGATCCCGAGTGGTCCTCGGCCGCTTGTACGTTCTACCATGGGAGTGTCAACGGTGTCACAAGTATCAAATCCAAATTTCTTTAAAATTTTATTTGCATATTTAGATTGATTTATAAAATGCCTCGAGGACTTTGTGAAATTTGTAATCCCAAGAAAATGACATTTGTCCCATCATAGACATTTGAAATTTGGAACCCATCTCATTAGAAAAATGGTCACATTCATTGGGGTCGACGAGGCAAAATAATATCATCAACATAAATTTAAACGTGAATTAAATGTTTGCTCGACATTACGTGAACAATGTTGGATCAATGCTCCTTTGTCGAATCCGTAGATAGAAGAAACTTTGATAGCGATCATACCATGCCTTTGGAGCTTGCTTCAAACCGTAAAGGGCCTTCTTCAAGCGATAGACATGAGTAGGATGCTCGGATTTACAAAACATTCGGTTGACCGACATATACGACTTCTTTAAGATCTCCATTAAGAAAAGCCGTCTTTACATCCATCGATGACAACCATGTTCTTACTTGCAAGATTAGCCGTGAAGATTACGATTGCCTCGATACGTGCAATTGGAGCAAATGATTCTTTAAATTCAATACCTCTTCTTGACGACATCCTTTTGCAACTAACCGAGCCTTGTTCTTTAACACATCACCATGCTCATCAAGTTTTACTTTGAAGATCCACTTTAGAGCAATGATCATACACGATCAGAGCGGTACTAATTCCCATACATCTAGTCGATCGAACTCATGAATTTCTTCTTGCATGGCATTGAACCATTGCCTTCATTCATGGCGCTTTAACGCCTTTTGGTTCGACCTTAGATAGTACGAATTAAAGAAGCACCATAAGGCATCGCTGCAAGTTGTTTACGAGTGGATACTGGACGAGAAAGGTTTCCAATGATGTTGTCCAATGGATGATCATGTGTCCATTTTCTAAGGTGTTCATGTGGTTGTTGTTGAGGAACTGAAGTAGCAGAGTCGTTTCTCTCGATGAAGATGGTTCGATGATGGTTCGTGAGCAAATATGTTCTCAAAGGGAGTGTCTTCGAGAGTAGCAAAGGGATTATCTCCATCTTAGGTGCGGACACAATTCCATGATGTACACTCGATAATTGATGATTTGTTGATGAGATGAGTGATCGGAAGCAGCGCTTCTTGACTTAATGACATAGAAACCAAGGGTTAACTTCATTGGCGAGGATAGGAGCAACCTGTTGATGGAATTGATGATCATTAGCAATTGGCTCATAGTGTTCATCAAACATTGGATCAAACAATTTATTCAAATCATCTTCCAAGGAGGTACATAAGGAGTTCTTTGGTGAGAGATTTTGTACAAGAGACGAACCAATAGGACTACTTAATGAAGGTTGTGATGCGGGTCCGAACTTGATTGTCCCGGAGCCATTTGCCTTGACGACTCATCGAACGTGACGTGAATAGTTTCCATGATATCTCGAGTTCTTTTGTTGTAGATTCGGTAACCCTTCTTGTTTGATGCATAACCTACAAAAATACAATGTCCGCTTTAGCTCTTAATTTACCTAAATCTTGACCGTCATTTGTTGGATAGCACAAAGCATCGAACACACGATGGTGGGAGAGATCAAGTTTTCGTTGTGGACAAGTTCGTATGAAGTTTTTCATGAGAGGTGTGTATAAGGGAACGATTTTGGGTGTAGCAAGCAGTGGCAATGGCTTCACCCAAAGAAACATTGGAACCTTTGAATAAATTAGCATTGTTCTTGCGGCTTCCACAAGAGTTCGATTTTGTCTTTCAACTACCTGCTCGCTGAGGAGTTCGAGGAACACTTCTTTGATGACCGATTCCAACACTTTCATAAAATTGACTTAAGTCTTTGTTAACAAACTTTGTGCCATTGTCTGCTCGAACAATTCTAACAATATTGTTGAGTCGAACTCAAGTCGCTTGATAAGTTTGATGATGACATCCGAATTTCATCCTTTTTCCTCAAAAACTTTACCCAAGTAAATCGAGAGTAGTCATCCACAACAACTAAAATATATTTCTTCCCATTTATAGTTTGCACTCATTGGTCCACACAACCATATGAAGGGTATGAAGAACTTCCATTCTCGAGTTTGTGGGTTTGGGTTTGTGGGCATATTTCTTGCTTTTTCCCAATTGACATCTTTGAACAAAGATGATCTTTTTCATACTTTAACTGGGTAAGCCTCTTACAAGATCCTTTCCGGAAAGATTATTAATGGTTTCAAGTTCAAGTGATTGAGACGACGATGCCATAACCATGATTTTGTTTTGATGCCTTTGACAACAAGCATTGGAGAAGACTTCATCATGTCTTCGATAGAGATGGTGTAAAGATTTGAACCACGAGTTCCTCTTAACAATTCCACACCATCAAGTTCTCTAACGAAACAAGTATGTTTTCTAAAAGCCACTTCTAGATCGGAATCACCGAATCGACCAACAGAGAACAAGTTATGACCAAGACCTTCAACATAATATACCCTGGAGATTACACTTTCACCAACAACATAGTCTCCATAACCTATAATTTCACAAAATGGTCGCTCCTAATCTAACAATTCCGATGAATTTGTGGAAAACTAGAAGGGGGGTTGAATAGTTTTTCCGATTAAAACTTCCTTTTTAACTATTCAGATCGACTTATGTCAATCTATTTGGATGTGTGTGTTGGATGTTGATAAACAAGCATGTAAAGGCAAGTAATGAAAAGATAAGAGTACGAAGCACAAAACCACAACGCGAGTATTTATAGTGGTTCGGCTACAAGGACACCTTCATTGCCCTACTCCACTCCCCGAGTCACCTACACAACGTCGCCTACCCTTTATAAGGTACTAGGCTAAGTACCTAGTTCTTTCACCCAAGGTGAACCACACCTACACAACGTCCGCCTACCCTTTATTAGGTACTAGGCTAAGCACCTAGTTCCATTGCAATAGAGGAACTACTACCACACTACACCAACGACTAATCCCAAAGGAGATCTACCCTTTACAACATCATCAAGGATATCAATATCCTGGATCTAATACTAGTCTATCTTGTACATCAAACACACCATATCGAATGTACATCTAAGGCACCTTTCACTAATGCCTTTGACTAGATCTACAAGACACCCTTCACTAATGTCTTGTGTCTTGACTTCTAAGCACCTTTCACTAATGCTTCTAGTCTTGACTTCTAAGCACCAACCATAAGTGCTTATGATATAGACGATAGATACCCTTCACTAATATCTTCGCCTTGACACTTGAGACATCTTTCACTAATGTCTTCAACACTACACTTCTTTGAAGAAGAAAGGAATCATCAACAAGAAGACTTAAGTAGCCTTGATGATGAGGAAGCATGGCAACTCATGGACTTGAGCTTGCTCGACTTCAAAGGTGGTGATCTTGCCTTTAAGAGGAACCTAAAGATCACACAAAACAAAACTACAAACATAGATCTCTTGGATCCGAGGTTAGTGAGTTTTAACTAAGGAGAAAGTGTGTTAGAAAGGGTGAGAAACAATGAAGAAATAGCTCACTATTTATGAAGAAAACTCTCTTCGTTCCCAATCCCACGGATCCTTCCACAAGGGATCCGTCTAGCGTTAAGCTAGGGATCCGTGGATGCTCCTTTACCCATGGGTATTTTGGTTATGGGTCATGGGTTAAACCATGGATCTTTAGCTAGATACAATGTATCTTTTGAGTGCAATGCACTTAGTCACTGGTATGGGTTGATCCATGGGTTATGGATATTATCCATGTGTGATATAAGTATGATGTCATGCAATGGGTTATGGGTCATGATTGGGCTTTGGGTTGTACCCAACTACATTCAATGTATTTGCCCAATGGGTTGTGATACTTAAGTTTCTACCCATTTATATTACCCAATACTAGTTATGTGTATATTTTACCCAAATATGTAAACACTAGTTGTTGTACATATGTATTACTAAATCATAAAATCACTTATACTTGTTTTAGAGTTTTATGTGAAAATGTGAATGTGTTAGAAACTATTAGTTCAAACCATTTACGTATTTTATTTGTTTCGTTAAATGATTTTACGCTTGTTATCTACAAAACATTAGAAGATCGTAAAATATAAATAAACGCTTTTACGGCTTATTTGTATTAACAATCTCCCTTTTGTTGATGACAAAACATAAAATTATTTTAAAGAAAAGCTAAAATTGTAAAAGTTTGAATTTGTAGTTTTACTTTCTTCTCCCCTTTTGTCGAAACAAAAGTGTTTGAAGGAAGGCTACACATCGCTTTTAAGAAAAAAATGTGAAAGAAATAAGAATAAAAAATAGAGAGCAAGTAACGGAAAGGATCTTGTCTTTACTCCCTCGACGAGTCCACCCCTATGTAAGGCGCCAAGAAAGTGATACTAATCTAGTTTGTTTGCAAGTAAGTTTGCAAAATATTTCGCCTAAGTGATTTAATGTGCTCCCCATGATGATTGCAATTTTGCAAGGGATGACACGAAATGTAAACCTAGTATTGCAATGTATTGCTTTGACATAAAGCTCCCTAGCTTTAGGATGTCAAAGTCTTCATATGTAAATTGAATAACTACAAAACAAAGGTTAGAAAGCAAGTATAATTCATAATTTCCGCAAATGTGGTCCAAGTTACTAGAAAATAGTTTCATCTCACGGATCCCACTTGCCCTCCTAATAGGGATCCGCCTAGGCAATTATGAGGATCCAGATAGGCGATTAATTTCAAAAAGGTGATATAACAAGTAATGTTATCACAAAATGAGATATGAATACAAAGTAATCATATGCTCGAAAAATAACAAGTAGCATGTAATTCCATTTAATAAAACTAGAGTTATGATATACATGAATCTAAAACTAAGAAAATGAGAAAATACATGACTAGGAATTCCTAAACCAACTATCGCTGATGCTAGGACACCACTAAAATCTTCTAGCTCAAGTTTTGTTTAGGTTTAATCTGTCGAAACGCTCGAGGAGATGATAGAACATGAAACGTTGGTCTTCTCGCACTTCATGTATCAAACTTTCAACATGTTGACAATGATAGCAATCTTTGTCATGGCTAGGTAGTGGTGGTGGAAGAAATGAAATGGCTTGATGCGAAGGATCAAGTGAAGCGGATCAGGAGCTTCAAATGATGGAGGATTGGTGGAGGCGCATTTGAGAATGGTTCGACCAAGAATGATGGTGGTGGTATAAGTGTCAACTTCCATATGGTTGGTCGGTTGACTTTGATGATTTCTCATAATCCAAATGGGATTATATGATGGAAATGGCGAAAAGGAAGCCGAAGCAAGTGTTGATTCACCACCTTGATTTTGTACCATTATTCCTTCTAATGAGGAAAATGTTGTCATGGAAGCGGATGAGACGGCCTAGGAGGCAAGTCCTCTAAATTGTAGAGGTGTGGTGATGATGGGGGATGTAAAGAGATAGCTCTAGGAATCAATGGTGATGGTTTAATGGAGATGATATTGTTTGGCCTAGAGGTATGGTGGTGTTTGGCATAGGTATTTTTATGGGTACTATCCTTTAGGAATTGGTTTGATTGTTTGAGGAAAGATCCTATCATTTGTTGGCTTGACCGGAGATGATTCGGTTGAAGAGATTTCGTGTATAACACGAGCCTTTTTGGGTGGTTCTTTGGTGGATAAGTTACTACATGGGGTTTTCATGTTGGAATCACTCCTAAACAAGATTTCAAGTATTTATATTTCATATGTAATAGGTAGCTTTATTATGGCCTTTATGTTTGTTTAAGGTCAAGCTTATGTAGAAGGCCCATAAGCTTAGGCCCAAGCCCAATAAGAAAGGATGGGAGAGGGAGTGTTGCCTCTAGCTTCCTCCTATATAAATCTTGTAATACCCTCATTGAGGGTTGGTTGTTCAAGTTCTTTTTTCTTTCACATATGCCTCACGCCTAACCGTATACTATATTGTGTGTGTGTGTTTGATACTTGTTCAATCGCCTTCATCTCTTTCTCTATAACTTGTGTTTGTAAAACTAGTGACCTAACAAAGGGTATCAATCGCCAAATAGTTGGGTGTACACTTTGTTTTTGAAGTTTTTGGTTTTGGGTCTTACGCGAAAGATAACGCCATCTTTGGTTCTCTTAAAACTCGCTTTTTACACTTTTTAATCCAAGATTCTTGTACTTTCAATGTTTTGAGGTGTTAAAATACTTGTTTTTGGCAAAAGTTTCAAACTTTACGCGGATCTACGCTTTTAAGCTTGTTTTGTTCGTGGGTGTCGCTTCACGCAGAACCCGCTTAGCGCTTTGGTACATCAAAATTCACATTTTGTGTTCTTTGGTACTATTGAAGCTATTCCATAACAAAAATCTGGTTTAGAAACACATTTGGGCAAAATCAAAGTTACGAGTAATTCTACGCGTATCAAAACCCTAAAATTACGCGTAAGATTTTTCCTTGGTTTGATCTTCATTTTCCGGTTTATTCCGTGTTTTCTTACTTGGATAAGTCCGAAAATACGTCGACTTTGGATATCTTTTGCACCGTGAAGTGTAAAAGATCATTTGGGCAAAACCCTAAACTTACGATAAGATAAGCTTACGCCAGAGAAATCCCACGATAAGATTCACTTTACGCCAGAACTTAGGTCTACGACAAGGTAATCCCACGCCTAACTTTCACGCCTAACTTTTGTCTACGCATAACTTTAGTGTTTTTATCCTACTTACGCAGAAGCTAAATCCTACGCCAGAACTTCTTATTGTTACGCCGAACTTTTGGTGTTTTTACGCTAAGTACTACTTGGTTTCTTGTCTTTTCTACGCCTAAGGACACTTCATCAACAAAGGTTCATTCGACTACAAAGATCCATTTTTACTACACAAGTTCATCAACATGTCTCAACCACCATACTCTAACTATTTCCCTCACACTTATAATCATCAACAACAACAACAATTAACTCCACAACATCAACAATGGAATCAACAACAAGCAATTTATCAACAACAATTTAACCAGCAACATACTCCACAAATGGGTGCAATTCCACCTCCACAAATGGTTCAAACACCACCAAGCCTTCAAGTTCCACCCTACACAACCGATTTCAATCAACATCCATCACGGACCACTATGAAGGAACCCACTTGGTTTGCAAAGATGTGTGAAGCTTTAAGCAGCCAACAATCAATTCATGAAGTCGGATCACTGATAGACCTCCAATGCTCACCCAGAAACTACGATCAATGGGTGATAAGGTTCTTTAGGTTTTGTGATCTAAAGAAGCCACATGGAAAGTTCTTAAAGAAGGTTATCTTGAAGGTCCATTTGAGATGCCTCACCGTCATTGTACCCGGAGATCCAACCGCTGCTCCACCAAGAGATGAACAAACCAACATTGCTATCAAGCAGATTTAAATCCTACGTAACTTCTACACTATGAAGTCGATGAACTTGCAATGGAATACATCCTCTTAGGATTACCAAACCCAATTCTTCGTAGTGTTGATGCTCAAAAGACCGCACAAAAGATGTGGATCATATTCGCCTTCTTATGGAAGGATCTCAGACTCAATCGTGAGGATTTGGAATCCAAAATTTACTTGGCTTATGAACACTTCATGATTGAACCCGAGAGACACTAGAGTCCTATCATCATCGATTTTCGACATCATCAATGATTTGGATAAACACAACATCATCATGCCAAGAATTGCAAGTGAATACTAAGTTCCCGAGTAGTCTTGGTCCCGAATGGGAGAAGTATGTCATCTTTCTCCGCTGCTTAAGAATATGCATCATTCTACTTATGGATTGTTGTACGATTACTTGAAGCCTCATGAAAAGGAAGTTGATCGAAAGGATTCTCCGTGCTCAAATTGCTAAACAACACAACCGGATAATCAACAACTTGCCTTGTATGCTCAATGTAATTATCCTCTCAACCAAAGAACTCAACCAACCGCTTCAAACACACCTTCACAAAGAACAACCTCAACAAAATCAATTGGTTCCATACAAAGAACAATGCTCAAGCATATGTCGTTGAAGCGATCGAGGAAATCGATCCATTCAAGCATTGCAACAAGGATTTGTGATGATTGCTAATGCTTTTGGTCATTACACCAACAAATCCAACAATCGATTCGCTCCTCATCTAACACACGGACTCAAGTCATGTGAACAATGGACGGTTGAAGTTCGTAATCGTGATTATGGTCGCCGATGGGCGGTGGTCAAGGGTTTAATGTCGGGTAGGAATAACAACAGAGCTCAAGTGGTGGAACAGGAAATGCTCGTAATCGGTTAAATGGTCTTAGATGCTACAACCGCAATGAGAAGGACACTGGCTAATGCATGCCCAAAGCCAAGGACTAGGGCAAGGCTTATTTCAAAGAGGCTTTACTTTTGGCTCTTAAGGATGAAGTCGTGGATCTCTCACGCATAAAGAACAGAGCTTTATGGCGTATGCACTCGATGATGATATGGAGGACTTGCAGCCAATGCAAACAAGTATGTTGATGGCTAATATGCAAGAGTTACACATGAGTGAAACAGCCCAAGAGAGACATCGATGGCTTGTCTCGTGCACCAACAAACCATCATCATATCTCGAACTAATATCTCCATCAATATCTCGAATCCGCACGGCCGTAATGTTCAAAATGAGTCATCTACATCTCATTCTCGACGATTAAATAAACCCCGTAGTTACATTTGACGATCCGTAAGACCTTATGGTTTCCTTGATAATCAAATTGACTCGTGGTTATACTTGAGGATCTAAATAATGATCATGTTGTGACTCACGCTGAACAAGATGAACCTTTGCCCCATCCGCATCTTGTTCTCATTACTTAAAGACCAACAATCCCAAATTGTCGCATGTGTTGCATTAAATCACCCTTAAAAGTAAAATGCATCATTAACCAAGGATTTTGAATGTTTACAAATGCAACTCAACTTTTTCAAAACTCAAGACAATCAGAAAAAGGTTTTGAAGCCGCTTTGCAAAATCTCATCAAAACGAAAAATATTTAGAGACACATGCGTGATCTAGCCGCTCAAGAATGCTTTGTTGTCTCGAATTAGAACAATCAAACACGAACATAAAAAGCAAATTAACGCCTCACCTTGGAAAATCAAAAGCTAAGGTCGAGTTGTTAAATTGTCAAAACAGCCTCCGTGATACAAAAGCATTCAACGAATCGGTAGATGACCTTCTTGAAGAAATTATCGGCTTGCAAAACAAACTTAAAGAGTTTAAAACTGTTGTTTACAAACATGGTGAATCAAGAATAACTATTGAAAAGTTTACCTTAAAACCCAATCCAAAAGGATATGGAAAAATCTAGTGACATAAACCAAAGCTTTCACTAAAAACATTCAAACCAACTCAAGTTTCCAAAGTAATACAAAATTGATAATACCGTCATGAGTGTTGTTGAATATCATCGCAAGAGGAATTAGATGCGTAAGACGAGAGTCGATCAAAATTAAAAACCGTTGTTTACAACAAACCTTTAATTATAAAACGCGGTCACTTTCACACACCAACGGATTCTTCAAACACACCAAGGGTTATCATCAAAACACCGAGTCTTCTATTGTTAATCCCAAAATGACTTTGCACAAACTTATGGTCCTTTACCTTCCATTAGTGAAGTAAACTCACAACCCGAAAATCGAAAAATTCTTCGATATTTTGACATTTTCATGGTCGACCTCAAAATTTTACAACATGAGATAGAATATCGATCCGAAATCAAAGTTGAACATTTTCAATCGCCTCGCGCGAGAACAAAGAGACATTTTCGTAAAAATCTTTACCTAATGTTAAAACTTGAAAAGTTGTGCAATTGCTCGGAAAAGGATTTTCATAAGGAACTTGGGGTAATGAAAACGCCGAGAAAATGTAAACATCTATTTCTAATACTAAACGAAAAGAAACTCTTGAGAAAAGATGTTGATCGACTCTTGGAAGATGTTATCCGTGCCGATATCCATAATGTTGTGTTATTCTATTCTTTGCCATATGCATCCGATCATATCTCTCCGATATTGTTGAAACTGTTGTTACCGCTGAGAACACCGATAATGTGCTTCAGATCGAGTCTTTAAAAGTCGAAAATAAACGACACTCACCGAAATTTACAATGCAAAACGTCGCCTTCATTGGTGTGAAAAGATATTCACAACCATCAACTTAGTTTTCAAAAGAAAATCGCCATTGAGTGCAAAATCTTCCGATCCTAAAATTGAGCAACCGGATGATCAAAACGTGTCTTTGAAAAGTCAAATCTCAAAATATGAACAAGAACTTTAAAAGTTAAACAGAATATGGTGTCATATTTGATTTACTCAAAAGACTCGACTTGAAGCATCAAACGAACTTGATCACTATCTTGCTCACACTAGAGAAGTCATGAATTTTGCCGGTAATATTCGCTCAAAATCAAGATCCGATTCACACCATCTCTAAGTTACGGAAATGTTAGGAAAGTATGAACAACTTCCGCCACCGTGATTAAGAGATTAGCACCAACACACTTAGTAATCGTGAACCTAGAATTCCCACCGCCAAATCACAAGTTGCTAATGTGTTTCCTCATCAAACAGAATAGTTGCATCTTTTCCAAACGTCCGCACTTCACAAACTCAGAGCACTCAATCAAGAATAGGAAGTTGCACCTAAGAAAAGATCAATAAGGAATGCTAAAGTAGAAGAACACCCTAGGACTCAATAAAACTCATGTTGCTTCCACTATAGATGTTGCGTCCGCAAATGTAATACAAATAGTGATGTAACGAATGCTAAACCGTTAAGTACTTTTGATATTCATTCGATGCACCTTGTGTTATTTGTCTAAGAGTATGAATTCGATTGTCATGACAAATGTGTTGCTAAAGCTATAATCTCTCGATTACGAAATCCTAAGAATCGGAATACCTCTAGGCCCACTAATCATTCTAAGTCCGTGCTTGGTAGACCGCCTTCTTTAGATTCTAAGGCAACCATTGCTATCACAAGAGCTCCCGCTCACCTCCTAAGAATGTAGTACCACCTAGTGTTTTCACTAAGACTAAAGCAAAGAGTAGTTATAGATGGCGTAAATGGATATATAACACACTAGGATTTAAATGGATGCCTAAAATTATCAATGTGTGTATGTCTAACATATTCGCTTCGAACCTCTAACATTTCGGGTTCCACATCTACTTCTATTCCATCCGTGTCGTCTGTGTAATGCAGTGATACGATCATTCTCTCGATTGTTGATAGCGGATGTTCCCGACACATGACAGCAACCTTAAACTGTTATCCAACTTTATTGCAAAGTTCATTGGCACCGCCGATTCGGAACGATCACTGCAGCCTATCATGGGCTACGGAGATTATGTCAATGGGAACATCGAAATCGCAGGGTTTACTATGTGGAAGGCCCCGGTCACAACTGCTTTCAAGAGGTCAATTTTGTGATGGAGATTTGGAGGTTGCTTTCGTGGAGAAAACTTGTTTCATTCGTGATCTACAAGGAAATGACCTTATGTCCGCTCACGTAATTCTAGTCTCTACACTATCTCTATGCAAGACATGGTTGCTTCCTCTCCCATTTGCTTACTTTCAAAGGCAACATCTACAAAATCCTCGCTATGGCAACCGCTGCCTCTCACATCTAAACTTTCAAACCATCACCAACCTTGCTCGACACAAACTAGTCAAGGACTCCCACGATTCCTAGATTCAAAAGATCACCTTTGCTCACCGTGAACAAGGGAAAAGCACTCGTGCTCATTTTCCTTCAAAGGTGGAACACAGCCTCAAAGATGTGCTTCATCTTCTTCACATGGATTTGTGTGGCCCGATGCGCGCAAACGATCAATGGCAAACGCTACATCTTAGTAATTGTTGATGACTACTCACGATGGACTTGGGTCTACTTTCTTCAAGCAAAGACCAAGCTCCACAAATGATCATCACCTTTCACAAAAATACAGTTCAGCCCGCAACACCGCCGTAATAATCGTAATGCATAAAGGAACCGAATTTGTTAACAAAACCCTTCGTGAATTCTATGAGAAAGTGGAATTCAAAGATCAAACATCTATTGCACGACACCGAACAAAACGGAGTTGTTGAAAGACGAAACCGAACGTTAGTGGAAGTCGCAAGAACAATGTTAATCAATGCTAAACTTCCAGACACTTATGGGCGTGTCGATTCATCGCATGCTATACTCAAAACCGCTCTATGATCACAAAACGCCACAACAAAACACCTTTCGAGCTTGTCCACAACTATAAACCGAACCTCAAACACTTTCATGTATTTGGATCCTTTGCTATCCGAATAATGATCGTGATGATTTTGGAAAGCTCAAAGCCAAAGTCGATATTGAGTCTTTATTGATACCGTGACAATTCTAAAGGTTTCCAACTGAATCGCCGAACCAAGGAGGTAATGGAAACGATTCATGCTCATTTCGATGAACTCACGGAAATGGCTTCCGAGTATAATAAATTAGAACCCGTCACAACCGCTTAAACTTCCTCAACCCCATCATCACCGAACAAAGCCCCCACTAACTCACAACAAATGGAAAGGTTATTTGCTCCTCTGCTCGCGACGATATTGATGAACGTGCTCTGTGTGTATCCGCTGCTTTCACCGCACAACCCGATAATATTCCTATACCGATACACTGCTACAACAACCATCGTTGAAGATGCACCTACACCAATTGACTCCAACACAACAGCTTGAACACACCGCCCAACAATGATGAACCAAATGATGATATTCTAAATGAAGTACCCCACCGCAGATTTTGATCCAAATGCGTTCTTCAACCCGCTTGCTAATGAGATCGCCGCACTGATGTCGCGAATCTTCAACAAACCATTTGAATCCTCGTAACTGCACAATGTATACCAACATCAACCTCTACACACCGATGGACAAAAGACCATCCTCCGCTAACATTATTGGCAACCCGAATCAACCAACCGTTACGAGACAACGCCTTCACACGATGGTGAACATTGCATTTATGCACTCACCGCTCGCCAACTGAGCCTAAAACATTAAAGACGCAATGACAAAAGACAACCGGATTGAATCCATGCAGAAGAACTCAACCAATTCAAACGCCTTGAAGTATGGAACGCTTGAAAGACCAACAGGGTCTACGCCATTGGTCTAAAATGGATTTGGAAAACAAATTGATGTCAAGGAACGCCATCCAAACAAGTCACGCCTAGTTGCTAAGGGTTATCGCCGTGAAGAGGGAATAGACTTTGAAGAATCTTTTGCCCGCTGCTCGCCTTGAGGTCGCTCGATATTTCTCGTCACGCTCATATGAATATGACGGTATCGATGGATGTCAAAACGGCGCTTCAATGGGCAACTTAAAGAAACGGTCTATGTCACCAACCGATGGATTCGTTGATCCCGAGTTCCCGAACCATGTCTACAAACCGAACAAAGCTCTTTATGGTCTCAAACAAGCCCCTGCATGGTACGATAAGCTATCATCTTTCCTCATTGCCAATAATTTCACCAAAGGCTCGGTTGACCCAACTCTTTTATACAATATCACGGGCACATATCTTAATTGTTCAAATTTACGGATGACATCATTTTGGGTCGACACATAAAAAGTTTTCAACCGCTTTGCAAAACTAATGAAGAAAATTTTGAAATGTCCATGATGGGTGAACTTACGCTCTTTCTAGGACCGCAAGTTCATCAATCACCCCGTGGTATTTTCTTGAGTCACCCAAATATGCCCTTGAACTGTTAAACAAATTTGAATGACAACCTCGTGACACTTATGCCACACCAATGGCTCATACCAAGAAATTAGATGTCGATTTACATGGGAAATTGGTTGACCCTACCAAATACCAAGTATTATTGGGTCTCTCATGTATCTAACAACAGCGACTGATATTGTCTTTGCCGCTTATCTATGCTCCCGCTATCGTCATGACCAACCGAAACCCACCTCTCGAGGCTAAAAGAATCCTCCGATACATCAAGGGAACCATTAACTGGGATCCGTATCCGGCGATTCGGTTTTGAACTAATCGCTTTTCAGACACGATCACGCAGGATGCTTAGACTCAAGGAAAAGTACTTCAGAGCTCTACAATTTCTGATAAACCGTGTCTTGGCAATCAAAGAAGCAGGATTGTACATCGCCGCCATCAACCAAGCGTAATATGTAGCCATGTCCGCGTGTTGTGCTCAAGTCATCCGATGAGAACACAACTCAAAGACTATGGTTACGATTTGATGTAATCCCGATGTATCATGACAATCGGAGTGCCATTGCCATCTCGCAACTCGCTCAAAGACTCAAATCAAAGCACATCGATCACGCTATCATTTCATCAAGGACCACGTGAACAGGTACCGCTGAATTATACTTTGGGTACCAATACCAATTGCGATCCGCCACCAAAGCCTTGCCTCCCGCTAGGTTTAATGAGTTGGTCCACCGAATTGGTATGAGGTGTTTGACTCAAGAGGAATTGATGACCTCTTAAAACAGCCTTAAAACCCCACAAACACCAAAACATCTTCTCAGAATATCTTTTCAAAACAAAATACAAAAATATAAAATCCGATAAAACAACAAAAATATTCTCCTAATCTATATTTCTTTCAACATGGCAAGTATATTTTTCCACAACACTTTAATCTTTCAAAATTCAATATTTTTCCGATCAAGTGTTGAGGGGAGAAAATAAACTCTTAACCGCTTCAAAACATCTCGTACTTGCATGTTATCATATCTCGCTTGATTCTTTTACAAATGGTGGTACATTTTCTCGTTCAAAGACACCCTGACTTAAATTAATAACCTTTCATTATTTTCTCAAGTCGAGGGGAGTGTCGTCATGTTTCTTTCCTAAAATCTTTGTTTGGTAACCAAAATGGAAGTTAAAAGGCTTTGTTTGAAAATGGAAAAGTGGAGGGACCAAAACTGCAAAAGGTTAAACTTACTTTTAATAAAACACCTCCCACCTACTTTCACTTCTCATTTATTGCAAAAATACCTAAAACCATCCTACGCTTAAAATTCACTCAAGAAAACCGTGTTTTGATCTTCATCTTGTAAGTGTTTTCGTGATCACAACATGTTTTTATGATAAGGTTTTGAATTTCATGTAAATCCTACGGCTAAAACGCTTTCTACGCGTGATTAGGTGTTCTACGCTATGCGTATGAACACACAATCAATATGTGTGTGTTTGTGGTGAAATGGATTGTGTCAAAACGCTCATAATACATCAATGATACCATTTTAACCATTAAAATCCACCCGTAAACACGAATTGATGATTTTTGAAAATTAGGGTTTATGAATCGAATTGGGTATTTTCAAATGTGAAGTGTTTTGGTCAAAAGATTGTTGTGTTATGCTTATGTGATGATGAATTGATGATATCCATGCCTTATAACCACCCGTAAACCTTAATTGATTCGTAATTAGGAATTAGGGTTTAATGTTCTAAAATTTGGGTATTTTTGATTCACCGCAAACTAAGTGTTAAGATTTGGTCAATATGCTCTCACAACATCTAAGATATACCGTAAAAACTTTGGTGCATAATCCATGGCTAAAATTCATACGCCAGAGATTTAGGGTTTTAAACTACGCGTAAGAGTTTCTACGCCAGAATCGAAAAATGTCCAATTGTGTTTTGATCATTATAAACCGAATGCTATGTGTTAATCATTGATGATGTGATGATTTATTTCGTGCTTGCAACACTTAATATTCGTAATCAAGGTTGTTGTTAATTCACGATAAGGATCACCCACGCGTAGCTTGTTATGCGTGAAGATTAGTCTTACGCGTAGCTTCTACGCATAAGGTTCTACATATGGGACCACGCAGATCCCGTGAAGGATATGCGAACAAGGACCTCACGCATAAGGTCAACTTCACGAGTAGCCTTACGCTGTAAGGTTAATATATGCCTCACGCATAAGCTCCACGATAAGGTCTCTTTTCCCACGCGTAACATTTCACGCTGTAGTTAGGATCCCACGCGAAGTTTACGCCACGCATATATCATTCCCGCTCACGCATAACTTTACCAATCCCACGATAAGCCGAGATCATACCTTCATTATGAATTGTTACGTGTTCAAACTTGTAAATAAACTAATCATATCATCACGAATCCAAAAATGTCACTAATAAACTTAAATCGCTTGATATGTTGTGAACAATAAGTGATAAAATAAACTTTAAAACTTAAAGTTAACTAACTCACTAAACATTTCACGACATCATTGAACTATTGAACATACAAGTGACTTAGGACTCAGAATAATCATTATCACCGCATATTCAATAACTAGACAATAAGACCTTCGTTGACTAACATTATGTCTTTCGATATGTTGGTTCTTTTGGCTAATGTTATTTCGCATCACGACATGGTCGAACAAATGAATGTGGATGCACCAAGTTCTCTCCATTGCCGATATCATCCTCATGGCTATCCAATGAAGATAGGAAAGAACAATCTCCGTGTTGACTTTGACACCCTCACTTGCTCGAATCTTCGTGTTTAATTGCTATTGACATTCGAGGACTCATCCGACGTAACATGCTTACTCACTCGCAACTGCTCCCGAGATCTACATCCAACAGCCTCGAACACTATGGAAAGGGTCAAAGGACAAACCGCGACGGTGACTCAATCACAAACAAGTCACCATTACACCGCAGACTTAAGGGTCGTTCTCCTAATTCCCGATGTCGATCCAACCAAACTATATGCCACACCGTCAAGAGCTCACTCTCCAATTCTTAACCGATATCGGTTATGACGAGGCTACAGGAGTAATCACCAAGCATTCTCACGTAGAGCTTAAGAGTATTCCTCAACCCCGAGAACTCTCTACATGATCATCACCAAGTCTGCTTCGGTCGCGACAATGCATGAGCACCCTAAGCTCATGGAACCGCAAATATTCGGCATTGGTCAACAGAAACACATCGCTATCGAAGCTCGATTTGGGATGACATGATGTCATTTCTCAACAAACTTGGCTCAAAGATTCCTACATCGATACACTAAACTGTTGATCCGTAGAGCACTTGACTTCATCCCGATATTCCCAAGAGGCTCAATGACCCCGATAATCACGATATGTTGACGGAACCTATTCTATCCGCCGTAATCAAGGAAACGCCTACAAAGAAACAAGGTGTCAGGTCGCTGATTTCTTCTAATCAAGATGTCGAAAGCTCAAACGCATAAAAGGTATCCGAAGCAATGACAAGGCAAAGTTGGTCATCTCGACGAAAAATCTTCCGAACACCTGTAAGGAGAACCGTAAAAGGAAGTGCCGAAGTGTCACAAGTACAGATAGTCAAAGGAATGTTCCAAAGAAGAAACCTATTCCAAAGAGGAAACCTACCCCAAGAAGAAAGTTCCTTCTCGTGAAGCCACTCCGATCCTTTCACCGAACCGCAAAGACAATTTCAGTGGACGAGGACTCGATGCTACCGACACGTATGAAGAGATCACATACTCAAACCGCAAAGGATGAAAATCCTCAGCACCAAAACCTCCAAGTCCTCAAACTAATAAAGGAAAAGGGAAGACTCGCACTTGTGCCACATGATGATAGCTCAAGATGAAGAAGAGCAACTGGATCAATCATACAGAAGAAGTTTCACAACGCCGACACCTTCAAAAGGTCAAGAATTTGCTAAAGATCAAATGGGTGGCCCCGAGGATCAAGTGGTGTCGCTTACCCTCACCGCATCCCGATACGGTTAATCAACCCGTAGGATCCGTGCCACCACTCTTCCGCAACAACAACAACTGTGGAGGATACTATCGATATGAGTTTGAGAACCTCAAACTAAGATGATCGAGGAAGATAAAGATGATGATTATGACAAGTTGCTTCGGTAGTCCCACACGCCTCGTAAGGAAACTTCAACCGCCTAAGGACCCCAAGCCTCCTCATGTCTCCTCCTCATCGACTCATCATCTCACTCATCACTACCACCATCAACGAAGTCAACCGATCATCATCCAAATCGAAGAAACCACCTAAATCTTGGATTTCTTAGACTCATAAAAGATTGTGAAAGTCATCCAACAAGTCGAAAGAAGGACATACTTTACGTAAAACCGAATTGGTTTGTCGACCAAATTCAAGACTTAAATGATGAGAAAGACAAGATGGAGAAAGAAAGGAATTTGTTCAAGTTCATGAAGAGTCATCGAAAAGAGGAACCGAACGAAATGATCAAGGTTACACTAACAAGTACCTTCGTGATATCGCTCCTAAAGTCCAAAAGGAACCGGAGAAGACAAAGAAGAGATCATACCCACAAGTTTCTTCTCGACATCGCCCCTGTGTGACTAGAGAAGTATTTTCCGCATAACTCACCCCTAACATCGCCGCATTGGTTAAACATACAATGGCCAAAGAAGTCGATCTCTCGAACTGAAAGTTAATCGCTAAACTAGTGATGCAAATGTCAAAGCGATCCGAACGCTTACTCGGATGAAGCTAAATTTTTCAAAATCTACTTGATTTTCAACTCGATCATCATGCAAGGAGTCACCGATCAACCCAAACGACCAAGAGATGACGATGATAAGGATAAGGACTCGCACCTAAACGCCGTAAGGGCCCTGTAAATCTACTGATGCCACCTCCTCCACCACGGACTTCTTCTCAACAAAGTCTCCTCCACCTCGGTCTTCATCGATAAACCCTGGACGATTCCGAGTTACCACCCCGACTCATAAAACAGTGATTACTTTGAGTATACGGGTGGTGACGATGAAGAGGTCCTCGAGCCCCGACAACAACCCACCTCACCCAAACAAGTGCGTAAACCAAGATCATCATCAAGGCCTTCCAAAAGAAGAAGAAGACGACTCACCGAGTCGATCATGGCTAGATGACGATAAAACCAAGAGTTTGAATGGTTCTCCACACTTGTCAATCAAACTCCCTACCCCGATGAAGGTCAAGAATTGGTAGACGGTTCTACATTGAGCACGCAAAACTTTGCAAGAAAAGTTCCATGAAGAAAATGACGAAACGAGTTGAAGCGAATCAAGAATGAAGCGCTTCAACTTCTAAAAGATACTCGAAAGCGCCTCGAGGTCGAATATCATCTTGAGAACATCGCCGAGCTATGTCTAACAACATGGATTGGCTCAATCCGAAGCAAACATTGACTTCACACAAAGGGACAACCTCCATACTACACCGATTGACCAAACCCCACCGACCATTGGCCAAACAGACGAACCACGGATTCCCTTCCGATACTTCTTTAACAGAGACCGATTTTCTCTTACACGGTAGCGATGGTTCGCGAAAATACGCTACATCATTGACTCTTCCATTCCCAATGCTATTTACTCAAACCGCATAGCTATCGAGGAACGTGCAAATCACTTGTTTTCGACAACGCAAGCATACGACCAAGATGCATTGTATGGGATTCATCATTGGCCCGAACGCCAAGAATCTACTACGTGTCGCCGGTTCGTAAGTCTCAACATGCAAAGTATAGTTCTAAGGACATCGCGCCATCAAACACATTGATCTCAAGTCTAAGTGGACTACACATTCTTGAAGAATATCATAGTCAAACGACAAGATGAACAGACTATGGATTCTCCGAGGTCGACTTTGAGAACTTGTCCTCAACGACATCAAGACATGTATCTTGCCAAAGCATGTGGTCGATGAGACAATTCTCGATCAAGTTCAACGTGAATTTATCAAGTCGGCTTCATCTTCATTAGACGATCGTGATCAAAGAACGTGTTGAAGATATCCGATGGTCGTTGAATCTTATCGACGCTGTCAACCTCACTCCTCCAACGCTTACTCTTCCCGATCTCAACCACCTATCTCAATATACACTCATCAAGAAACCTTTCGCGTTGTTTACCATAGTGAACTTCAAAGAAACCGCTTAATGGCGGTAGTGAGCTCCACAAATTGGGATCATACCTTGAAGTCGGTTAGGGATGGATCATGCGACAGTTGAAGGATATACCGAAAGTCGGGTCTCCTAAGCTACCGGAATTCTCGTGAAAGGAGGGATGTGAGACGATCATCACCATGATTGATGAACGGTTGTTCGGGCGGACTGCCTGCACGATTGGAGAGCTATGTTGGTGGTCACCCAGAGAAACATCACCGCTTTCAACGCCTGCATGCACTCGGGAACATCACCGCACTTCCCGGTACCCCTTAAATGGTTTCCTTCATATAATTTTGGATGTATGATTATATATGTCAATGGCTTGTGCACACATAACAAGGTACAACCCGTAATTGTCAAGAAAGGACCCCGTGGTACGCCTGCCACAATCCTTATAAAAGGAGCGAAAGCTTCTTATTTTTGAGTAAAACCTATCAAACCTTTCATTTTTCAAGGTTTTGCTCAAAACACAAGTACTTCCCATATGATTTTTCAAAACCTCAACCGCTTATATCACTAGTCGAGGGGAGTATTTGATTTAAAACTTTGTTCACAAATTGTTCATAGTGGTCATCTTCCCGCAACACTCGAAATGGTCATATTTATTTCAACCGCTCAAAAATAACATTTTATATGCCATTTTGAGGGGAGAAAATTGTGTGATAAGAAATATGTTGTACAAAATGCAAATGAATCAGGTACCTCGACTTAACCAACGAATCGACGGTACTAAACTGTTAGTAACTCGAAAAGACTTGTCCCGACGGGTAATAATTTCAAGCTAGTTCGCTAGTAATGTAAACGTGTCTCGCAAAGGACTTGTCCAAGTAGAAAGTACCATTCGAGAAACTCTTGATAGACATGAACTCGACGGGTTTGACAACCTTCCAGGTTTGTCTACACCTTCAAGGTAGTTATTAGAGCTAGTTGTCACCTAAAAGTCGACAATGTAACTCTTTAACTATTCAACGAACCGTGTCTCGCGGGGATTGTCTATCTTTAGTGGATCAATTCAAAAGCGCGCTTTTTCCTCACCGCATTTAACCATTAAAACTATTAAGCACATGTGGAGGGGAGTATTTATGCAAAACATCATCTCTCACAGGTTCAAACATGTTTTCATTAACAAACCCTTTGAGAGATATTTTCACATACAAAGGGTTTTAATGGCAAACATAGGTTAGTCATGGAGTTATAAGGTGACTAAGGTTAGGAATAACTGTCCTATGATCCGCCAGAGTCGAGGGATCTACCCAAGGACACTACCATTAGTTAGTGTTAGAAGTCCTTAGGAATGATTGTAAAAGGAGAAAATGAGAATCGAGAAAGAAGGAGTTGAAGAATCAAAAGAAATGTAAAGTAAAGGGTGAAAAGAAATAGCCTCCGATTATTCAACTTAGGGCGCATAATCGGTTCAATTCATATACACGGGTCGTCACTTAGTGACACCGGTATTGAAGATTAAAAGTCGTCATGGACCCAAAGGACGCATGCACTAAACCTTCTTAGCCACTCAAGTTTTTCTCAATGTAAGCTTGTTTCATTCTCACAGGAACCCTACGTAAACTATTGGCTTTCTTAGAGATCACCGGTATTGAAAAAGGAGACCCTCTCCCTAGTCTCCGCCAGAAAACCAAAACGCACTATTGAGTCTAGAGCCACGAGATTCATCAAAAGATCTCTTAGAACACTTGACATTTAATCACTTGATGATCAACAAATAAGATCATCGCTGGTTCATATCGAGTCCTTCACGCATCTTAGCAACTGTCGAGAACATTTATGAGAGGTTCACATCTTTGATCCTCGCGATTGAATGGAAACTCCCGCCAGGTCAACATCAAACACCCGACAAAGAAGTCACTTCGTAACTCCCCGTGGATTACGCGGAGTGTGTCTCAAACGGTCTACAACATGAGGTGATGCTTCGTGTACCTCAATGACTATCTCGAATCAGATGTACTTCGCACATCGCGTTATCTCACTTGTGGGACTCCAGCTCAGAACGGCCTTTGTAAGAATTAGAGTTGTGTTTTCACACTATGTCGTTAACACTCTCAAGTTCAAACTTGTAAGTGCCGAAACCGCTTATTACTAACCGCTTGAAATGTTTTCTTATGGAAGCTCCGAGCGGAATGATCGTGTCGATTCTTCTCATGCTCACGCCAACATCATCACTAATGGAAGTTCTATTCAATGCAACACAACAATGTAATGATTCTTCATCAAATCAAAGAATCTACAAAGTCAAAGACTTAAAGAACTTCATCAAGATTGATTTCCAACGCCAAAGAGCGTGTGAGCATGTTGAAGAATGACGGGAGACACCGGAGCAAACAAGGCACTGAGGCGCATCGATGCGCATAACAACATACTATCACTTTCACCACAAAGAACAATGATCAAAGAACAAAGTTAAAGATGACGTCAAGCATAACTGCTCAAAGATAACTATCTCTACACCGGGAGATTGTTCAATCAAGACAATTCCTCTCACAAGAAAGAAGAATGTCGAAGACGCCACAGCCTACTATTACATCAACGCCTTCACCGCTTACATTCATATATACTGAGGGGAGATTGTTGGAATCACTCCTAAACAAGATTTCAAGTATTTATATTTCATATGTAATAGGTAGCTTTATTATGGCCTTTATGTTTGTTTAAGGTCAAGCTTATGTAGAAGGCCCATAAGCTTAGGCCCAAGCCCACATAAGAAAGGATGGGAACCAGGAGTGTTGCCCTAGCTTCCTCCTATAATACTAAACATGTAATAACCCTCATTCGAGGGTTGGTTGTTCAAGTTCTTTTACTTTCACATATGCCTCACGCCTAACCGTATACTATATTGTGTGTGTGTGTGTTTGATACTTGTTCAATCGCCTTCATCTCTTTATTCTCTATAACTTGTGTTTGTAAAACTAGTGACCTAACAGGAGTAATATGGTCGAGGTTTGCATATTATGCGATTTAAATCTTCCGTGGAGGGTATGTGTGAACAATATGTACTATTTTCTTCACGAAATTGAAGAGAGAATCAAGAGACCAATCTTCGTGAAGGCACATTGTCCATGATTTAGAATCCGGAGGATGTGAGCAAAATCCCAAGGGTTAGAGTAAACTTTGGTTTTTGATATAAAACCAAAGAGACAGAGAGCGATCCTCGTTACGAACGAGTTCAACTTGACGGAAGAATTCCATTATGAACCTTGGACATATCTTCTCATTGATTTCAAGAAGACATTCTAGTCCTATGGCTCGGAAGGAGGTATTGATACCTTCTTCGAATTGTAGAGAGGTGTCTGTCGTCCTTCATGGAAGTAGCGGTTTCGAGGTTGTTGAACCCACGATATGAATGCCAAGCAGTGTTGGGTTCAAGGAGATGTTCAGAGTGTAGACGCTAGTGAGTGAAAAATCAAACTCATATTTATGCGTCATAGTTTGAACCTATAGAAATGAAGAGTTAAAAGAAGGTGATGTTTGTGTTCAACCTATGATTATCTAATGTTTTACTAGATTTTATTAACAATATTTTTAACAACAAGGACACTTAACTCACTTATGGTTTTGACATTCTAGTGGAATATTTCTTTTAGAGAAAGTGGTTTTCATTTTGCATGAAAAGCTGTTTTCCAAGAGGACGGATCCACACTTCCTTTACAAAAGAGATCCGACTAATGTATCTTCGTGATCCGTAGATCTCAGTTACAAAAACATAGGTTTTATGATTTATTCCCAAGATATGTGTTTTAGCCTACATTTTCTTTTAGCATGCATACATGACTTCTAATGTATCACGAAGAGTACGAAACATATGAAACAAAAGAAATGACAAACACATTATGATAATAATACCCTAGATAAACTAGACTATTAATAATATTTCATTTCAATGCTTAGAATGATACAAAGGATTGGGTATATAAACCCAATGTAGATTAACAACACAAAGTAAATGTCTCGTATGTGAACTTCATCATAGGGAACACAAGTGCGATGAGTGTTAAGACGATGAGCACGAGGCTTATGTAAACCATGTTAAAGATGATCCTTCTTGGTTTCGTTGGGATGAAATGGAGAGGAAGATGAAGTTTTGAGTGAGAGGAATTTTGAAATTGGAAGATTTGAAAAGTGAGGATTTGATAAGGTGGGCGAGTGGTTTATTTATGGGAAGGAAAATTTTGAAATTTGTGTTTTGTTTTATTATTGATTAAAAGAAATAAACACAAGTTTTATATACCACGACTTTAGACGAGAAGAATAACACGTATGTGAGAAAAAAGGCTTCCTAATGAAGCTTCATGTAAAACATATATATGCACAAAGGATAATCATATAAATACCTAAATAGGCATACTTAATTATCAAGCAAAATAAAAGGAAAATCATACCTCTAGCGCACTTAGGAATGTCTTTACAAATGACACATCAAATGTCACTTAGACGATTCCCCGCTCCTTTATGCTTAAGATACCTTCATGAAGGTATTCTTGTTACCAAGCGATTCCTATAGCTTGGTGGTATGAGCTTTGACTAATCATCCCGACAAAGAAGATTAGTGCGATTAAAGGAAAAAGTAAATAAAAAAAATGTTGTTATCAAATCAACATCCAAATCAACATCCAATAGTTTAAAAAAAACATGGTGTTAGTTTTTATGAAAAACCTTCTTTGTAGTTTTCAATTAACCATGGATCGTATCAAGTTTTTAAAGTACAATATACTTAATGAAACTTGGTAACGAAGCTCTAATGCCAATTGTCGAAAACTAGAAGGGGGAGGGGGTTGAATAGTTTTGCCAATTAAAACTTCCTTTTTAACTATTTAGGTCGACTTATGTCAATCTATTTGGATGTGTGTGTTGGATGTTGATAAACAACCATGTAAAGGCAAGTAATGAAAAGATAAGAGTAAGAAACACAAAACCACAACGCGAGTATTTATAGTGGTTCGGCCACAAGGACACCTTCCTTGCCCTACTCCACTCCCGAGTCACCTACTCGAGAGTTCAGAACACTACACCAATCTCCTTATGGCGGAGAAGCCTTCACAACGTCGCCACCCTTTTTCCGGTGCTAGGCTAACCACCGGTTCTTTCACCCAAGGTGAACCACACCTACACAACGTCGCCAACCCTTTATAAGGTACTAGGCTAAGTACCTAGTTCTTTCACCCAAGGTGAACCACACCTACACAACGTCGCTTAACCTTTATTAGGTACTAGGCTAAGCACCTAGTTCCATTGCAATGGAGGAACTACTACCACACTACACCAACGACTAATCCCAAAGGAGATCTACTCCTTTACAACATCATCAAGGATATCAATATCCTTGGATCTAATACTAGTCTATCTTGTACATCGAAACACACCATATCGAATGTACATCTAAGGCACCTTTCACTAATGCCTTTGACTAGATCTACAAGACACCCTTCACTAATGTCTTGTGTCTTGACTTCTAAGCACCTTTCACTAATGCTTCTAGTCTTGACTTCTAAGCACCTACCACAAGTGCTTATGATATAGACGATAGATACCCTTCACTAATATCTTCGTCTTGACACTTGAGACATCTTTCACTAATGTCTTCAACACTACACTTCTTAGAAGAAAGAAAGGAATCATCAACAAGAAGACTTCATGAGCCTTGATGATGAGGAAGCATGGCAACTCATGGACTCGAGCTTGCTCGACTTCAAAGGTGGTGATCTTGCCTTTAAGAGAAACCTAAAAGATCACACAAAACAAAACTACAAACATAGATCTCTTGGATCTCGAGGTTAGTGAGTTTTAACTCGTGGAGAAAGTGTGTTAGAAAAGGGTGAGAAACAATGAAGAAATAGCTCACTATTTATAGAAGAAAAACTCTACTGTTCCCCGGATCCCACGGATCCCTTCCACAAGGGATCCGTCTAGCGTTAAGCTAGGGATCCGTCTAGCGTTAAGCTAGGGATCCGTGGGACGCTCCCTTTTACCCATGGGTATTTTGGTTATGGGTCATGGGTTAAACCATGGATCTTTAGCTAGATACAATGTATCTTTTGAGTGCAATGCACTTAGTCACTTGGGTATGGGTTGATCCATGGGTTATGGATATTATCCATGTGTGATATAAGCATGATGTCATGCAATGGGTTATGGGTCAAGATCCATGGGTCATGGGCTTTGGGTTGTACCCAACTACATTCAATGTATTTGCCTAATGGGTTGTGATACTTAAGTTTCTACCCATTTATATTACCCAATATACTACATACTAGTTATGTGTATATTTTACCCAAATATGTAAACACTATTTGTTGTACATATGTATTACAAAATCGTAAAATCACTTATACTTGTTTTAGTGTTTTATGTGAAAATGTGAATGTGTTAGAAACTATTAGTTCAAACCATTTACGTATTTTATTTGTTTCGTTAAAATGATTTTACGTTTGTTATCGACAAAACATTAGAATATCGTAAAATATAAATAAACGTTTTTAAGGCTTATTTGTATTAACAGAATTTACTCACCAAGTTCATGAGCCGCGAGCGATCTCCAGTCATATGCTTGGAACATCCCGAGTCCAGCTACTACGTAATCCATTTGAACGATCCGCATTTGAACACGCACAAGAATAAATAATCGGATAATTGGGATCCCTATGCAAGAATGGCTTCCATTTGGTTAGTAACATGATTGGAACACCCACATTTGAAGTGGAAACAATGGAATCATCGTGATAGATGCAAAGCTAGTATCCGTATTCGACCTATTCAAAGTATGTTCACTTCTAAAGGAATAGTTCTACCAAGAGGCATCCATTTTCTAATGGGCATTGACTTAGAAAATTTAGGCACAATTCATTAAGATTAAACTTGCGGCAAGAGGTATCCAACGATAACCTATGTTACTAAATTTCCTTCCCGGGTTTCCAATGTTTTCTAACCTTCTTTCTCCACTCGCTTAGCCTTCTTAACATGTTTTATGGCATTAACAATCTTTACAGTGGCATTTAACAAAGATTAATCAAATCATTCACACCACATTTATGATTAGTAATGTAAACCAAGCAATCATCATTACATGTTTTGCCAAAAGTAGCGAATTGAATTAATTACAAGACGCTTATAGCTAATACTCGAATCAACACGATTCGCTTTATTCAACTCAAACTTAGTGTTCCTAGGGTGGTCTTCTACTCTCTTCCAATGCACATTCTTAGCTTGCGAGGTCATATCTTGCTTTGTATTGCCCGGAGGCTTTGACCCGCTTGCTTTAATGTCACCGATTACTCTGTGAGAGGAATTATGGGAACATTAGTTGGTTGGGCTACCTTTGCATTCCTAAACTAGAAGTGCATGGATCCGAACTACTTGAAGGCACATTAAAATTCACTTTCTTATTCAGGGCATAGAATGGTTTGTATACTTAGCACTAGGCATGGAACAAGGCATCACGCCTTTATCTTTCGCACCTAAGGATTTAGGACATGTTGCTATTAAACATTCTAACATCTTCCGAGATCGTTTGGCCTCGAATGCAAGCAAACCTAATTTCACTATCAAGTGGCTTATTTATGAAGTCCTCTTCTACAATCTCACGGAGACATTCAAGACTATCCTTAAGCGAGCAAGATAATTATGAAATACAAGCACGTTATTCCTAAGATGAGGAGGAATGTATTTAACAAATACAAGATATTTAGAGTCCGCAGATGACTTTGATGCAACATTCTCATTGAAGACAAGTGGCACTTTCCTTTTCCCGACTCCTCGATTCTCAATTTCCTTTTGTAAAGACGTTATTTTTTCGTTATTCTTGTCACGAGTGACTTTCATTGAATCATATAACTCTTTAAAGTATCGCTTAACTTTTCATTTTCTTCTAGAAAACTCTCATTTTCCTTTTGTAAAACATTAACCAAGTTTTGAAGATGAAAAGTTTGAGAACACCGAGATCTAAAGGAGGAGGCATTTGGGAGTCAATACATTGTTCTTTTCACCCTTTAATTGTGAAATTAGGGCTTTCAACTTTCGATCGTGTTACAATGAGCTTGAATCGTTGCACACGCTTGTTTATTTGAAAACGCATCAAACTCGAACATTTGAGGATGTTTTGATGTTTGAGGTTTTGACATTTTCTTTGAGATGTTGATATTTTAGTTGCGGATCAAAATGTTCAACTTCTAGTTTAGAAAGATGTTTTACTAAATTATCGTGATCATCCCGATCAATTTTCTCATTTAGTTCGAGTTTTTGTTTTCAAGCTCAATGACACGATCATGGGAAACTTTCAAAGCAACAGATAATTCATGAAATTGAGATGCGAAATAGAATACTTAGTCACAGATATAAATCACATCTTGAGCAACACAACTCGAAATCAAGTTCTCATTTAAGATATGCAAGTTCTTCCTTTCAACTTTATTATATTTGAGTTCTGTTCATAATCATTGACCTCAACTATCATTGCATCAAATTCCTTTTCCATTTCTTTAATATCCGAGTTTATTCCTTTTGAAGACTCTCAAATTGACCTTTTAATTGTTTAAAGAAAGGCATTACCTTTATTAAATAACATTCTTTAGTTTGCTCAAAACCCTTTCCCTTGAAGAATCCCAGCTGGGTGTGATCCTTTTCACATCGCTTTCTCAAAATCAACAAATAGTTGATAAACAACATACAAGTCGATTAAGGTCTTGCTATTAGTGGAAATAGTTCTAGGAACTAAATGCATTGGTGTATTTAGAGGATACATAGTAGTCGCAGCACTTTCCTAAGGGAGGGTTTGTTTCAACAAGTTCACTTGCTTTTGCTTATCCATATCTTTCTTCCAAAATATTTGTTCTGGGTTAATTGGGTTTGAGGCTTAAACCTGCTCAGGAGATCCAATTTTCTTTTGTGTAATCATGGGGTTTGAACGTAATGTTTTGCTTTTACACTCGTGATCTTTTAGCTTCTTATCCATTTTCTCCCTATTGACTTCTTCAAATTGCATATCTTCCTCAAGACACTTAGCTTAACTAGGTTTCGCCAGGCTTAAGGATTTCATTACCATCATATATTACCTTCCGAGCCTCTAGCTATTTTACCATACTTAGGATTGGGTTTCTCAACGAGGGAATACTATGCTTATCGCTAAGACTCTATGCTTAGTGATCATGTGAGCAATCGAATGGTATTCCTTGACGCATAACTTATTTTCAAGCTTGTTTTCAAAGTTTTAGATTGGAAAATCATTCAAAAGTTTCGATTCCTTAGCATTAAATTCTTGTTTAAGCACTTTAACATTATCTAGACGTTCTTGCTTTTGCTTAACAGTTTTAGAAAGCCTTTCTTGTAAGAAATTTAACTCTTGTTTTAACACTTATTCTCTAAAATTACTTTTTCTAATGATTGTACGCATTTGGTCATCCATTTCCGCTCACGGCTAGTTAACTCAAACTTAGCACGTTGTTCATAAATAGCGACTTGTTCTTTATAGGCGTCAGCCTGTAGATAACGTAATCATCGGGGCACAAGCAAAGTATTCATCAAAACATAATCATCATTGATCGCAGAAGATACATCACTTGGCACAATCTCACTTTCACTTTGTGTCACATATTGATCATATGGGACAATATTACTATTACCCTCATTATCAATATCTCGATTCATAAGTTTCAAGAGTTTGTACTGTTATGTATCTTATGCTCATCCACCTCATCGTATAGTTTTAATACCTCCGAGATGATTGATTCTTTGATGGACCACTGTTGTGGTGATGAGACCTTTGCAGACCATAGGTGAGATGCTAGCCATGAAGATTGTCTCGGCGTGGGTTCATCATCGACATCGTAGTCAAATACATCACACCGCAACTTGAAAGGCATTTTGATGATTGTGACCTATTTCCGAATTGGTCGCTCATCCACATCAAGATCATATGTCTTAGATTCCTTCGCAAGAAACAACAACTCCTCTTCATCCAAAGCCGCTCCATTATCCCGAGCTTGCACAAGCAACATCTTGTCTCAAGTATTTTGCATTCTTTGGATGTTTTGGAGATGCGCAGCCTCGCAATATGTCCTCACCACCACAGCTTGTAGCATTTAATTGGCTTTGCTTGCCCTTGATTGGCATTTCTTCCACGATTCGATTTGCCACATACCCTCCACCAACTCCACTTCTTCCTTGTTCATACTGCCTTCCTTGAACTGGTTGCACCATAACCTTCCCATCTCTGACAATAGCATGATTGTGAAGATTGGATGCAATTCTGATTTTGTTGTTAGTGTGAAGACTGTTAGTATGTGGAGTAAGGGTCAAGTTTTGTTTAACCATAAGAGCCAGTTGATTGATGAAGTGTTTCATGACTGCATCAGCATCAGGTTGCTTGAAACTCGGATCGGGAATGAGTTTGTGATTACCGTTTCCAGTAGGTATGACTTGAGAAGCTTTGGTAGTAATCCCTACATTGGTGTAGAATGCTGTTGAATTATTTGATAAGCTTGATTCTCCCTGTTTGGATTTGAACTGATCAACGATCATTCGTTCAAACATAGCATGTCTCTCATTCTGAAGTAAGAAGGCATACAGTTTCTCATAGTTGGTGTTCTTTAATCCTTTGGTTAGCTTCACAGAGGTGACAAATTTGTGCCATTCGGGATTCATGTTGTTCACAAACTTTGAGTTCAGCTGAATATTTGGCATGGTCATTTTGATATTCCTCATGTCATTTACAAGCTTGTGGAATCTCACGTAATATTCATAGACACTTTCTTCGGTTTCATCTTGAAATGCTCAAATTCATCATACGCCAGTGATTCCTGCCTTCCTTGGTTAATTCGTAACCCCGAGAAAGCATCTTGACATTGTCCCAAACCGCCTTAGCTTCAAAGTGTTGTGATTGATCGCCTTGTAAATGTCCTTAGGTAAACCACAAGTATGATGTTAGAAGCCCCGATGTCCGCATCGATCTCTTCTTCTCCTTATCACCGCTTCATCATACATTTTAGGTCCGTCGGTCCTAATATCACCGAGCCATCGCCAGCAGATCAAGTATGTCTCGGTTGTCTCAACTTGATACAATCCTTCATCAATTGACTTGAGAATGTTGACTCCATTTTCTTTTCCCAAACAAGACAACCTAATTCGTTGAGTCCATGAGTCATAGTCGCTTACATCAAGCATAGGTGGACGAGTATCCGATCCTACCGCTTGAACGTCCTCGACAAGAATGAAGAGATGATTGCGGGCACGTTGGTAGACATGTTTACGATACCACGAGATTTTATAACTCTATGATTAAACCGGAAATAGATTCTTTCACGGATTTTACTGAATCAAGAGAAAACCGTTTTAGAAACAAAATCAACCAAGTCGCTATAACCCTTGAAGACAAGTTGCTCAGTCACAAGTCGCTAAGTAGCAACTCGCTAAAGGCTCAAGTCGCTATGGATCAAGTTGCTAGACACAAGTCACTATGAACCAAGTCGCTAAACACAAGTCGCTAAAGCAGCAAATTGCTAAGCTGACAAGTCGCTAAAGAACAACTCGCTAAGTAGATAAGTCGCTAAGGAACAACTCGCTGAGAGGTCAAGTCGCTAAAGAGTAATTCGCTAGTAACAACAAAGACAAGTCGCTACAAATAATAAAGACAAGTCGCTACGTCAACCAAGTCGCTAGTCAAGTGGTGTCTCCACTACTTTGTATCGCTTTGTCTTCTTGTCTCAATAGACAAGTCGCTAGGGCTCAAATAGCTACCACTTCAACTACAAGTCGCTACCAACTAACGAAGCAAGTCGCTACGAAGAAAGTTTATCCGAGAACCAAGTCGCTAGGAAGAAAAACTTAAACACAACCCTTTTCAATCCAAAACAAGCTCAACCACAGTGATTCAAGCTTTCCAAATCAAAACCCAAGCACTTACAATGATTCTAAACACAAAAGTACACTCAAAATTCAAACTTTAACACAAGAAATGATCCAAATGATGCAAAACCACTAAACTTTTTCAAACCCAAACACAATATAAAACCACTAGAAATCCAAGGATATGTAAGAGATGATCAAACCATGGTTTTGATACCATTTGTAACATATTGGATTTCACAAACACATCAAATCATGATTACAAATAGGCGATAACTTGAGGTTTTAGAGAGAAATAGTTAGAGGTTTGGGAACTTAGTGAGAGAAAGTAAAAGTATTATTATGAGTTCCAACCTCTACCTTGTGAGGTAGAGGGTATTTATAGTTTTTACATAAACGCCACCTACGGGCTATGGATCAGGCATACAGTGGGTAAAGACCCGTCCATCCTCCACGGTATTACTTAACTAAATACTTCCTAACATTAAATAACTACGACTACGAGCTTTCTAACGATTACATATACTTGAGGTGACCGACACTTTAATAATTGGATTTACTAAATCCTAACAGTTTTGATGTAAGGAGGTCTGTATAACTCATCTGCAGTCACGGATCCCACGGTTCCCTTAGAGAAGGGATCCGTCTCGACTAAAACGAGGGATCCGGCATCTGCAGATCAGAACCTTTACAACAGCTAATGCAGATTTTGTACTAAGCAATATACACATATAACATTTAATTTAAACAGCAAGGTAAACAATTTATCACATATGACATATCATAGATAATTGTAGTAACAATAATATCCAAGAAAACACAAACAAACATGCTAAAACATAATCATTCATATACAAATCAAGTGTATCAAGACAATCATAATCCTATAGTCTCTTTCGTCAATTCTTTCTTTTTCTCTTTCCCGACTTTGTGACGTGGTAAGCTAGGTTTTGAATCACACCCCTTAATTGTTTGAATTCCGCGGTCTTGTTTGGAATATCAAGAAGTTGTTCATAGTAATTAAAAGGTTCCAATTCGATGTTAGCTATAGGGTCGACGTCTTCCTCTTCTTCATCTTCTTCTACTTCTTCGTCCGAGGAGTCCGAGAGAGCTTTAGTTTTTGTCACAATTCTCAATTTCCGGTCATTTTGCAAACTTAAAAAAAATTTACTATTCATTGGTTACTATTCATCATTTTACTATTCATCGTTTTTGAAGTCAAGTTGACGTTTTGAGAGGTTATTTCAAAATTTTACTATTCACAAAACACAATTCATTCCCGGAGAAAAAACACTATTCATGATTCACTATTCATCATTTTTCGTAAACTAGGTTTACGAGTATCAAATCAGCGTAACCGTAAGGGTTTAGTCACAGATTCATGAAAAATCATCGAGGACATTGCATATAGACTAGAGTTAGTCCGCATATCATCAATAACATCATCATCATATTAGTTCATGCATGGGTTTGCATATTTCATTAACGTATATTTCCTATTAAATAAACGCTATCGCACGACCATTTATTTTGAATAATTGATCCGACACTTCCAAAAATTATCCTAATATATTTTTATACTCATTTTAAGACTATAAAAATTATATTATTAGTTTACCCGCTGTTTTGAATTTATTTTGTATATAAATTGTTGGATATATATATTTACGACAGTTTTCGTAAATACTACTCAATAATTATTATTTCACTCAATTCTTGTAAGAAATGTATTTTTATAATTTTTATGACTTCGATATATTTTATTTTGTTCCGTTAAAATCTATTTTTAGCTAACGCTACACTAAATACCTAATTATACTTACAAACTACACATTATACTTAACAAATAATACATTTACTTATCAAATTTACCCAAACCCTCCCCATTTTTACCCCTTGGCCGGCCCCTTAGTCACCAATATAAAAAAAATATCTTGCTACTAGTTTATACACATAAACATTTATAGACTAAGATATTTGCAATTATACTTTCATAATACAAGATATTATCTTACAAACACATACAAGCACATACCATAAGGTGAAACAAGAAAGAAAACCTCTCCATCTCCTCTCCATATTCGGCCTAGACCAAAAACCAAGCAAGAATCAAAAGATTTTCAAGATCAAGTGATAATATTAACTCTAGATTACTTCTATTTAGGTTTTGAAATAAAAACCTAGGAGTATTTAGGAAACCTAGTTACTTAAACCTCATCATATAACTAGTGAGCTTTTCATGATCTTTACTAATCTTTCATAATCATTCTTGAGTTATTTTTATCATTCTAGTAGAAATCATGCAAGTATCATATGTATTTATACCACTTTTAATTGTTTTTAGTAATTATTTTGAGTTATAATCATCCTATAATTAATCCTTTGAAACATATCATTGTTGATGATGTTTAGGGACCCATGAAACACTAAGAAGATGTGTGGTAGGTTTAGAATAAATTTGGTGTTGATTTGAAGTGATTGAAACAAGGATTACGCTAGAAAAATCATTTTCGACAACTTAGAATTGAGGTCTGATCGTTTTTGCAAAATCTGGAAAATTCAGCAGGTCATGAATTATCTTGGGTTATATTTCCAGAAAATAGACTTTAAAATGAAACCGTGGTCGCTTGAACGGGTTAAAATGGATTTATAACGAAGGAGATACACTATTTTCAAGTTTAGCGGCAAAAACTATATTTTCAGAAAATTACATGCTGTCCAGAATTTATCGTAGGTCAAAAATGAGTTTTAAGCATTATCTAAATGAGTCGATTTGTTAAAAATATACTAGTATACATTAATACGAAGCTACGGATATATAAAACGTAGAAAACGGACTTACAACGACTAAGTTATTCACATTTTAAATAAGGATATCGTAACTATTTTTCACAAGTATAACACTTATATATTTTTACTAGGCCAAAGTGGTCATTGCTAGTGACCATGTTTGGAGCCATTTTTCATCTCGATATAATACTTTTGAGAAAACGATGTCTTCTAATAAAAGTGAGATCGCCTATTCTATTTCCTAAAATGTTTAACCGTTTGTCAAGCGAGGTTATAATGAATAATTTACGATCACTCAAAAATTGGTTAGTTTCATGAAGTGTCAAAGTGTATTATTTTGCGACGAAAAACTATAATTTCTTAATAAATCACTAAATGACTATCGTAGGATATCATTTCAACGTAAGTACTTGTAAAGTAATTTATAACTTGTCAAGACGTTATAAACTTATTTTTCGACGATAAACTTTATTTTCAAAAATGCACAAGTGGTATGGATATCATATGAGTTGCATGCATAACGTTACATCATGACTTATATTAGATCATATCGTTCATAATAGGTCGCGGTTAGAAGTTGCGCCACATTTCAGTGTACCTACTTTTGCCATCATATCATTGTACCAAGTGAGTATTCACAATTCCCTTTTTTACCGTTTTACTATATTTTGGGGCGAAATGCATGAACCATACTTGAACTAAATTGATTACTACTTCTATGAACTCTTTTGAACTTGAATCGAACCCTTGAACTTTTATGACTTGTTGAACTTATTGAACCGTACGTGCTATGACCTAAAAGTCTCCCTATGTGAACTGAGCAATACCAAGTCTCCCTATGTGAACGGAGCAACACCAAGTCTCGCCTTATTGGTGGAGTGTGAAAATTCTCCCATGTTCGGAGTGTTCTTAATTGTATATAATAGTTGTATGATGTACCGTTCGTACATTCGCATTGTTAGTCTCCTATTAGTAGGTAGTATGGATAGCGCTATTAGAGGTCGGTAACCTCTCGCTCACTATGTTACGAACATATTATTTATTCTAGGGATTTGCTCGGCATACATTATTATATACGTGGTACTATACTATGAACTATTATGACAACGTATACTTGACTACTAGACACACTATATTTTGTGCAATGGGTTGTGAACACACAAAGTTGCAAGTTTTGTATGGCGAACTTGGGCCGAGTGGATTTACAATGCCTTTGCTTTGTGGACTATTCTCGATGACCGAAACCTTTGACTCTCTCTCTTAAGAGTTTTCGTATTATATAAAACGTGTATACTCACCAACTATTTTGATAGTTGACCAGTTTTCTCTCATGCATTTCAGGTGATTGTTTGTAAGCTTTTCCTCAAGGTCTTTGCATAATGAAGTTTTCACATGTCACTACTAATCATTATGTAATAAAACACAATCTTTTGGGATCTAAACTTTATATTATATTTGCCGATGTCGGCTAAACTAGTATTGTAATAATGTTTTATTTCCTTTAAATCTTAAACGTTGGTATGTTCTATTATCTTTTGCTTGTGATCCTTTCCGGTTACACCTCGTGTTTCCGCCTTCGGCGAGGTGTGACAGATTGGTATCAGAGCCAAAGGTTATAGAGAATGCCGATTTTTCAAAAATAAAAATCGCTACTATAACCAGAATAAAGTTTTATTAAACATCGAACATCATACGAGTCAACTAGTCCTATCGTTGCATCGTTAATCCTAAATTATACATAGCCTTATCACTTATGTCTAATTCATGAAGAACCATGCAATGATAAGAGTGGTAGTTTTGAATAATGTTTAGTCGAGTCTTAAGAGTCTGGTCACCTGAAACTGCATTGGTCGGGTGGGTATGCATAGCATGTTTTTATATTCAAGTTTACGTTACCGTACCTTGTTTATACCTTCTCTTTTCCCACCTTTCGACTAGTTAGACATATCATGACTCTATTCCTGTCATATTTCGATCACCATAACACAAATTACAACTATTCCACACCTCATCTGCCTTCGTTCGAATGTCGTTTACTCAACCCAATGTTTTGGTCCACTGCAGGATCATGGCTGCAAGAAACACACGCTCAGGAGTCAACAACAACGTCAATCCAAACAACAATGTCAACCTAAACAACAATGCCAACCCAAACAAAAGCGACAATCCAAACAACAACGCTGCTGGAATAGCGGACCTACTCACCCAAATTATGACGCACCTGATGCTAGACAGAACCAACGCTGGAGAAGGTACTTCAAAATCGTCATGGATGCAACTACAAGACTTTCATGACATGCAAGCCAATGGAATTTTATGGTACCGAGGGTGCCATTGGATCGCTAACATGGTTCGAGAATGTTGAGTCGAAACTTAGTATCACGAAATGTCAAGGAAACAAGGTTGAGTTCTCTGTTGGTCTACTACTGTGGTCGAGCATTGACCGGTGGAACAACCAACTCTGCACTGTGAGGAAGAGGGTCGCAAATGCGTTATCTTGGCAAGATTCAAGAAACTACTAACTCATGAGTATTGTAGAAAAGATGAAGTGCGTGTCGGAAGGAATTTTGGAACCACTTGATGGTAGGAGTAGAAGTCGACAAGTACACGATCCGCTTCCACGAGTTAACTAGAATGGTTCCTCACATGGTTTCCACCGTGGAGAAGTTGATCGACCGATATATATGGGGATTGATACCGGAAATTAGGAGGGATGTCACCTCATCGAACTCAACCACTCTGCAAGCCGCTGAGGGTATGGCGTACCGCTTAACAAATGAGGTGATCGGGTCTAGTGAACTAATGAAAGGAAATGACGGAGGATGAAAGAGGCAGGAAGATCAGCAAAGAATTCGTGACCAAAATCGACAGGACAAGAGACAACGAGTAGTTGGGAACTACGGAGCAATAACTCAAGGACCCAAAAGATACGCAGGTCCACATCCTATGTGCACTCGATGTAACTATCACCACTCGGGAGATTGTCCAAGGTGCAACAAATGTGGAAAGACGGGTCACATCATGCGGTATTGCTCAAACAGGACTGGGAATCAAGGACAAAGAAAAGCATGTTACGAGTGTGGAAGTCTAGATCACATTCGGAATACCTGTCCAAAGTTGAAAAGAACTCCCAACCAAGGAGGAAATCGTCCAAACATGGCGTTGGCAATAGAAGGCCCACAAGATCAGAACATTGATGTTTCCCCCGCACGTGGTCGAGCATTCTATATGGGTACTGAGGACGCCCGCAATGCATAACGGGTACATTCTTTTGAACAACCACCTTCTTTCTGTACAACATGATTTTGAGTGCATAACTTCCTTCCAATTTTTTTTCCACGTTCACGACATTGATTAATTTGAGACCTACGATATCGACCCTAGTTGTAATTTATTTTGTTGATTTGATTTGATTTGTGTAAGCAATTCCAATATCGAGCGAATATTTCAAAAGACTTGTTTCCTAGCTTGATCTAGTGACAGTTCTTGTTTGATGAGTTGCGAAAATCAAGCTAAGAGTCAAGTTTACTCAAGTCGATTTAGTTTAATCTTATGACACTTCTTATTTGATGAGTTGTGAGATTAAATTAGAATCGACTACCTAAAGGTCTTTTGAGGGCTACGTTCGATATTGGGTAAGTTTACCCCATCAAATCTGATCACGAGAACGTACCTAGTTGGATGAGGAACCCATATGCATGAGCATTGACATAATCATTTAGACCATACACGAGCATGAACTTTTATAACCTTTGTCGCGGTTCGGACTATAGTATCAACAATTGAATCACGAGGACGTGATTCCTCTGACATGGGAAGAATGTCACAATTCTCAATTTCCAGTCATTTTGCAAACTTTAAAAAATTTTACTATTCATTTGGGAATTTTACTATTCATCATTATACTATTCATCGTTTTTGAAGTCGAGTTGATGTTTTGAGAGGTTATTTTAAAATTTTACTATTCAAAAACACTATTCATTCCCGGAGAAAAATCACTATTCATGATTCACTATTCATCATTTTTCGTAAACTAAGTTTACGAGTATCAAATTCGCGTAACCGTAAGGGTTTAGCTGCGTATTCATGGAAAATCATTGAGGAGATTGCATATAGACTAGAGTTAGTCTGCATATCATCAGTATCATCATCACCATATTAGTTCATGCATGAGTTTGCATATTTCATTAGCGTATATTTTCCTATTAAATAAACGCTATCGCACGATCATTTATTTTGAATAATTGATCCGACACTTCCAAAATTATCCTAATATATTTTTATACTGCTTTTAAGACTATAAAATTATATAATTAGTTTACCATTGTTTTGAATTTATTTTGTATATAAATTGTTAGATATATATATTTACGGTTTCCAGAAATACTACTCGATAATTATTATTTCACTCAATTCTTGTAAGAAATGTATTTTATAATTTTTATGACTTGATATATTTTATTTTGTTCCGTTAAAATATATTTTTAGCTAACGCTACACTAAATACCTAATTATACTTACAAACTACACATTATACTTAACAAATAATACATTTACTTATCAAAGTTACCCAAACCTTCCCCATTTTTACCCCTTGGCCGGCCCCTTAGTCACCAATATAAAAAAAAATATCTTGCTACTAGCTTATACACATAAACATTTATAGACTAAGATATTTGCAATTATACTTTCATAATACAAGATATTATCTTACAAACACATACAAGCACATACCATAAGGTGAAACAAGAAAGAAAACCTCTCCATCTCCTCTCCATATTCGGCCAAGACCAAAAACCAAGCAATAATCAAAAGATTTTCAAGATCAAGTGATAATATTAACTCTAGATTACTTCTATTTAGGTTTTGAAATAAAAACCTAGGAGTATTTAGGAAACCTAGTTACTTAAACCTCATCATATAACTAGTAGGCTTTTCATGATCTTTACTAATCTTTCATAATCATTCTTGAGTTATTTTTATCATTCTAGTAGAAATCATGCAAGTATCATATGTATTTATACCACTTTTAATTGTTTTTAGTACTTATTATGAGTTATAATCATCCTATAATTAATCCTTTGAAACATATCATTGTTGATGATGTTTAGGAACCCATGACACCCTAAGAAGGTGTGTGGTAGGTTTAGAATAGATTTTGTGTTGATTTGAAGTGATTGAAACAAGTATTACGCTAGAAAAATCATTTTCGACAACTTAGAATTGAGGTCTGATCGTTTTTGAAAAATCCGGAAAATTCAGCAGGTCATGAATTATTTTGGGTTATATTTCCAGAAAATAGACTTTAAAACGAAACCGTGGTCGTTTGAACGGGTTTAAATGGATTTATAACGAAGGAGATACGCTATTTTCAAGTTTAGCGGCAAAAACTATATTTTCAGAAATTTACATGCTGTCCAGAATTTTTCGTAGGTCAAAAATGAGTTTTAAGCATTATCTAAATGAGTCGATTTGTCAAAAATATACTAGTATACATTAATACGAAGCTAAGGATATATAAAACGTAGAAAACGGACTTATAACGACTAAGTTATACACATTTTAAATAAGGATATCGTAACTATTTTTCACAACTATAACACTTATATATTTTTACTAGGCCAAAGTGGTCATCGCTAGTGACCATGTTTGGAGCCATTTTTCATCTCGATAGAATACTTTTGAGAAAACGATGTCTTCTAGTAAAAGTGAGTTCGCCTATTCTATTTTCTAAAATGTTTAACCGTTTGTCAAGCGAGGTTATAATGAATAATTTACGATCACTCAAAAATTGGTCATTTTCATGAAGTGTCAAAGTGTATTATTTTGCGACGAAAAACTATAATTTCTTAATAAATTACTAAATGACTATCGTAGGATATCATTTCAACGTAAGTACTTGTAAAGTAATTTATAACTTGTCAAGACGTTATAAACTTATTTTTCGACGATAAACTTTATTTTCAAAAATGCACAAGTGGTATGGATATCATATGAGTTGCATGCATAACGTTACATCATGACTTATATTAGATCATATCGTTCATAATAGGTCACGGTTAGAAGTTGCGCCACATTTCAGTGTACCTACTTTTGCCATCACATCATTGTACCAAGTGAGTATTCACAATTCCCTTTTTTACCATTTTACTATATTTTGGGGCGAAATGAATGAACCATACTTGAACTAAATTGATTACTACTTCTATGAACTCTTTTGAACTTGAATCGAACCCTTGAACTTTTATGACTTGTTGAACTTATTGAACCGTACGTGCTATGACCTAAAAGTCTCCCTATGTGAACGGAGCAATACCAAGTCTCCCTATGTGAACGGAGCAACACCAAGTCTCGCCTTATTGGTGGAGCATGCAAATTCTCCCATGTTCGGAGTGTTCTTAATTGTATATAATAGGTGTATGATGTACCGTTCGTACATTCGCATTGTTAGTCTTCTATTAGTAGGTAGTATGGATAGCGCTATTAGAGGTCGACCAACCTCTCGTTCACTATGTTACGGAACGCATATTATTTATTCTAGGGGCTTTGCCTGGCATACATTATTATATACGTGGTACTATACTATGAACTATTATGACAACGTGTACTTGACTACTAGACACACTATATTTTGTGCAATGGGTTGTGAACACACGGTTGCAAGTTTTGTATGGCGGAACTTGGGCCGAGTGGATTTACAATGCCTTTGCTTTGTGGACTATTCTCGATGACCAAACCTTTGACTCTTTCTCTTAAGAGTTTTCATATTATATAAAACGTATACTCACCAACTATTTTCATAGTTGACTGCTTTTCTCTCATGCATTTCGTGTGATAGTTTGTAAGCTTTTCCTCAAGGTCTTTGCATAATGAAGTTTTCACATGTCACTACTAATCATTATGTAATAAAACGCAATCTTTTGGGATCTAAACTTTATATTATATTTGCCGATGCCGGCTAAACTAGTATTGTAATAATGTATTATTTCCTTTAAATATTAAACGTTGGTATGTTCTATTATCTTTTGCTTGTGATCCTTTCCGGTTACACCTCGTGTTTCCGCCTTCGGCGGGGTGTCTCAAGTTTTCTTCCATTGACCATGAACCGTTTAGATGGTTGTTTGGTAAGAGGTACCATTACGTGATCAGCAAAGAAATGATCATCGTTGATAGGAGATGGTTGCAATGCACTAACATACTTAAAAAGTCGTGTTAAGAGCAAACCATATGGAAGTACCATGTTGGAAGCTTTGAATACCCCGGCTATTCTCCTCACCATGTAATAGGCGAGATTAAATGGCTTTTGGTGGATAAGACAATAGATCATTTGCACAAGACATGCATTTGGATGATCCTTGTTACCAACTAGGCTAATGACCTTTTCCCTAAGGATTTCTTCCCATTTTCTAAACATGGGATGCATTTCAAAAAGTTCCATTTGAAAAGGATCACGGTGAATGAGCTTTTTGTTTCGGTTGAAACGGGATTGGTCGGTCCTAACCTTGAAGATAGTATCTCAAATGGTTGCGGGATCATCAAGAGGAGTATTGTAGATAGGTTTAGAATCAAGTGCAAGGTTTTGAGCGTTAATTTCCCAATCTTGAGAATACATACAAATTCCTTCACAAGGAATGTGATGAATTTGAGCAAATGTGTTGAGAGGTAGAGTGAAGTTCCATTTATAGATGATGAAGGCGATTGAAATGCTATCATCGGTGTTTCGAATGATCCTAATGCTTTTATAGAATTCAAAGATGAAAGCCGGGCAAATTTGTTCATCAATGTCAAGAAGACAATCAAAGTTGATTGCCGAGAAAACTTGACGAGTGTCGGTATCTTTAAGGAAACATTCCTTGACTACACGACCTTCGTGAATGAGTCATTTTTCAAGTCTTTTGAAGACTTTGCTATCGGTTTTTGATAGCCCTTCTTCCTGATAGTAATGGGTGAGGTAATGGACGGTATCATGGTAGTCTTGTTGAGTGGCTTTAGGCATGGTTGGTCCTAGAAACACAAATATTCCAATTAGGTAAAATTAGTTGAGATGGGTTTATGGTTTTGATTTGTATTAACAATGTTGTGAACACAATGTAATCCTAATTGTGTTAAAAGCCCCTTTTAATGATTAATTTTGAAAACCCTAATTGAATTGATTGATTAGAAATTGTGCAATCATAAACCCTAGGATGAAGATGATGGAGATTAGAGCAAGTTAGTGTAATTACTTACAATGGTGTTCAAGAGAGGAATACTTGAGGGTATGGAGTCCTTTGAGGATGAAATCAGTTCTTGAGTCATTTTTGTGTTATGTGGGAGAGGAAAATGATCGGTGATGTTTTTCAAATGCGTATAGTCGTGTTACTCTCATGGTTCCCGGATCCTTGTATTTGGGATCCGCTAGTACAACTAGAGGATCCACCACGTAGACGTAAAAAGGGTTGTTTGGATTTAATTTTGTAGTAGGCTATAACCTAGATTACGGAACAAAATCAGCTTAAAGGTTTCAAATAAAAGGATGTTTTGGTCGACGTGATTTGATAAGTTAATTATCAAGGATCCATTTGTGACGACGGCGTTAGTTTGACGAAATCAAGAGGAATACTATTCCCGATGATGAGTAAGTCGGGAAAGTGACGAAAGAGAGACCTTTTTAAAAGACTAGCAGTTTATTAAACAAATAAGAACTATGATATCAGCATAATCATGTAAGTTAGCTAATGAAAAACTAAACATACCTTTATGCTTCTTGGTTTGGCTTATGAAGACATAATACCAAAAATACTTCATGAGCTCTTAAAGTAATCCTTTGTACTTAGAGTAAGTAGGTTGTGATTACTTTTGGATCCTTTCTCGAAGGTTGACTTCATTATTCTTTGAATAGAAATGAAGGTTTTGAAGAGATCCTAGCATGAAGATTTCTTGAAACAAATATGTTAGAATGATCTATCAATGTCCAACATGAAAGAGAAAAAGAAAAATGTTTTGAAATATTTCCTTCTTTTTAGTTTTCAAACATACACGGATCGTATCAAGTTTTTAAAGTACAACATACTCTAAGAAACTTGGTAACGAAGCTCTGATGCCAATTGTGGAAAACTAGAAGGGGGTTTGAATAGTTTTACCAATTTAAAACTTCCTTTTAAATATTTAGATCGACTTATGTCAATCTATTTAGGTGTGTATGTTGGACGTTGATAGATAGATATATAAAAGTGTAATGAAAGGTAAAGAGTAAGAAGCACATAACCACGACACGAGTATTTATAGTGGTTCGGCTACAAGGACACCTTCCTTGCCCTACTCCACTCCCCGAGTCACCTACTAGAGAGTTCGTAATCACTACACGACACCAATCTCATTATGGCGGAGAAGCCTTCACAACGTCGCCTACTCTTTTTCCGGTACTAGGCTAACCACCGGGTTCTTTCACACCAAGGTGAACCACACCTACCACAACGTCGCCTACCCTTTATCGTGTACTAGGCTAAGTACCTAGTTCCATTACAATGGAGGAACTACTACCCAACACAACACAACACCTAATCTCAAGGAGATCCACCCTTATTACAACACCATCAAGGATATCACCATCCTTGAAATAAACTAATACTATATATATAACGATGCACCTCATCGATTATACGACCCAGGCATTCTTCCCAATGCCACTTGATTTGATTCCTAGGCATCCTTCACTAATGCCTTTGACACAACGCTTGACACCTTTCACTAATGCCTTCGTCTTGAAACCTTTAGCATTCTTCACTAATGCTTTTGACACGCACGTTAAGCACCTTTCATTAATGCTTCGTCTTGACTCTTTCGGCATCCTTCACTAATGCCTTCAACACAACACATCTACGGAGGAAGAAAGAACTATCAACAAGAGAACCTCATTTATCTTGATGATGACGAAGCATGGCAACTCATGGACTTGAGCTTGCTCGACTTCAAGAAGTGGTGATCTCGCCTTTAAGAGGAACCTAGAGAATCACATAAAAACAAAAGACAAAATACATAGAAAGATCCCTTAGAATCAGTGGTTAGAGAGTTACAATACTTGGGGAAAGTATGTGTGAGAGTGGCAAGCCAAAAGGAAGAAATGGCTCACTATTTATAGAGGAATGCTTACTATTTATAGAGGATTGATTAGAAATTGTGCAATCATAAACCCTAGGATGAAGATGATGGAGATTAGAGAAAGTTAGTGTAATTACTTACAATGGTGTTCAAGAGAGGAATACTTGAGGGTATGGAGTCCTTTGAGGATGAAATCGCCTTAAGTCATTTTGTGTTATGTGGGGAGAGGAAAATGATCGATGATGTTTTCAAATGCGATAGTCAGTGTTTGCTCTGCGGTTCCCGGATCCCTTGTATTTGGGATCCGGCTAGTACAACTAGAGGATCCGACTCAGAGACGTAAAAGGGTTGTTTGGATTTAATTTTGTAGTAGGCTATAACCAGAGTACGAACAAAATCGACTTAAAGGTTTCAAATAAAGGATGTTTTGGTCGACGTGATTTGATAAGTTAATTATCAAGGATCCATTTGTGACGACGGCGTTAGTTTGATTTAAATCAAGAGGAATACTATTCCGATGATGAGTAAGTCGAAAAGTGACGAAAGAGAGACCTTTTAAGAGACTAGCGGTTTATTAAACAAATAAGAACTATGATATCAGCATAATCATGTAAGTTAGCTAATGAAAAACTAAACATACCTTTATGCTTCTTGGTTTGGCTTATGAAGACATAATACCAAAAATACTTCATGAGCTCTTAAAGTAATCCTTTGTACTTAGAGTAAGTAGGTTGTGATTACTTTTGGATCCTTTCTCGAAGGTTGACTTCATTATTCTTTGAATAGAAATGAAGGTTTTGAAGAGATCCTAGCATGAAGATTTCTTGAAACAAATATGTTAGAATGATCTATCAATGTCCAACATGAAAGAGAAAAAAAAATGTTTTGAAATATTTCCTTCTTTTAGTTTTCAAACATACACGGATTGTATCAAGTTTTTAAAGTACAACATACTCTAAGAAACTTGGTAACGAAGCTCTGATGCCAATTGTGGAAAACTAGAAGGGGGGTTTGAATAGTTTTACCAATTTAAAACTTCCTTTTAAATATTTAGATCGACTTATGTCAATCTATTTAGGTGTGTATGTTGGACGTTGATAGATAGATATATAAAAGTGTAATGAAAGGTAAAGAGTAAGAAGCACATAACCACGACACAGTATTTATAGTGGTTCGCCACAAGGACACCTTCCTTGCCCTACTCCACTCCCGAGTCACCTACTAGAGAGTTCGTAATCACTACACGACACCAATCTCATTATGGCGGAGAAGCCTTCACAACGTCGCCTACTCTTTTTCCGGTACTAGGCTAACCACCGGGTTCTTTCACACCAAGGTGAACCACACCTACCACAACGTCGCCTACCCTTTATCATGTACTAGGCTAAGTACCTAGTTCCATTACAATGGAGGAACTACTACCCAACACAACACAACACCTAATCTCAAGGAGATCCACTCCTTATTACAACACCATCAAGGATATCACCATCCTTGGAAATAAACTAATACTATATGTATAACGATGCACCTCATCGATTATACGACCTAGGCATTCTTCCCTAATGCCACTTGATTTGATTCCTAGGCATCCTTCACTAATGCCTTTGACACAACGCTTGAAACCTTTCACTAATGCCTTCGTCTTGAAACCTTTAGCATTCTTTACTAATGCTTTTGACACAGACGTTAAGCACCTTTCATTAATGCTTTCGTCTTGACTCTTTCGGCATCCTTCACTAATGCCTTCAACACAACACATCTACGGAGGAAGAAAGAACTATCAACAAGAGAACCTCATTTATCTTGATGATGACGAAGCATGGCAACTCATGGACTTGAGCTTGCTCGACTTCAAGTGGTGATCTCGCCTTTAAGAGGAACCTAGAGAATCACACAAAACAAAAGACAAACTACATAGAAAGATCCCTTAGAATCGGTGGTTGAGAGTTACAATACTGGGAAAGTATGTGTGAGTGTGTCAAAAGGAAGAAATGGCTCACTATTTATAGAGGAATGCTTACTGTTCCCCGGATCCCACGGATCCCTCCCACAAGGGATCCGTCTAGTGTAATCCTAGGGATCCGTGGGATGCTCCTCTTTGCCCATGGGTATTTTGGTTATGGGTCATGGGTCATGGGTCATGGGTTGATCCATGGGTTTCTTATTAGATACAATGTATCTCATGAGTTCAATGTACCTAGTCAAATGGATATGGGTCAATACCATGGGTTATGGATTTTTCCATGGGTTGTAGTTTTTACCCATTTATATGATATATACTAGTTGTGTATATATTTTGCCCAATATGTAAACACTAGTTGTTGTACATATATATTACTAAATCATAAAATCACTTATACTTGTTTTAGCGTTTTATGTGAAAACGTAAGTGTGTTAGAAAACTATTGGCTCAAACTAAATATGTATTTTATTTGTTTGGTTAAAATGACTTTACGTTTGTTATCGACAAAACATTAGAAGATCGTAAAATATAAATAAACGTTTTTACGGCTTATTTGTATTAACAGCTCTGATACCATGTAAAAATGGTAAAGAACACACAACAACATGCAATTACACCCAACCAACCACCCCTTGGTGTATTTTATTTATCAACAGCTATAGTAGATAAGTCTCCAAACGGATGCTTACCAAACAGATACAAAGACAAGAGTGATCTCCTTCAGAAGGACACCACAAGAACCTCACTTACAAATACACTTAACTCTCAAACAATCAAGATCAAAGATGTTTGATCTTGTAACAATAACCAGAATCACAAAATGTGTGAAAGAAACTAGAGAATATTGCTAGAAATATAAAACTGAACGAGAGAGAATAAGAAACCCTAGATCAGAATAGGACATTATATACACTCAATATTTTCACTTAAGCCCTCTAGAATAATCCATCTTGACATATCAGCTCAGCACTTGACATAAGCCTTGACCAAGAATGAGAATTGCCACATTCAGCCCCTCAATATTAAACAAGCAGCTTGACATTATCTTCAACATTTAATCTACATTTTCATTTAAAGTTCTAGAACCAAGTAAGGCGTGAATCAAGGCGGCATAATTTTCTAAGGGCTGAATCAAGGCGGCATAATTTATTTTAGATTTATATATTTGTATCATATTTCATACATACGTATATATATATAATGCATCAAGTTTACAAAAAGTGTTATACATAAGAAATAAACTCAAAAACTGAACTATCCTTACATTTTTTGTCATTTCTTTAAATAAAACGTTCTTCATCGGAGTAGTCGTGAAAACCTTCTTCACTCATTATATTAGTGCTAGAACCATATAAATAAGTTAAAAACTTGAAATTGATTTATAAAGCTACCATGCCCAAGCCCAAATCCCTTATATCAGTAATTCGTTAATTTTAGCCAAAATACTAGTAAATCCTTTAAAAGCTTCAAAATAAGGTGTCACGTCTCGCGCTAAGGCGCGCCTTATCGCGCCTTTTTGCGCCTCATCACGCGCCACGCCTTAAGAAGACGCCTTGGTCTGTTTCGTAACGCCGAAGCCACGCCTCGCACCTTAGCGACGCCTTAGCGGCACTAAAGCGCGCCTTTTAGAGCCCTGATCAAAACCCTAACAAGAGATACTTGGGCCTTAGCCCATACAATCCACAAACAGGCTATGTAAACATACGACTAACAGGTTGCGAGATAACCTTAAACGATGCGTGTCGCCTACTAAAGGCGCTGGAACCAAGTAAACATTTCATAAATACATTTCTGAGATTGCTCATCGATGTTTAATGTAAAAATGGTAAAGAATACACAACAACATGCAATTACACCCAACTAACCACCCTTTGGTGTATTTTATTTATCAACAGCTATAGTAGATAAGTCTCCAAATTGATGCTTACCAAACAGATACAAAGACAAGAGTGATCTCCTTCAGAAGGACACCACAAGAACCTCACTTACAAATACAATCAACTCTCAAACAATCAAGATCAAAGATGTTTGATCTTGTAACAATAACCAGAATCACAAAGTGTGTGAAAGAAACTAGAGAATATTGCTAGAGATATAAAACTGAACGAGAGAGAATAAGAAACCCTAGATCAGAATAGGACATTATATACACTCAATATTTTCACTTAAGCCCTCCAGAATAATCCATCTTGACATATCAGCTCAGCACTTGACATAAGCCTTGACCAAGAATGAGAATTGCCACATTCAGCCCCTCAATATTAAACAAGCAGCTTGACATTATCTTCAACATTTAATCTACATTTTCATTTAAAGTTCTAGAACCAAGTAAATGATTCATAGTACATTTAGAAGATTGTTCAAGCACCATTTTTATTTTCGATGCCAAAACAAAATAGACTTAAGGAATTATCAAAAACTGTGAAAGACTGAAAGTGTGAAGTGTTATTTTTTCCTGTTCATTTTTGAATGTTTCATGAAATGAAAGTTCATATCGTGTCGCAACACAAACTAGCAATAGTGGAGGCCCAAAAGGCCTAAATATTTTTCATTTCTGTAATAAAGTCCATACACAATTCACTAGCTAAATTCATTTGGGCTTAATGTCCCAACTTATAAAATTAGTCACTAAAAATAGAAATACAACAAACCCATTGAATAATACGAGTTGTATCAATTCCAATATCAAATCAAAAAATGTACACAAATAATTAATAAATAATAACACAAAGCAATCAAATGTATCTCATAATCCTGGTGTGAACGGTATGCCGGTAGCCGGCAGCCATGACCTGCCCGCAATAAGTCTCTCCACCGTGTATTGAGATGCTTCACTCGCACTTCTTATTACTTTGTATCCACGCCATTTCACACGGCGACTTGTCGAGGAACCAGGACCAAAGCATCCATATTCCCCATAAACCAATGTGTTTTGCGCAAAATTAGTACCATCCCATGATGACCATCCTTGAGGATCTATATGACTATCAATAAAAGATTTTATATAAACCGTCCTTGAATATTCTTGCCATGGACGGCCCAAATATGTACGGACTGAAGCCACTACTGGCCTCAAGTCCGGTGCAGGCATAATACGGCAATTATGAATTGAAATTCCCGTGTTCTGGAAGGGGTCACCACGACCTTGGGCGGTTATAATATTTGCTTGTCCTTTCAATGGTCTTCGTGCCATGATCATACAAGTTTGGAAAACCACGGCTGCATTACCAAATATGAAATCAATTGTGCCAAAAATGTAGCACGTTTTGTAGAATTGCCTTTGAGCTAGGACGAACAAAGTGTCTTGATAGCCTTCAATACTGCAACCGTAGTACACCGAGAGATCAGATGACGATCTAAGTGCCACAGCCTGTTTATTGGCCGGGCCAGCAGTGTTCCGTATTGTTATGCCACGGGCAATGAACCCAATACCATCCACTCCTATAAATTGCATGCGACGATTTAAGTTAGAAAAATGATATCAATGACGCTAAAAGTACTTCGTAATAGGATCTCTAGTATGTGTACTTGTGTGTGAGTAATAAGTCAACTTTTCACATGACTTGTTACGCAAGGTATCTTGTAAGTTAAATCATTAATGCATGGTGAAGAAATAACATGCAACTTAACGTACTTAACTGAAATGCATGCTTTATCTTCTTTCACACATTAAATGGCTGCTTTACTTAACTTTAATCATAGTATTACGTATCATGTTATCATGGCAATTAACCCTAAAATAAATTAGTCAATCAAATTAGCCATGATTTGTAAATAAGCAGCATGAATAATTCATCTTACCGAGGGTTGCAGAGCTATAAGTTGTGAAACCTCTGGCGACACTTCGAGAACCGGTGATAATAGTAGTTCTAGCTCCATCGCCAAGTAACATGATGTTGTTTAGGTTGTTACCGATATTAATATTTTCCCTATAAACTCCACTTCTTATGTAGATAATATATCTTTTGTTACCACGCTTAAGACCTGCTGCAAAATTAAGAGCTGATTGAATAGTTTTAAACCTGCTCCCTCGGGCTTGAGACACAATGATATTAGCCTTCATGTGAATCGAACTTGATTGCAACAATTTTCGGTCTGTTGGGCTAACCTAATCTGGAAAATCTTCATCAACATCTTGTTTCTTCAACTTTTGTTTCACGAAAAATTGATTTACTGGCCAGGCTATTGCTAATCATCTCCGTGAGATTATGTGATTTAAGTGGGGACACAAAATTTGTCAAATTCAAATCTTGAGAACCTGAAAAACAAGTATCAAGATTTGTGAGGGCGGCGCTTAGCCAAGTCTGAGCATCAAAGTCGGAGCTTTGATTGTGTCTGAGACCATTTAGGGTTTGGTTGAGTTGGAGAATGGTGTTGTTGACGAGCTTCTGGCAATCGAGCCACACCAACTTCTTTCTTTTGCTTTTACACTTACTTTGAAGTTCTGTATTACATGTCTGAGCTTGTAAGGCCGTATCCAAAGCGGTCTGCAAGACCAGCATCCTGAAGTCTTTTCTGTGTCGTGGGGTATGATGTGCTCCACGACTCAAGAAATACTTACATTGTTGTGGATGAGGAGTTGTATCACACCAATAGTTGATGTCTTCACCCGTCTCCTTATCTTCTTGTAAAGACCAAGCTACCGAAGAGAATACAACAAATACATACAGCAAAAATGGCAAAAAGAGTTTAACTTTTGCCATTTTGGCAACCGAGCTAGGTTTCTTGTTCTAGCTTTATCTTTTTATTTTGTGTAATTGAAATGAGAGATAGGTTTTCGATCGAGGGAGAGGATTCAAAATGCCATATGATGTTGTTTATATTTATAGATGACGATTGATAAAATATAATGATAAGTGCAATGTAAGTTTAGTGAAAGTTGACATTGGAAAAACCCTAGAAATGTGTTAAGTTAATGATGAGATCCTTGTTATACGGATCCAAGCTGCCATTTTTCCATTGAGAGAGAATCGTGGGTTTATATTAATGCATATATGTGGTGTGTTAAGTCATTAAACATGTCATCGTTGTAACATGTAAATTTCGATGCTTGGTCGTCCTCGATTTCATCGGTGGCCAATTGAATCTCCTCGATCTTCCATGCATGATGATATATAAAAGGAATCAAATGGCATGAATGCATGTCTAGAGAATTACTTACGAATTATTTTATTACAGTTCTAGATCGAACGTATATTTTATATTACAAGAATATTACAAAGCTACAACACGATGAGCTTATCGACCAAATCGCTTTGTCTAGCCTTTTGCTAATTTGGTGTTAGTTCTTTTTTTCAAACTAATAATCTTACACTATAAATTTTAGCACACAACACTTGTCTTAGTTGAAAGTACATCATGAAATATGTCATGTCACATAAAAATCACTTTGCTACAAGTTTTTTGCTTTGAAACATTACTTGTAGTGTAAGCCAGAGATATTAAAATCAACGAGGATAAACCTAATATGAAGTATATATAGTACAGGTGGATCATGAGCATATAAGAATGTGAAAATTATCATGCGGCCGTTCATGTAAAAATGAAGCAACAATGTATGAGAGCTTCCGTACAGATGATGGTTTCTTGTAATTCTAGATATACATTCTCTAATCATCATTTTCAAAAACCATAATTCGTCATAAATAATGTATTTTTCAAGCAACTTCTAAATTTTATTAGAATTATTAATCTTCTTTTCAAACACCACAATATCAGGAACAAAACCCTCTTCCAACCATGTGAGTTTTCACATTTTTCTCTATTGATTCTTACACAATAATTATGTGATCAAGTTGTCATGATATTAAAACTATTTTAGTCATAAAATAGTTTTCTAAAGAAGAAAAGTACATGTTGAATTCTCCAATGCTAGAGTATATTCCTAACTTCAAATTTAAACCAAACTGATCAATTTCTCTAATATATGTAAGTATATCTATTTGCATGATTAAGGTGGTAAAACAAATAGTTATGATCAAAAAGTACGTTAAACTTCAAGTATGAGACATAATGGATAAGGCCGGCAAACCGGAGACGTACGACCACGGTCATCCTTTTCGGTACGGGGACGGTTAGAGATCTTGGGCCATGGGCTAACGATCGAGTTGTCTTTCTTATTTCTTTGGTTTAATTATCTCTATTATGGTTTAATTACCTTCACTATCTATAATGCATTATATTTAGGACTTTTATGTTTAAAAGGTTAGAAACTAAGCTTACACAAATTGCTCATAAGAGATAGCTTGTGAATACCATTATTTGAGTCAATATTTTTGTAGCTCTAAAATTCAAGTTTTTCTACGCAACAAAAGACCTTAATATATTTTATATAATAAAGGAATTACATCATTTCGAAGTTATTTTGTCAATTCATTCTTATTGAAAAAATAATTATGCCAATAGGAGAGCTTGATTTCGCCACGTAAGCAAAATTAACCGATGTGATTGGTTAATAAAAGTCAAAATTAAATTGATTTTGGTCAAACTTTAATAAATTTGGTGGAGAAATTTGATTGATAAAAAAAACACATAAAAATATAGGTGTCAAATTTGTGAAAACAAAAACTTAAAAAAAAAAGATGAGGTAATTAATAAAACTTTAGTGGTTGAATTTTTAAAAATTATATAGAGTTAAGTGTAATATTATAACCCTCCATGTTTTTTAATAACTTTAGATTATAAACAAATACTCCCTTACTCTTTATACTTTATATTTTAAAAAATACAATGTATATATTGTTTTAAAATAACAACATATAAATTTGCATAAGATTATAAGTATCAATTTTTTTATTATATACGTTCAATAAATACTCATTTGTTTCAATTTTAAAAGTTTAACCTCTGTGGACACGAGTTTGCATTTTAAATACGGCTAAATTACTGAAAACGAGAATATAATTATCAAATTGTAAGCACGTGTTACTTTAATATAAAAATAAATATACGCGATTGTACTTATAACAATGACTCATGTAATTCTTATTTATTTATATAAGGATATCTAGAAAAACGTTTAAAAAAAAATTAAGTGGTATACTTTAACTTTATCAACGCTCATTATGTGCTATTAAACTTGCATCATGTGTACAACATAATATCAGTGGTGGAATTTAAATAACAGCATCAACATCTTTGTCAGCTAAATAAAATTAAATCTTGAGTTACCTAACAGAAATTCTTACAAATATTTTACCAAATTCTAGTGGATATTAATGCATAATGAAAAACTCGTGCATAAGTATTAGTTGTACTTATATCACAATTTTCATGGACAAATTATTATATGTGTATATACTGAACTAAAATGTTAAAATAAATTTGATTTATGTGTAGACTTCATGCGTGCACGAAACTCATAACTATATAATTATATGCAATTACTTTTAAAGACACAATATTCAGTATTAATATAGAATAAACTTTTAAGTCAAAACCCCGTGCGTGCACGGGTATTATAACTAGTAACAAATTACATTATTTTAACTAAAAAGCTAATCACTTATAATTATTGAACAAAAAAGATTTTAATTGTTAACTTAGACTTTTAAATTTCGTCAATTTGATGTATTATTTTACCTACACAACAAGTATCGGGTTATTTTGGCTTTTTCTTTAAAATACACACATGGCAACTACATCCTTTCATTTGGTTAATGGGATACAATGTTATCATTTTTACATACAGTCCCAAACACCCGTTTCATTTACAATCTTCCACTCACTATCAAACTCACACAATCTTCCAATCACCTTCACAACCTCAATCTGGACCAAAATACTCTGCTCGCTATCAGCTCCTCAGACGGCTTTGGGTTCAGATCTTTGGGTCGGGTTTTCGAATTACCTAACATTTGCAGAGAATGACTATAATACATGCCAATCTATATATCGTGAAGAATTAAAGGGTATTGAAAGGTGTGTTTGAGTATATCTCTACTTGATGGATTTGTGTTTTTGTTTACAAAGGTGATGATCAATGGAAAACGTAAGGATAAATTTTGAAATTTTCTTTAACAATTAACAGAATACATAGCAGTGAAAGTACAAACCCCTACAACGATTTTCCAAAAGCCAGCAATCCATATATAGTTTAAGACTAATAAAAAATAGGGCAAATAACCTATTAAAGCATCATACTTGTCACAAAAATCAGTTCGACGTAGCAAATAAAAAAAATACCCGTTTTGGCTATCAAACCCGACTATTTTGTCTTTTATACGCATATTTTCACTTACACATCCGGTGGACGGTAAAACCCTTTCTCTCACATCCAAAGACAGACTCCACGTTGGAAACCTCGACAACCCACTGAAAACCACACGCTTGCCTCATTGCTCCTCGTTCTGTCGCGGATGTGGAATGGATAGTCGAGGTTAATATTAAACAAGCATGTAATCCCACCTACAAGTACCTTAAAGCAGATTACACCCCTTTACTTTCCATTCACACTTCAATATTTTCCAAGATCCCCAAATTTCTTCCGAAACCCTAATACACAATTAATAATCAATTGGTTGTCGCTTTCCCAATTTGGGTAGACAAAAGGTATATTCGTTCATCATATTTAATGTTTTATTACCCCAATTGTGTTAGGTTTTAATAAAAAGTATTTGTTAGTTAGGGTTTTATAAAAATAGGGTTTTGTAATTATTTTGAATTTACAGTGTTTCATGGAAGTACCATTGATGTGGTCTTCAAAATACACTACAATGGTGTATTTATGTTCAATCTTTAAGGTATGATTATGGTAGGAGATTATAATGGAGGCCTCTTCAAAAGATAGGATTATGTGTAGCCCTTTGCTAGATATCTTAGTTGCAAAGATTAAGAATAATATATGGGCTTTATACATGGGCATTCCTAAGTTAGACATTGACAAGGTGGGTTAAAGATCATTGAAAGGGATGTCGATGTTCATTTTTATATGATTTAGCTACACAACATAAGACCAGTTGAGTTGTTTGTTGCTCATTCCCATAAAACCTAGCACCCTCCTACCACAAAACCTAAGTCTTGAAAGTTCGACTCGGGTTACGTCAAAAGAAAGAAACATAATAAGTTGAAAAAGATGCGGGAATATGTCTTGTGAGGAGTTGGTTGCGTGGGTGAGGAAGAAGCACAATCACCTTATTTAAGGTCTCCTCCCTTAAAGATAGACCACTTAGAAAGGACTTTGAGGGTAAGGTTACTTTTACTAGAGTATGGAATGCGGATGATGACTTTACTTATGATTATCCTATGCTAATCAAGAAGCGGTCTATAGGGAGTACAACATAGTGGTTGATAATGTAGTGGAAAATGTGGGTGTTGAAACTGGTATGGGTTTGGACAATGACGATTGTCATAAGGAAATGGACACTAGTAGGCCTGTCAATGTTCAGGAGACCGATATGGCATTGGACACTCATAGGTATCTGTCAATACATGTTATAAATATATTGTTCATATGCGATAAAATATTGTATGCCTACTAATGATTTCTGTTGTTACACTTGGTTCAGGTCTGACGATAATCAAATGCTTGCGACATCGATATGATTGTTGACAAGGATGTCATTGTGGAACATGACACACATGTACCTAATGATAGTGACGGGTTGCAAATGGATGCTAACTCGATGGCAACTTATCGACCGTGCTTGCAAGGCATAAGAAACTTGATAAAGGTAAGTCCGTAATGACCCGCAAAAGAAACCAAAGAAAGAAAGTTACCACGAATACTCGTAGACCCAAAGGTATAGTCATCAGAGAGAACATGAATCATACTGGTTCGTCAGATTCTTATACTGACACCGAATGTGAGCAATACAATGACAGTAACTCAGAAGGTGATCTTGCACAAAATAAGGGTAAAGACAACCAATTTTCATCTGCTTATGAGTCTTTAGAGTCTGAGGTTGAATCTGATAAGTCATACGATTACTTGAGCAACGGTGAGGACGAGGTTATTCACCACGGAAGATGCGTCACAATCGAAATAACTCTTCTTCTCGAAGAGCGGGACGTTGAATGCCTAATGATGATGATTGCCATGATATCAAGAAGATGTTGTTGGAGATGGCCCAACCGGTTTAGGACCATTAGTTAGGGAACATGACAAGTACATGGCACACTTGTTGAAGCACATTAAGGGTAAAGGTGCGGGAATAAAAGATCCATTTGCTGCTCTACAAAAGTCAAAGAAGGATGACATGTACCCAATTTACGATGCAGAGACACATTGGAGATTGAAAAAGCCTAGTGTAATTCTTTTACTCTTACCTTTAAATATATAATTTTTTTAAAATACATAACTCAGAATTACTATATTCCTTAACTTATTCTATTTTTTTGTTTTACTAGCTTGGACAAAAATTTCCAGATGCGGACAGTTTCAAGGAGTGCCTTACTTACTATGCAGTGGCCAACGGATTCTCTCTTTGGTTTGAGAGGAGCACAAAGACAAAGGTTATAGCTAAATGCGGTCAACGAAAGGAGACTCTAAAGGATCCGTCACTTGGAAAGCAGACTTCGTACAAGAAGTACCCTTCAGAGAAGGCTGGGAATTGTGACTGCCCGTGGAGGTGTTACGGGAAGATGCTCAAACACGAGAAGACATTTCAGGTTATATCTTTAGTAGATAATCACACGTGTGTTCGTAGTTTCCAATACGGTAGGTTGGTTAACTTTAAATGGATAGGTAGGCGCTTCGAGATAAGATTAGGATGAATCCAAATATAACAATCACTAACTTACAAGAACGGTCCTAAGAAAATACAAATGCAACGTTAGCAGTACCCAATGTCGTAATGCTAGGACATACGCCTTAATGAGAGGATGCTACCATCCGGGACCATTACGGTTTACTTAGATCTTATGCTAAGGCTTTGGTGGAGTCAAATGTGGGTAGTCTGTTAAGGTTGGAGTCACGGTAAATCCGGATGAGAAGACATACTTTGATGTGTTCTATGTTTGTTTTAGTGGGTTGAAAGAAGGGTGGAAACTAGGATGTAGACGGATATTGGCATTAGATGGTTGTTTTTAAAGAAACCGAATATAGGGAGATTCTAACTCTTGTTGGTAGGGACGGTAACAACCACATTTTCCCGTGGCATGGGCAATGTAAAGGTTGAAAATAAAGACAATTGAGTTGGTTTTACAACTACTCGGTGATGACTTGGATATTCCAACAGGGTAAGGGTTAACATTGATGTCCGACCAACATAAGGTACATAATACATACACTAAATACCTTACAGTTCATGTTCGATATATGTTACTTGCATCGATGAGTGTGTAAATACTCATCATTTTTGGTCAATCTGAATCGCAAAACGTTTAAAATGCTCGAATGCATCAAAATATCGAAAATATTCCAAAATTGCATTTTATATGTTTCGGATGCAAAATGTTCAAAATCGATGAAAATGAGCTAAGTTTGCATAATTGGCGCTTACCCCCAAGTTTCAAAATTGTCGAAATAGTCCACGAGCACATAATTTCAAAGAAAAATCACCAAAGGTCCTTTTAAAATTCATAAGTTGTCAAAATTAGTCCTTTGGTGAAAAATATCAAAAGTTTTGAGAAATTACAAAATTAGTCCTTCAAGTTTGAAATTTGGCAAAATGGCCCCGAAATTTGAAATGGCAAGTTTGGTCCTTGTACTTTTGAGATTGTCACTTTTAGTCCTTGAAACAACTTTTCAAAATTGGCGAAATGGTCCTTGTATTTTCGTAAATTGCAACATAGGTCCTTGTCATTTAAAACTCTTAATACCCATTTGGACCCTATCAAATACATGTGACCCCGCTTTTTCCCTTTGGACCCTTTGCCTTTTGACCCCTCCTTTAATAATATCCCCAAATAATCCTTTGGTCAAACCACCAAACACGCGCAAAGTCTTCCTTCTCCAACCGCTTGCTCGCAACACTCTTCCACCCATCCCCTCCTCACCTCCACTCACCCATGTCCCCCACCCTAAACAAGCCTCCAAGAATCATTTAATGTTTTCTCATACCCTCACTCAACCCCAACTGTTAAAATCTAATTTTGGCGCCAAAATCAGTTTCAATGGCCAAGATCACTTTTATTAATCCAATGGCTGAGAACCAAGTGGGAATTGGTCAGAGATGAGAGAGAAGATGTTTGGTTTATAAAAGAAAGCAAGAGGAGCAAGAGAGAGGAGGCTAGTAGTTTTAAATTTTTATTAATGTCGTTTTTTATATAAAGTTTTAGTTAAGTTAAAAAAACCTGTAATCTTTTGTTGTAATGTACTCATTATAAGTTATTGGATCATTATAAATCATTTTCAAGTGTTAATTCAAGTTGCACTATCAATTTAAGTTGTTGAGTTAATCGTTGAAATTTTCCAATTCAAAGTCTTATACACAAGCTCTTCTTAGCTTATTTATAAGCTCAAACAGCTTATAAGAGCTTATTATAGCTTTTATAAGCTTAAATTCCGCTTCTAGCTAGTTTGGATATTGGTCAAAGAAAGTCAAACTGGGGCTAAAATGAAATGGAGATGGAAATGGTTGAGCAGAAATGGAATTGGGTTGATTTTGAGTAATTGGGTTGGTTTTGGATAAGCTAGTGGTCACTGGTTCTCACAGCAAGCCATTGTGGCTAAGGACAGTTTGTAAGTTATTTTAAGGTTTCTTTGCATAATCTTAATTTGTAGTTATAACTGGTTTAAATCTGTTCATTAAGTTGTATTTAAGATATATAGACTTGGTTTGATCAATTATATAAACTGAATCAGTTGTAATCTCACTTTAATTGCAAAACAGTCAAATAAAGGTGTGTTTGGAAGTGCTGATTAATCTATTTTAGAGGCTAGTTCATTGGTTAAAACTTGTTACTTTAAGTTTGTTAAGTTCATTTGAGTTCATATCAGTCAACATTTTGTGCATACATAAGCCCAAAGTCAACATAATCATTGATCTACCTTAACTGTTTCACTGTTAAAATTTTGGATAAGCAAAAGCTTATTTTGTGTTCAAAATACTTAGATATAGCTTGCAGTAGCTTAATTTCATCTATATACATCAATTTCAGTCCTTAAATCTAGATCAAAGATCAAGTTAGTCAACTTTTCATAATTGCTTAAAAAGTCAAATTGCACAAAACCTGTTTTGAGTCCAAATGGAGTGAATTTTCATTGGTTCATCTTTAAGCCAATTTAAGTGAAACTTGTTTTGTTTAAAACTTCAACTGGTCTTCTTGCTTATTACCATTTTTACAGATTTTTGTGAATTTTTTATAAGCTCCATTTGAGCTTGTCAAATGAGTTTACTTCCTCAATGCATAAGCTCGCTTTAATCGAGCTTGCAGTTTTTCTTGAGATTGCAAAGAGCTCATTTGAGCTTGTTGTTGGCTCTAGTTTGGTTCATAAGTAGTTGGCTAGGTCTAGTGTAGGTTCCAAGTTTTTGTTTTTGATTTCTAGCTTATTTGAGTGCTTATTTTGTGACTGCAACTTTGTCCCTTAAACTGTTTTTAGCACATTTGATTCAAAACAACCAAATCTGTTGAGCTTGTTGTTTAGAGGTCCAAGCTAGTTGAAACTTGTTGCATGTTAGTAGTTTTAGCATAATATTGCCTCTGTTTCAGTTTGGTGGTCTTTGCTTTTCATTTGGCTTATTCAAGTGCTTATTTGTAAGCACTTGGAACAGCAGTCCCATATTCTTGTACACAACCCCTGTTTTTTATATTTTTCCTAGATTCTAAATATTATTTTAAGCTTATCTTGAATTTTTCAGATTTTTCTAAGTTTGTTTGCTATTTTTCTGCATTTAAATCAATTTTTAGCATTTTTTAAATAGCTTTTAATCCAATTAATTAAGAAAAGTTTCAAAAAAATAATTTTTCAATTTTATTAAGTTAAGATAAATATAAAAGCCAAAAAATATTTTTCTAGATTTTTCTTAGTTAAATTTGTATTTTTAAGTAATTTAAGTAGTTTTAAATAGTTTTAAATCATAAAAATACAAAATAATCGAAAAATACAAAAATAGTTTTGAAAATTCTCTTTGTTATTTTAGATTTTCCAAGTTAAAATTTTATTTTTCAAGCTTTATTTCATATTTTCTTTCATTTTAGGCTAATATTTAATAGTTAAAATTAGTTTTTAATTAATAATAATTAGATAATTAGTTATAAAAATAATTTTCTTTTTCTAAATATTTTATTTTATCATTAGGTTTGTTAAAATATCATTTTCATATTTTTAGGATTAATATTGTGTAAGTTTCACATTTCCTTTTGTACGTAACGTAGTTTTTAAATTCCAGTTTTATAAAAACATAAAAAACAAAAACATCATTTTGCAAATAGTGATAGCGTTTATTTAATATTTTTTATCTTTTTAAATTTCCTTTAATTTGCATTTAAGCCTCTGTAATTTGTTGGTTTTTTCTGTAGTTATAATCATATCAGATCCCTTTATTCGTTCAAATTTCTCGATCACTATACGTTTGGTGATCCATTGCATAGCTCGCTGGGACATAACGACCCGGGGAAACACTATACTCCTCAGATCTTCATTGAGTTTGTGCTTGAGCTGTTTTAAGTTTCTTACAGATTGGCCATTCACAAGTGGTCACTTGCGAGAAAACTTGACGGTTTAACATGATCAAATTTTAAGCGCCACTTGGAGTCAGTGCTAATTGTCTTACGTTTAGCAGATTAGTAATTTGAATACTCACTCATTTGTTCATATCATCCATCTCTATCTATCTATATATATCCATATTTTTATAAAAAATCCAAAAACCCAAAAACATCCAAAAACGTATAAAACACAAAAATATTTTGCTTTTGTTTCTATATATGTATCAAATATAAAAATACAAAAAGATTTGTCGTTTTCTTTAATAATAACAACTTAAAAGATTACCACCGCAAACCAAGGCGTTACTACCTAACTGGGGTACGACCATAATAAGTTCGAACTAAAGATTTAAAACTTGCCTTTGTGTCCTTGTGATTGGTGTACCTTTTTCAAAGAAGCCATTCATCTTGTGATTATTGGTTAAGTTCACTTTGTTGTTTTGCCTCGATCTTGTTTTAATTGATTTTGTTGGTATATATACTTGTCGAACCGGAAAACCTAAAAGATTCTTCTAACCCCATTTTTATAAAACGTCTTCATAATTCCCATTTCTCCTTAACTCGAGGTCTCTTAGAGTTAACTCGTGTATCTTTTCGCTCTTCTAGATCCGTGAGCCCATTTCGTGAGCTTGTCAAGATTCCAAGAAGGCGTGTTCAGACTTCTGCTCCTTCACGGATCGAGATCCGGACCGCCACACTACTTCCGCTATCATGGCGGAAGAACGCCTATGTGAGCTTCTCCGTGCACCCATCGACGGGTATGGAGATGCTATTGTTGTACCAGCCATTGTGGCGAAAATTTTGAACTCAAAACCGGTTCTCAATCTTATAACCTCAAATCAATTCTACGGTTTTGAGCGGGATGATCCTCATGCTCATATTCGATGGTTTAACAAGATTGCATCTACCATCAAATACAAGAATGTCTCTACCGATGTTGTTAAGCTTCTTCTGCTCCCATTTTCTCTTGAGGGCAAGCCCGTTGGCTTGAAAAACAACCCCTCGATCAATCGAGACATGGAAGATCCGGTGAAGAAATTTGTGAATGAATTTTATCCACCTTCCAAAACCACGAGTCTTAAAATGAAATCATCAAATTCACTCAAAAGTTTGATGAATCCTTGAAGGAATCGTGGGATCGTTTTAAGGAATTGCTTCGAAATGTCCTCACCACGGTTTCTCTGAGTTGATGCAACTCGATACTTTCTACAATGGAGTGAGTCAATCGATCAAGATTCTCTCAATTCCTCCACTTGGAGGAAATTTCTAAGCAAAACATCAAAGAAGCTTTAGCGATCATTGAAAACAAGTCTAAAGTCCGCCCGCACGAAACAAGCTGTTGTTTCCCAAGTCGATGTTGGTCCTTCTTCTTCATCGCTCGTGAGTCAATCTAGCACCGATGCTAAGATTGATAAACTCATGAAGCTATTCAAGCTTTGGTTCTCTCCAACCAAAAGAAAGTTTCTTTCCACAAACTTCACCTCCTGCTTGAAGTTAAGAAAGTGGAAGTCATGTTACTTGTGGTGGCCCCATGCTTATTATAACTGTATGGCCACCGATGGTAACCCGTTTGAAGCTAATCTTGTGGTGGATTTCTAATCAAGGAGGCAACCAATATCGTGCTCCTATAGACCAACCACCGTCCTAACCACTACCTGGACCTCCGGTTTCAATCAAAACCGTAATCAAAATCAAAATAGACCAAACCAAGGTTTCCAAAACCAAGGTAATTTCATTCAAACAACGGTTTTCAAAATCGTAATCAAAATTTCCAACACCAAGGAAATTTCAATAGAAACCAGTCGTGGAAATTTCAACCTGTGGTATTTTCATGGTAACAATCAAGGAAATTTTGAATCGTGGCCTAATCCTAACAATAGAGGCCGAATTTTCCATGCAACTCGAGCCATTGTTCCAACTGGACCATCATCGATGAGTTGTTGAAACAATTCATGAAATCGAAGAGGAAATGAATCGGTTGTTGGTAAGCGGTTTCGACATCAAGAAGTCTTTAAATGATCAACCCCGGGCTCGTGTACTCAACCTAGCAACATGATCGCTAATCAGAGGGCGATGCAAAGGCGATCACAACCGTAGTGGTTCTTCATATCTTTGGACCCGCTATTCCTACTACCTCTTCTTCTTCTCTCCGAAGGTAGTGGAGAGCGAACTGAGGCGACAAAGGACAAGAAGTCTTTAAATGAATCGGTTGTTGGTAAGCGGTTTCGACATCAAGAAGTCTTTAAATGATCAACCCTCGGGCTCGGTACTCAACCTAGCAACATGATCGCTAATCCGAGGGGCGATGCAAAGCGATCACAACCGAAGTGGTTCTTCATATCTTGGACCCGCTATTCCTACTACCTCTTCTTCTCTCTCCGAAGGTAGTGGAGAGCGAACACGAGGCGACAAAGGACAAGGAACTTCCTACTAATAACGGAAGTACCGGCAATGTCCATCCTCGGGTTGTCCGAAACCCAATACCAAACACGAGTTGTTTTGAACCTCCGGTTGGTAACCCTAAATCAAAACTTCTATTCCTTATCCTCACGTTTACATGAGCAAAAGCTCATGAGAAAGCTAGTCATCAAATGGAAAAATTCTTTCAAATTTTCCAAGAGCTACATTTTGACATAAGCTTCATGGATGCCATCATGTTGATGCCCAAGTTTGCATCTACTCGAAACACATGTTGAGCAACAAGGAAAAGTCGTTTGAAATGGCTAAAACTCCTTTGAATGAAACTGCCGTGATCCTTTAAAGAAGCTTCCGAGAAGCTAGGAGATCCCGGAAAATTTCTTCTTCCTTGTGTTTTTCCCGGATGATTGAATGCTTTGCCCTTGCCGATCTTGGTGCAAGCATCAATCGATGTCAGATTCGATATGGAAGAAACTTTCTCTTAGGAACTTATTCCTACCGCATGACTCTTGAGCTTGCGGATCGTTCTATATCGCGTCCTCTTGGCATCGCCGAGGATGTATTCGTGAAAGTAGGAAAGTTCCATTTTCCGATCGATTTTGTGGTTGTTGATTTCGATGTCGATCATCGGGTTCCTCTCATTGTTGACGAGGATTCACGAGAGCGGGCCGTGCTCTTATTGATGTATTCGAGCAAGAAATCACTTTACATGTGGGTAATGAAGTCATACCTTTAACCTCGATCAAACTTGAGGTACTCCTCAAATTATGAATCTTGAATCGCTTAATCGAGTCGATTTAATTGATATTGCTTGAGGAGTACTCTCGAGAGTTTCTTGGTTATCTTCATAATTACGCGAGTGGGATTCCACCACATCTTCTCAACCTATCATTGCTAACTCTTCCCCTCTCTCACTCCGTTTGAGGAGGTGACTTCCTCCGGAAGAGATCGATGAATTTCTTGTTATCGATGACTCAATTCCGCTGGAATTGATGGTGTTTATGATTCGGAGGGGATATTCTTTATCTTGAGCAATTGCTAAATGAAGATCCATTACCTTCACTCCTCCGAAAGAGATCACGATTGAGGAAATCAAATCAAGACAAACTTCTCTCAAGAATTTCTCGAGGTTGAACTTAAGGACCTACCTCCTCATCTCGAGTATGCATTCTTGGAGGTGATGATAAATTACCCGTCATAATTGCTAAGGATTTAAGCGAGGAGGAGAAAATTGCTCTCATAAAGGTCTTGAAGTCACACAAGCAAGCAATTGCTTGGAAACTCTCCGATATTAAGGGTATCAACCCCGAGTTTTGTACTCACAAAATCTTAATGGAGGATGACTTCAAACCAAAGAATTCAACATCGAGAGAAGGGTGAATCCTAAGATTCACGAGGTTATCAAACAAGAGGTTCTCAAACTTCTTGATGCGGTTTAATTTACCCAATCTCGATAGTCCTTGGGTTAGCCCAATTCATTGCGTTCCAAAAAGGGTGGCATTATCGTTGTCACAATGAAGAAAACGAGTTAATTCCAACTCGATTGGTTACGGGATGGCGTGTGTATTGACTATCGCAAGTTAAGCGAAGCCACCCGTAAGACCATTTTCCTCTACCCTTCATGGACCGGATGCTTGAGAGATTAGCGAGGAACGAATACTATTGTTTCCTTGATGGTTTCTCGGGTTACTTTCAGATCCCCATTGATCCATTGGATCAAGAGAAACCACATTCACCGCCCATACGGGACGTTTGCCTATAGACGTATGCCTTTTGGCTTATGTAATGCTCACAGCACGTTCCAACGATGTATGATGGCAATTTTCCACGACATGATCGGGGAAACAATGGAGGTGTTTATGGATGACTTCTCGGTCATTGGGGACTCGTTTCATACATGTCTCTCCCACTTAGACAAAATGCTAAAACGGTGTAAAGACACCAATCTATGTCTAAACTGGGAGAAAAGCCACTTTATGGTCAAAGAAGGCATAGTCCTTGGCCATAAGATTTCAAAAAACGGGATTGAGGTAGATAGAGCAAAAGTTGATGTTATTGCTAAATTACCTCATTCTACTACCGTCAAAGGTATTAGGAGTTTTCTAGGTCATGTCGGGTTTTATCGTAGATTCATACAAGATTTCTCTAAAATCGCTCGGCCTATGACCCATCTTCTCGAAAAAGATGCTCCTTTTATCTTTTCTCCCGAGTGCATCAAGCTTTTGAAACACTTAAGAAAAACTACGGAAGCACCCATTCTAGTTGCCCCGATTGGGATTTACCCTTTGAGCTCATGTGCGATGCAAGTGATTTTGCTATCGGTGCGCTTTGGGGCAACGCAAAACCAAGCATTTTCAGCTATCCATTACGCAAGCAAAACTATGGTGAAGCTCGGACCCATTACACCACTACGAGAAAAGAATTATTAGTGGTGTATGAGTTTGAAAAGTTTCGCCATACCTTATCTTGACCAAATGCGTGGTGTATACGGATCACCGGCTCTCAAATATCTTGTTAGTGCAAATATTACGATATTTAATCTATACAGTCTCGTTTGTTTTGATTGATGACAAACATGTAACTTGTAATACATAACGTAAAATGTACAAGTTACTTGTAATCACACTTTGTCTCAACATACATTCAACACCTCTCGATGTCTCAAGTCCTTTTATGTTACAACACAGGTTCGTACATGTTTGTTATGTGGCATTATGATCAAACCCATTAACAAATCATTTAGAATGTTTAAAATACATTTAGAGTCACTAAGTATTTTAATAGGTTAACCATTCTATTTCGAACCTCATTTTACATTTTGCATTCGCAAGTATTTCAAAAGGTAACTAGACATTTTGTTAACTAGTTACATAATACATTTTACAAGTTTACCTTGATAAACCTTTTAATCTAAAAATGGAAATACATGTTACATCATGTCATGCATCATCTTTGAAATCCTTGGAAGATCACTTGAATATTTTGGTTAGATTGACACTCAATAAATCAAATGTGATCTTAGTAAGATTTGGTAATATCTTGCAAAGATTTGAAGCAAGATTTTTTAGATTTTATGTCAGGCACCCACGGTACCAAATTTTATAAAGGACGGAACCCTTTTAAGGGGTCCGTGGTCCGTGGACGCTCCTGTCCACTTTTGGCTATAAATAGAAGCCCATTGTTTTCCCATTTCTTCACCACTTAAAATCACATCTTCTCCACCTTCTTGCATACATTTAGATCAATCATTAACAATGTAATAACATACATTAAACACCCTAATGATCATGATCATAATGCTTCTAACATTCATCTTTGTTGTAAGCATACTCTTTGATCAACCAAGGAAAGTTTGGAGATTTAGCCATCCCCACTCACCACAAGCTGAAGATCTATCACAACAAGTTTAGGGAACTTGTGATCTTCATCATGAAGACTTCCTATCAATGGAAGTTCATTTAGAAGTAGTTATTCATATCCATTAGACATTTGTGTCATGGATCATTAGTGTAAACATCATTGCATCATAACAACACTTTCACCAAACTAGATTAGATGGTTTATGTGTTTGTGCCATAAAACACAAGGTTTGTTATGTTGGGCCATAAAACATATTAGGAGTGGTTGTACCCTTGTAAAAGAACTCGACATCTAGCTTAGTGTCGGAAATATTGTATAGGCGACGTTAGGTTGGTTCTACCTCGAACTAGAACCCGGTATTTAGCTTTGTACCGAAAAAAGTGTAGCGGCGATTGTAAGGTTTTCTCCGCCAAGAAGGGAGCTTGTTGATTTAGTGAAGTAACTCTCGAGTTGGGTACTCGGGGAGTGGATTAGGGCGGAAAGGAGATCCGTGACCGAACCACTATAAATCATCGTGTTCGGTTTGCACTTTCCTTTCTTTATCTCTTTACTTTTATACTTGAACTATACTATTGTTTGTGATGTGGTTTGATGTTCATGATTGTGTGACAACTTGGTTTACCATGCTTTATATTAGTCACAAACAATAATTGGTACTTTCATATTATAACAAGCTTCATAAGCGATTTGATACTAAAGATCTAAAGTTTTTAAACGGTAACGTATTCACCCCCCTACGCTTCCACAATTGGTACCAGAGCCACATAGCTCTTATTTTCAAAACAAATGGTTTTAAAATAGAGTACGATCCATGTATCAAATTACCATTGAAGCGAAAAATAATATGAAAATGATTTCTTGTTATACTTAGAAATTTTGTTGTTAAATGTAACTTTGTATACAAGCTTGAAGGTTTTCTTGAAAAATAAAATAAAAGTTTGTTGAAAGAACTAGTAAGTATTGTATTGTGTGCTCATAGAAAATTTACTAAGAAATATGATTTTAAAGGAGTGTTTGGGATAACTATAAATCTAGTTGAAAATCACCTCAGTAAATGTTTAAGATAAGTTACATAAGTAGATATGTTGTTAAATATGTGTATTATATGTTTACTATGAAATCCAAGAAGTCACACACGTTTTCTATGTCTAATACTAGTTTTGGTGAATCATCTCGAGAGGACCACGGCACCAAATCTTATAAAGGCGGATCCTTTTATTTGGTTCCGTGGAATCTGTCTCGCACAATATGCGCTTTTTGGGCAACTTCAAAAATCATAACTAATTAACCGTAAGTCCGCATTTAGTCGAGCCACCTATCATTTTAAATGGAATTGAGTCTACTTTTACTTAAAATACTTTCATGGCCTGAGTCTAATTTTAAAAGTAAAATAGACCAAATACTCTGTATGTCTAAAATATTAAGTTTCGCTTTAACATAAAACTCAAATTTTGAATCAAACAATTTAAGTTGGTATTCTTAGAACTTTGATACAACTTCTTTTGAAACTAATTAATTTGGTAATATGTTTAAAGGAAACTAATCAAGCTTGGTATACATCGTCATATTTAAACGCTAAATGACGAAAAGTGTTTGTCTTGTCACACTGTGCTTAATGACCACTTGTTTATGTTGTTTGCATATATGTTGCTTGCTTATTTTCAAATTATTGTTTTCACTTGTTTGTTTGCATAATATAACTATCAATCTTGCCATGTTATTTATTCACTTGCTTGACGATTTCTTGTTTATGCACAATAGGATATTTGCTAGATTTTGTGTACTAAGTTGGAAAATTGTTTTACCATCACTTATAGACTTAGATCACTTCTTATGCATAGGTTATAATAACATCTCACATAACTTATGAAATGTCATAACTCACTTAGCAAAGAGTACTAAGTAAATTAGTCAAGTACTTTGAAAAAATGGAGGTTTTTAGAGAGTGTTTGGTATAAGGACAAAAACAATGTTATATGATGTAATTTATTTGTTTTTTCTTTGTAGGATGATAATATGACTTAAAACAATATTGTATGCTAACCAGTTTATGCAGGGGGATAGCACAAGTGTGTTATCAAATTTTACCCATTTTCACCTTCATGTGAAAATCGTTAGCCCTTGGTCAAAGTCTATGCTCCACTATGTTTGTATATGTGATATCAACTTTTCTTAACTAGAAATAATTAATGTCACATGTTTTAAGCAAAGTTCGTGTTTTGGAAAGTCCCGATACCTAAAAAATGGGTCTCATTAAGATTTCGGTCTCCACGGACCAGACGGTACCATTAATTTGGTTCCGTCAGTTATGGATTTTGGTACCGCCATACCAGTGTACAGGCGGACCAGGCGGCACCAATTTAAAGGTTCCGCATGTGTAAAGAAATGGTGCCGTGAATCCTACAGGTAAGTTGTTGAATTTTACTAAATCCCGCGATCTAATTTACCAAATTTTGTTTCTAGGATAGTTGTTAATGCTTATCTTTCACACCTCACTCAACACATCCTCAATGGATTAACTTAGGATGTTTGACATGATCTTAGACACTTCCATCTCATTAGAAACTACCATCTTTGTATGGATTAAGATCAAATCCATGAATCCTTAGTTCCATAAATCGACACATTCAAGATGATCATTTTCACACCTTCACTGTTACTTTTCCTCAAGCTTAGCATTTCTTAAATCAAAGACAAAATGACTAAATCCTTAACCTCAAATAAGCCACTTAAGAAAACCACTAGGATTAGCATTCGATCTTGTTGCTTCATTAACTTGAGCTCTTCATCGTCATACTCATTACCTCTCAACATCTCATCACCCATTCAAGATGTGAACTTTCTAAACTTGAGTACTCCAAAATCACCCACCATCATCCAAAACAAATTACTACTAAAGTCTCCAAAGCTTGTACCTATCAAACTTTGTGCAACACCACCAACATCTCCTCACCCGTTATGGATGACTTAGATGACTTACCGAAACTAATAAACTGGACTCATTATTTGCAAAGATATCATACAAAGTATAACATATGACTATAGATATTGTTTTGTATCTACATGTATTGCCTCACCGTTAACATGAAAATAATGTGTCATCCTTCAAGACGATAAGTATTTACATCGAGTCATAACTCACACATATGTTAAATACATATTATCAAGTCTTGTTATCCTTGAGTTCAATCTAAGCTTTATAATCTCAACAAATTAGGATTGACAACTTAAGTATTTCATCCAAATATTCAAGTATATGCGACTTACGATTGTAGTCATTAAAAGTCATATCCGAAAATCAACACCCAAGTATTTTAACAACACATGTTGAAACACTTATCCAAAACAAACAACCCACGGTGCCACTTATCCTTCTTTGACACCTATTATCCTCTTCCATCTTTTGGCACCATTAACCGTATTGCTCATAAACTTCCGAGAGTATACTTTAAATCAAACGTGCCTTTCAAGGTGAACCTATACCTCACCCCTAAGCTTCATAAACATAACCAAAACTTCAAGCACTTCACCCACTAGTTGTAGCAACCAATGAACCATAAGAATTAGTATCCGTATTTTTGTGTTCAACATCTATGGACAAATATTCAACCTAAGTACTCCCATAGCACAACAAACCCCTACATCACCACATCCTTATTTAGACACTAGAGACCGCCACCTAGATCAACCAATCCACCATCCTTACCATCATTTGAATTTTTGAGTGTATTGCTCAAAAAGCCCTTGTGTCCAACACTTGTACTGAATCAAATGCACGTTTGAACAAACTCAAACATCCTTTCCAACATATAAGGACTTAGATAATTCATTATGGCTAGAACCTCAACTATCAAATAAGCATGGTGCTCTTGGCAACTGTTGTCAATTTCCACTAGGTATAAGTAGTATTACCTTCACAAATTATCAAAGTATTAGTAATACTTCGTCGTTAAACTTCTACATAAATTTCGTTAAACCTCAAATCAACATTTTAACAACATATGTTAAATGCAATCTCAAAGCCAACATCATACACCCCAAGCAACAATGACTTCGAGGAGTATACATAAGAAACTCGAGTGAATTCCTCTTGTCATCATCTAGTGAATATAATCTTGAGACCAAGTTTATTTAGATGGGACTATCCGATTCAAACACTTTGGCTTCATATCTTCATTTAGGAAAACATGATGTTTTAAAGAACATTATGACTAAGATTCATGCGTTAAGATTTCATATTGTTAAAAGGATATTGTATATCCTATGCATCATTCTTGCAACATAAATAGTTGTGTTACAAGAGATTTCATGACACCTCATTGGCTAAATGATCTTGAAACAAACATCTACAAGTTCTATGAACTAGCATATCCAATTCATCTTGTCATACTTGTTTTCATAAGCATGATAACTTTATCCCATGGGATAATCTCATTTGTTGAAAGATACTATTTGTATCTATTTCCTTTCAAGCGTACATCATAACCTAACCTTGCTCAAACCGAGTGCACATCCAAGGTTAAAACTACATATCTTTAGAGCATACACAAGATCTATTGAAGTTGGTAACCTCACTTAGATTATTGTTAAATAAAATACCAAAGAGCTTTCTTGAGAACGTTCTTAGTTTAACATATTCTCTAGTCTTAGATAATCAAATCACTTTTAAAGTATACACTTCAACGTAAAAGATGTCATCCATTAGATCATACAATTAGCTATGTAATTTGAGCAACCTTAGATTCTAAACATAAGATTAAAACATATTGTTTATCAATACACCATTGTTAAAATTCATGTGTATAACATGACATCTTCATCACCTTAGTTATATTGCATATTAGTTAAGTCACAATAATCCAAGTATTGGTAAACTATCATCTTTTATGCACTTTAATATGCAAAAGTAGGAGTTCCCATCTTTCTAACATGAGAATGACTACTGGAGAACCTATTGCACTAGAAACTCAATTTGACCTAACGGTTGAATTGCTTCCTGAAGAGAAGTTGGGTATGTGGAATCACCTGTAAAAATGGTCGTGTTTAGCCTTAATTGAGCACCACTAGTAATAGTCTCATATTCATTCTCCAACTTGAAAAAATCTGTTTTCCTATACTTGCCTAAAGTAAGTGTTAAAACATTGATAGTTTGCCTCGCCTAAGGAATACTAATCAAACAAGTAGTATATATGACTTTTCTTTTAAAACCACTTGCATTGCACTTACATGTTCTTGTTTGATACGATAAGTTGATTTGACATTATCTTAGTGTTTGATAACTAGTCAAATGTGTAAACCTTAGTAAAACCACTTGCATTGCACTTACATGTGTTGATTACATGTTCTTGTTTAATACGATAAGTTGATTTGACATTATCTTAGTGTTTGATAACTAGTCGAATGTGTAAACCTTAGTACGGTTTTATCTTTATAATGCTTGTATTCTTGTTTCATGCTACTAAACGTTTAAACCTAAAACTTTATTTGCATGATACTTACTTTTGAATTAATTTTAGCATGATTAACATGTTACTTATGAAATCATAATATGTCATTTTGATACGTGATAATTACGATATGATAAGTTTGTGTTTGAAAGCTATTAGTTGGCATTCATTATATCTATGTGTAGTACGATCCAAATGATACATGCTCCAAATTGTTATGTCTTAAACATGGCTTGCATGAATCTTTCATCTTGTTTCTTTTGCTTCTTGTCACACTATTTGTTTGCTACATATGCACATATAATATGTCAAAATGCTTTTGGTATGACAAACTTTTAGAAGCCTTTTTATCTTACAAATTAATCACATAGATTGTTGTGTTAATTTACAAGCCAAGTATGCTTAAGCTGTCTAAGTCTAACGACAAAACAATCTCAAAATGAAATGTCTTGAATAAAGTTGTATTCTTGCATAATATGATTGTCTTGATGCTATCTTGTATGGTGATTTCTTGTCTACTAAAGTGCAATGTGTTTTTGCATATATAATATGTTATCATTTGATTTCTATCATGTTAACATCTTTTTGTCACTAACAAATTTATTTTGTAGGTTGATAACAAATTATTTGTTATCTCAATTGATTCTAACTTTTATATGATTATTTTGCATAATCCCTTTTATTGCTACGTAGATTAGACTATGCTTTATGGGACCCCTACACTTGCATATAGTTTAAAAGCATATAGAATTAAGTTCTAGAGGGTTGGCTTTGCATTTTTGTCTTTCAACCGACCTCTTTCCAAATCTCATTTTTGCTTTCGCTTTCCAAAAATCATCTCCATCATTATTTAGTTATAACAATATTCTAATCCTATTCACTTCCTATTAGGAAACCACATGCCTCATCATACGATCATCTCGTATTAATCGAGAAGAGGTACGTGACTTTAAGGATGAAGTTCATTGTATGCTAACCATCATCCAGAAAAACATCACTAAGCTCACCTCTTTCGTTAACTCGAATAACCTCCTAAACACTTTGTTGTCATTCCTTATTTGATACATTACACATTATGTTGGATGTCCACCAATTAAGGGGGAGAGAAATCCATTCACATAATTGTCTTTTGTCAAATTTTATGTCTCTTAGACTCTAAAATACCAACACATAGGCAAACACAACTTAGCTAAAACCGGTTCACGAAACCACAACTAGTTCAACCTTTTTCACCTTATATCATAAGTTTGCACCAATACCCCATCAAGTGAAAAACACATCATGTATTTTACAAACTTCTTCATCTCCACAATCAACGAATCTAGGATTTTCCTTAAACAGCACCATACAACTTCACTATCTAGAACACCATCATAGGATCTTATCCTTTCTCGCTAACATATATCATGCATGTCATTGTCGGTGCAAACGATATATTAATCAAAACACCATCTCCAACACGTTGGTCCATCCAACCCTCACTCATATGATGTCATTCTCATCCTCATTTAGGTACTCATTATTAGTATTTTCCATATTGTCTTCACTTCTTTTCAAAGTGATAATCATCCATGTCGGTCAAAACCATGCTAATACTACCTTTCCCATTGTCACCTAGAATAGGTCATTTTATAATTCGTGTCAATCAATGAACGAATTTATCTTCATCACTTTTATATCTTTTGGTATCTTCATTATAATATTCTTAGATAGAACGCATTATTGATTACTCTTGGGTTGAAGCATATGAGAACTTGCTCAAAACAATAGATTGTTAGCACCAATAAATCATTCAAATCATAACCCTTATGCATCATTGAAATGCAATGTCCATTCACATTTTTTTTCTCTTAGCTTTGGTCACTTGACATGACGAAAGGATTGCATGAGTCAATATTTTTTTATTTTGCTATTCATACGAGTTTCTTACTCCTTAATAGCTTCCTACCTAATCACCACCACCTTCCATCACCACTTTCACTAATCATCACCACCATGGATTAGCGAAAACTTGCTTTTGTAAATGTCAAGTCATCTACCATCACCACATGAATCCTACTAGTAAACCGACACCAACACTAGCACCACTAGTGGCACACCCTTGGAAGACTTCATATCTTCTTTCTAGGAATTATTTTGTAGGCTTTTATCATATTATATTCTCACTTTTCTTATGATTGTAATTAGTAGACTACACTTCATGAGATCTTTGATTATATCATTTATCACATATATACATCTTATTTTTCGTTGTGAAAAAGATGAAATATATTGCACTAGTTTTTTTTATTGTAGGTTCATCATCATATACACTAGATTGTATATAACTTACTCATCTAAGGATGAAGTTTGCATCAATTATTTTTCTTATTTTAGGTGCTTCTTGACATCCTAGAACAAGGAGGAATATTCTTTACACTTGGTTGTATATGACATATTTGTCTAAAGACAAAGCTTCTATTATACTAATATTTATTTTGAAGGTTCATCTTGACGCCCTAGAGTAAGGGGAGCTTCCGTCAAGAATTTACTGAATGCATCTTATACACACTTTGTTGTATAACACTTACTCGTCCAATGACGAATATAGTTTTGCACTAATATTTGTTTTGTAGGTTTTTAATCATACCCTGACACCTCAAACAAGGGGAGCAACCTTCAGGGGAGCATGCACATTTAGCATCATTCTCACTTTTCAAACAAGCATTTGTGCTTGATAAAAGTGGAGAAAATAGGCTAACATTGCTATGCATTTTTTTTTTTCATATATTTCTCATAATTTTTGTTGCATAAAACGAATCTTGATGTAGGTTAAGCCTCTTCATTTGATCCATGGATCCGCTACCAAACAAGGGACGGATTGAAGTGGACGGTTTAACTTCACTAGGGATGATGCAAGCTCGCCTTTTTGGGGAGAAATTAAGTTAAACTCCAAGGACACGCCCTTTTTGTTTCGACCAAAGGGGGAGAAGAGTGTAAACGGAGAAGGTAATGTAAAGGTAGTAAGGATACAAGTAACCTTTTACATTTTACTTTCTATTACGTGTACATATATTTGTCATCATCAAAAGGGGAGATTGTTAGTGCAAATATTACGATATTTAATCTATACGCCTCGTTTGTTTTGATTGATGACAAACATGTAACTTGTAATACATAACGAAATGTACAAGTTACTTGTAATCACACTTTGTCTCAACATACATTCAACACCTCTCGATGTCTCAAGTCCTCGTATGTTACAACACGTGTTCGTATATGTTTGTTATGTGGCATTATGATCAAACCCATTAACAAATCATTTAGAATGTTTAAAATACATTTAGAGTCACTAAGTATTTTAATAGGTTAACCATTCTATTTCGAACCTCATTTTACATTTGCATTCGCAAGTATTTCAAAAGGTAACTAGACATTTTGTTAACTAGTTACATAATACATTTTACAAGTTTACCTTGATAAACCTTTTAATCTAAAATGGAAATACATGTTACATCATGTCATGCATCATCTTTGAAATCCTTGGAAGATCACTTGAATATTTTGGTTAGATTGACACTCAATAAATCAAATGTGATCTTAGTAAGATTTGGTAATATCTTGCAAAGATTTGAAGAAAGATTTTTAGATTTTATGTCGTGCACCCACGGTACCAAATTTTATAAAGGACGGAACCCTTTTAAGGGTCCGTGGTCCGTGGACGCCCTCGTCCACTTTTGGCTATAAATAGAAGCCCATTGTTTTCCCATTTCTTCACCACTTAAAATCACATCTTCTCCACCTTCTTGCATACATTTAGATCAATCATTAACAATGTAATAACATACATTAAACACCCTAATGATCATGATCATAATGCTTCTAACATTCATCTTTGTTGTAAGCATACTCTTTGATCAACCAAGGAAAGTTTGGAGATTTAGCCATCCCCACTCACCACAAGCTGAAGATCTATCACAACAAGTTTAGGGAACTTGTGATCTTCATCATGAAGACTTCCTATCAATGGAAGTTCATTTAGAAGTAGTTATTCATATCCATTAGATATTTGTGTCATGGATCATTAGTGTAAACATCATTGCATCATAACAACACTTTCACCAAACTAGATTAGATGGTTTATGTGTTTGTGCCATAAAACACAAGGTTTGTTATGTTGGGCCATAAAACATATTGGGAGTGGTTGTACCCTTGTAAAAGAACTCGACATCTAGCTTAGTGTCGGAAATATTGTATAGGCGACGTTAGGTTGGTTCTACCTCGAACTAGAACCCGGTATTTAGCTTTGTCCGGAAAAAGTGTAGCGAAGATTGTAAGGTTTTCTCCGCCAAGAAGGGAGCTTGTTGATTTAGTGAAGTAACTCTCGAGTTGGGTACTCGGGGGTGGATTAGAGGCGAAAGGAGATCCGTGACCGAACCACTATAAATCATCGTGTTCGGTTTGCACTTTCCTTTCTTTATCTCTTTACTTTTATACTTGAACTATACTATTGTTTGTGATGTGGTTTGATGTTCATGATTGTGTGACAACTTGGTTTACCATGCTTTATATTAGTCACAAACAATAATTGGTACTTTCATATTATAACAAGCTTCATAAGCGATTTGATACTAAAGATCTAAAGTTTTTAAACGGTAACGATATTCACCCCCCCACGTTTCCACAAATCTCTTTGCAAAACAAGATGCAAAGCCGAGATTGCTCGTTGGGTTCTCCTCCTACAAGAATTTGATATCATTATTCGTGATAAAAAGGAGCCGAGAACCTAGTCACGATCATCTGTCGATTAGAGAACCTCACCAGGATGTGTTCGAGAAAAGGAAATAAATGAAACATTTCCTCTCGAAACACTCAATGTGGTTTCTTTTCGTGGAGACTCTTCTACTTCATGGTTTGTCGACTTTGCAAATTACCATGCGGGTAACTTTGTGGTGAAAGGATGTCGTCCCAACGGAAAAATAAATTCTTTAAAGATGTGAAACATTATTTCGGGACGACCCTACTTGTTTAAAATTTGTGCGGATCAAGTCATCCGGCGATGTGTGTATGGTCGGGAAGCCATTGACATTCTCAAGGCTTGCCATTCGGACCTCTTGGGGACATCATAGCCCCAACTACACCGCCAAGAATGTGTTTGATTCCGGATTCTATTGGCCCATTAATCTACAAGGATGCCCATGAATTTGTCAAAACACGCGACGCTTGTCAACGTCACGGAATATCTCATGAAAGGAATGAAATGCCGAAACGCCATTCAAGTGTGTGAGATTTTTGACATATGGGCATTGACTTTATGGGCCATTTCCTTCTTCTCGGTAATAAGTACATACTGTGGCGTTGACTACTTGTCAAAATGGGTTGAAGCAAAAGCTTTACCCACCAACGATGCCCGAGTTGTTGTGAAATTCTTGAAATCTCTATTTGCTAGGTTTGGAACTCCACGAGCCATAATCGGTGATCGTGGTACGCATTTCTGCAATGACCAATTTGAAAGAGTCATGCAAAGTATGGTGTAACTCACCGTTTATCTATCGCGTACCACCCACAAACAAGTGGGCAAGTGGAAGTTTCTAACCGGGGATAAAAAGAATTCTTGAGAGGACGGTTGGTGAAAACCGTGCCTCTTGGTCGGATAAGTTAGATGGCGCTCACTGGGCCTTCCGTGCGACTTACAAAACACCCATCGGGTGCACTCCATACAAGCTAGTGTACGGAAGGCATGTCATCTGCCGGTTGAGCTCGAGCACAAGGCATACTTGGGCCTCACATGCCAACTTTGATATTCAGACGGGTGATCACCGGAAGGTTCAAATGAATGAATTAAGTGAACTCCGTGATCAAGCATACGAGAACTCTTTGATCTATAAACAAAAGACAAAGAAGATTCATGACTCAAAATCAAAACCGCGTTTTCAACGTCGGTGATCGAGTCCTTCTTTTCAATTCAAGATTGAAGATTTTCTCGAAAATTAAAATCCCGCTGATGCGGACCATTTACCATTGCTACGGTTTATCCTTATGGTACCATTGAGTTATCTCAACCCGATGGTCCAAACTTTAAAGTGAATGGTCATCGGTTAAAGCATTACTTTGGAGAGGACATTCCCCCGTGGTTGTCCGGACTTACAAACTTTCCCCATGAACCAATGAATGCGGGGATCGAGTCAAGCTAGCGACTCGGTAATCAAAAATAGCATGCCATATGGGTTTCACCCATATTTCGACTTCTTTCTATCTTTCTACCACCCTAGTGTGGGGGTTGCCCACATGTTGTGTATATAAGTGTCTCTAAAAAAAAAAAAAAAAAAAAAAAAAAAAAATCTTTCTAAATAATGGCGTAGTATTTCCCTTTTACGTTCTCGGTTTCGGCATAACTTGTTGCATACTTTGAATATTGAGGGCAATATTCATTTCTAAGTGTGGAAATTCTCACGAATCTTATTATGTAATTATACCACCTAATTCCGCTTTTGGCCAAATTTTTTTTGGAGTAAGTGTTTTGACTTACTCATATGGTTATCGATCCTTGTCTAATAAACAAAAGGATTGGCTAATCCAGAGCAAACGGATCTTGGTAAAGATATCTCAAACCGTTACGACTTGCAATTTGCCCAAAATTGTATGGTATTCATTCACCATATCTTTAATTAGTGAAGAGTTGGCTAGCCTTGAGGTTATGGCTTGTGGTAAAGGCGATGGAAAACCATAATTGGTAATCACTCACCAAAGATAATATTGATAATTTATCTAAGAGTTGGCTAGTCCGAGCAAACGGCTTCGGTAAAGACAAATCAAATCCGTTGGAAGCGGTGGTTTGCTCAAAATCACATGGTTATCGGTGTACCATGGTTCTTACTTGAACTGAAACATTTAGCTACTCCGAAGTAATGGCTTTTGGTAAAGAGATTCAAATCCATTAAGTTTTTCTCAAAATATTGCTAGGGACTAGCAATAGTTTAGTGTGGGGATTGATGAGTGTGTAATACTCATCATTTTGGGTCAATCTGAATCGCAAAACGTTTAAAATGCTCAAATGCATCAAAATCTCGAAAATATTCCAAAATTGCATTTTATATGTTTCGGATGCAAAATGTTCAAAATCGATGAAAAATGAGCTAAGTTTGCATAATTGGCGCTTTAGTCCCCAAGTTTCAAAAATTGTCAGAAATAGTCCCTGAGCACATAATTTCAAAAGAAAAATCACCAAAGGTCCTTTTAAAATTCATAAGTTGTCAAAATTAGTCCTTTGGTGAAAAATATCAAAAGTTTTGAGAAATTACAAAATTAGTCCTTCAAGTTTGAAATTTGGCAAAAATGGCCCCTGGAAATTTGAAAATGGCAAGTTTGGTCCTTGTACTTTTTGAGATTGTCACTTTTAGTCCTTGAAACAACTTTTCAGAATTGGCAGAAATGGTCCTTGTATTTTCAGAAATTGCAACATAGGTCCTTGTCATTTAAAACTCTTAATACCCATTTTGGACCCTATCAAATACATGTGACCCTGCTTTTTCCCTTTGGACCCTTTGCCTTTTGACCCCTCCCTTTAATAATATCCCGGTCAATCCTTTGGTCAAACCACCAAACACGCCAAAGTCTTCCTTCTCCAACTGCTACTGCAACACTCTTCCACCCATCCCCTCCTCACCTCCACTCACCCATGTCCCCACCTCAACAAGCCTCCAAGAATCATTTAATGCTTTTCTCATACCTCACTCAACCCCAATGTTAAAATCTAATTTTGGCGCCAAAATCGGTTCAATGGCCAAGATCACTTTTATTAATCCAATGGTCGAGAAACAAGTGGGAATTGGTCGAGATGAGAGAAGATGTTTGGTTTATAAAAGAAAGCAAGAGGAGCAGAGAGGAGGCTAGTAGTTTTAAATTTTTATTAATGTCGTTTTTTATATAAAGTTTTAGTTAAGTTAAAAAACCTGTAATCTTTTGTTGTAATGTACTCATTATAAGTTATTGGATCATTATAAATCATTTTCAAGTGTTAATTCAAGTTGCACTATCAATTTAAGTTGTTGAGTTAACTGTTGAAATTTTCCAATTCAAAGTCTTATACACAAGCTCTTCTTAGCTTATTTATAAGCTCAAACAGGCTTATAAGAGCTTATTATAGCTTTTTATAAGCTTAAATTCCAGTTTCTAGCTAGTTTGGATATTGGTCAAAGAAAGTCAAACTGGGGGCTAAAATGGAAATGAAGATGGAAATGGTTGAAGCAGAAATGGAATTGGGTTGATTTTGAGTAATTGGGTTGGTTTTGGATAAGCTAGTGGGTCACTGGGTTCTGTTGCAAGCCATTGTGGCTAAGGACAGTTTGTAAGTTATTTTAAGGTTTCTTTGCATAATCTTAATTTGTAGTTATAACTGGTTTAAATCTGTTCATTAAGTTGTATTTAAGATATATAGACTTGGTTTGATCAATTATATAAACCGAATCGCTTGTAATCTCACTTTAATTGCAAAACAGTCAAATAAAGGTGTGTTTGGAAGTCTTGATTAACTGCTTTTAGAGGCTAGTTCATTGGTTAAAACTTGTTACTTTAAGTTTTTAAGTTCATTTGAGTTCATATCACCAACATTTTGTGCATACATAAGCCCAAAGTCAACATGATCATTGATCTACCTTAACTGCTTTCATCGTTAAAATTTTAGATAAGCAAAAGCTTATTTTGTGTTCAAAATACTTAGATATAGCTTGCGAGCTTAATTTCATCTATATACATCAATTTCAATCCTTAAATCTAGATCAAAGATCAAGTTAGTCAACTTTCATAATTGCTTAAAAGTCAAATCGCACAAAACTGTTTTGAGTCCAAATGGAGTGAATTTTCATTGGTTCATCTTTAAGCCAATTTAAGTGAAACTTGTTTTGTTTAAAACTTCAACTGGTCTTCTTGCTTATTACCATTTTTACATATTTTTGTGAATTTTTTATAAGCTCCATTTGAGCTTGTCAAATGAGTTTACTTCCTCAGTATAAGCTCGGTTTAAGCGAGCTTGCATGTGTTTTGTCTTGAGATTGCAAAGAGCTCATTTGAGCTTGTTGTTGGCTCTAATTTGGTTCATAAGTAGTTGGCTAGGTCTAGTGTAGGTTCCAAGTTTTTGTTTTGATTTCTAGCTTATTTGAGTGCTTATTTTGTGACTGCAACTTTGTCCCTTAAACTGTTTTTAGCACATTTGATTCAAAACAACCAAATCTGTTGAGCTTGTTGTTTAGAGGTCCAAGCTAGTTGAAACTTGTTTCATGTTAGTAGTTTTAGCATAATATTGCCTCTGTTTCAGTTCGGTGGTCTTTGCTTTTCATTTGGCTTATTCAAGTGCTTATTGTAAGCACTTGCAACAAGATCCATATTCTTGTACACAACCCCTGTTTTTATATTTTCCTAGATTCTAAATATTATTTTAAGCTTATCTTGAATTTTCAGATTTTCTAAGTTTGTTTGCTATTTTTACGCATTTAAATCAATTTTTAGCATTTTTAAATAGCTTTTAATCCAATTAATTAAGAAAAGTTTCAAAAAATAATTTTCAATTTTCTTAAGTTAAGATAAATATAAAAAGCCAAAAAATATTTTCTAGATTTTTCTTAGTTAAATTTGTATTTTAAGTAATTTAAGTAGTTTTAAATAGTTTTAAATCATAAAAATACAAAATAATCGAAAAAATACAAAAATAGTTTTGAAAATTCTCTTTGTTATTTTAGATTTTTCAAGTCAAAATTTTATTTTTCAAGCTTTATTTCATATTTTCTTTCATTTTAGGCTAATATTTAATAGTTAAAATTAGTTTTTAATTAATAATAATTAGATAATTAGTTATAAAAATAATTTTCTTTTTCTAAATATTTTATTTTATCATTAGGTTTTAAAATATCATTTTCATATTTTTAGGATTAATATTGTGTAAGTTTCATTTCATTTTCAGACGTAACGTAGTTTTAAATTCCGCTTTATAAAAACATAAAAACAAAAACATCATTTTGCAAATAGTGATAGCGTTTATTTAATATTTTTATCTTTTAAATTTCCTTTAATTTGCATTTAAGCCTCGTAATTTGTTGGTTTTTTCAGTAGTTATAATCATATCGATCCCTTTATTCGCTCAAATTTCTCGATCATTATACGTTTGGTGATCCATTGCATAGCTCATTGGGACATAACGACCGGGAAACACTATACTCCCGATCTTCATTGAGTTTGTGCTTGAGTTGTTTTAAGTTTCTTACAATTGGCCATTCATGTGGTCACCATGCGTGAAAAACTTGACGGTTTGCATGCATCACATACTAATCAATTTTTAATGTTATACATGAGTCGGGGACTTATTGAAGCGATGAAGGAGGTGATGCCACTAGCCGAACATAGACAATGCGCCGTCACATTTACGAAGGGTTTCAAAACACTTTCTTGGTGTCGAGTTTCGACAACTTTTTGGGCGTCATTCAAAGCTTCTTACCCAACATTACACAACAAGGTCATGGATAAGATCAAAAGAGCAAACCGAAAGCCCATGAGTACTTGTTGAAAAAGATCCAAAACATGGTCAAGGGCTTTTTCAAAGAAGGGTATGTTGTGAGGTCGTGGAAAATGGTTTTAGTGAGTGCTTCAATGCCGTGTTGGTAAGCATAAGACATAAACCAATTATAACTATGTTGGAGTCAATGCGAGTCATTGTAATGGAGAGGATGCATACAATGCGGTCAAGCTAATGGATAAATGGAATAGTGATATTTGCCCAAACATTCGTAGTATCCTAGAACATTCAAGGATCAACAAAGGTACAAAGTTTCATTATCAAAACCTTCAATATTCATGTCACTAACAATATCTAACCGATTTAATATTGGTAGGTTCTCGCATGTAGTCTCTTGTGAGGTAACAACTTTGAAGTCGGGAAAGGATATGAAGCGTTCAAGGTGGACGAGCCAAATCGAACATGCTTTTGCGAATGTGGCAAGTATCGAGTTTTTCTTGCCGCCATGCTATAGCTTGTATTTTCAAACTCCGTAAGATGGTAGAGGAGTATGTGCTCGAATGTTTTAGGAAGGAAAGATACATGTTAACCTATAGTCGATATGAAACCAGTTGGTGGCATAGACTTTTGTCCCGATGTTAGTAATCTTTCTCGGATTTTAGGCCCCATTCCAAAGTCTATGCTGGTAGCCCAAGAGAAAGAGGTTGGGGCTTCCCATGAAAAAATCTACAACTAAGATTAGTCGAAAGGGATAGTGATGACCGCCGAATCTGGGAAACAGACATAATAGAAAGGGTTGCACTAATGCACCAAAACCACCGGTGCCAAAGGAAAAGGGAAGCGGTAGGCCATTTAAGGATAAGAATGTTGAACCTCGGTTGGTTGATGACCAGACATCCCTAGGTTTGTAAACAATGACATTAATGAGTTTGAAATGGGGCTACAAACATTAGAGGGTTTTAGGAGATGGTCGAATGTTTTATTTAGGAAAACAGAGGAAAAAAGAGTGGAAGTTCCAATAGGGGTCACTTGAAGATGAGAGGTGGAAAACCGGAGTGGAAGACTATTACCAGTAGAAAGAGTTGCAAGAATGGGAACTTGGTTGGCTATGGATACTGCGAGTTCGATAGTATTGAGGATCGACAAAATATGCACTCGGGTTTCCTGACATGTAACCGAAACAACAAGAATCAAGCAACCATACCTACTAATCAAACAACCATACCGGTAATTGTAACTTAACTATGTTTACAATTATTGTAACTCTCTTTATACTAACTTGGTTATGAGTCACTGAAGTATACATTTGACTTACACAAGAAATTGACTATGTGTATATGTTGATAGGTACACAAGAATCTCAAGTTGGAGCATCAAATGTAATGGCTAGACCTGTGTTGACTAGAGCTAGGCAACAAGCACAAAGTGAGATAGTGGAAACAAGGAGAATGACAGGAGTTTCAAGGGGTCGAAAAGAAACAAGGGTGGTAAAGGAGCTTGCTCTTGAGGGTGGTGCAACCACTAAGGCATTGGAAGACCGAAAGGGTGCTAAAGGGGTTGCTCGGAGGGTGGAGCAACCACTAAGGTCAGAAGTAGAGCAAGATCTGCTGAAGCTCACCAAATGGAACAACCACGACAAAAACCAAAGGTGCAATGCTACCACCAAGGTTGCCAAGTAAAAGGATCATAAGTAAAAATTGTCTCACCACTAAAGGACCGGGTTCAAGTATGGACAATGAAATAGTCCTAGACTAGATCCTTCTAAATCCTACAAACTATGAATGTATGTATAATTACATAGCCCTATTTTGTTCACTGAAGTGCCTGCTTTTATTAACCACTAAAACTGATATAGTGATGCATTTAGTGCCACTATATGATTGTGTAAGATAGATGATGTAGTCTCTTTGTGATGCCACTCACGTAGCCCTATTTTGTGTCTTGAAGGGCATTGTGCAGACTTTGCATGCCGTGTTCGTTCTAACAATGTATGTCGTTGCGTAAACATTATGTTATGAAAGAACACCAATGGTGTATGCATTTTCGCTTTAGAGATGTTGTACTTAGTATTTATGCGATAATGCGGTTATGAAAGTAGCATGATATATGCGTTTAATGTACGCTTTATGTACATTGCTTGAATGTACATAAACTTCCTTGAATGGGTATGGGTATTGTACAGTTTATGTACATTGCTTGAATGGGTATATACTTTGAATCAATATTGTAGCTTAAATCCAGGCGACATGAAATGGGCAATCTCAGTGAACTTCTCAAATGGCCAATCTCAATAGAATGCACATACAATATGAACATCAAATGGCCAATCCCATTCAATTTATGCACAAAGGCCATTAAGTAATACGCAAACACCATTGAAGTGATACAAAAGTAGTTAACATTTCTTGATGTAGAACATGTCCAAAAGAAAATTACACAAACCCAATAGTTGACAACAAGGTTGACAACAACAACGTTGATGCTAATTCCTAATGTACACAAGTACAACAACAACGAAAATGAATATAACAACCATGAAATGTATACAACCAAGCAAATACATTTCGTACATTTTGGCATTCATCTTTAGGTCCTTCAAGTCTTGGTAAATTTTTTCCATGGGCAACTCATCATGATGGTTGTTTGAAACAAGCTTTTCAGAATCATCTTGGTGGGTTAAAGCGTCAAGGTTGCACTCCAGCTTCTGGTTGTCCTTATGAAGATTGTAAATGAGGTCTTTGTAGTATTCCGATGGCAACTCATCATCAAGGAATCCATAGACCTCACATTTCTTGTCTTTATTCTTTACAAATGCATAAAGAGTTGTAAACATACAAATCAATATAATACGCAAGAAACAAGAAAACTGATACGTTTATTAGAACTTACACGGGTGGGACACGCTTTGAATCTTCTTCCAGGATTCTCACGAGTCCATGAAACCTGTTCATAGATTGGGAACTTACAAATACAATGCGTCATACGAGAAATTTCTTCTTTGGAATATCTCCTTCGAGTATAACGCGAGGTCGACGAAGAGGAGGCCATTTAAGTAACTAAGAGAAGGTGAATTGAACAGGAATGCAAGATTCAGTAACTAATTTAAGTTCATTTAAATTGGGCCATTTTTAGGGTTCTTATGATTTGGGGAGGTTTTTGGAGAGAAGGTGTGTTTGTGTTTCTGAGAAAAAGGATTTTTGGACTTGGTTGTTAAACGTGGAAAGAGATTTAAGTAAAAGAGACAAAATTACGGTGACGCGGAAATCATACGCGGCCAACTTACCGGTTACTTGGCACAAACCGGATGTGTAAGTGAAAATATGCGTATAAAAGACAAAATAGTCGGGTTTGATAGCCAAAACGAGTATTTTTTTTATTTGCTACGTCGAACTGATTTTTGCGACAAGTATGATGCTTTAATAGGTTATTAGCCCTAAAAAATAAACACAACAATTTTGCGTACCCTTTGGCTTGGAGTGGGAGATCATCAACAAGCTCCATCAGCAAGACTCATCAGACAATGTTTAATATCTTTGAGGTCTCCTCGAGGAGATAACGACCCACAAAGGGTTAACTTTGGTATGTGTTAAAACATTTTATGATAAATTATTAAGAGTGAAAAAGTATTTTGATAGAACTTCTTGACTTAGTTAGTAGCAAAAATGTAATGTACACATAAGCTCTATATTTAGGGCTTCTTGGAACATTGTAAAATAAGCTTAACGAAACACCTACTTAAGCTTAATAGCTACAACCGAATATCTACCACAACAAATTTCATACAGCAAAAACAGTTTCACTTATCAATCATAGACACATTAATTAAATAGCTTTATACATTTTTACCAACCAATAAAAATGATTAAATTGGTGACCGCACATGATGTCAAGACTTCTAACTTTTTTCTCTATATTTTCCCTCATCAATAGTTTTTTTGTGTACCAAGAAAATTAGTATTGTTTATTAGGGTTTGTACTCTATTTATGTATTTCTCAGTATTGTGAATGATATGCTAAACATACTACTATCTTACATTATATAGGGAATGGATCTTTAAAAAATATGGTTGATTCAAGATTGTTCTTAAAGTTGTATTAAAAGGTGAGAGGAGAAACATGATTAACTTCCATAACTTATGTACTAAATGTTCCAGTGATCAGGTTGGCACTATAAGTTCCGTTAACTTGATTAGTATTTACGTTTTATCACGTGTAGTGATAAAGTAAACATTTTTTCAATAAATTGCAACAATTAACAAAATGAATTTTCAAATGCTTTCTCTTATTTTGATGTTAACCAATGGACAAATTCTCATCATCTATCTAGTTTGATCTAATGGTGGGGATTAACCCAAGATTTAATATGCCTAAACCGTTCACGCTTTTTTCTCTTTTTGTTTTTTTATACACATTTTTTTCTTTCTTTCTTTCTCTTTTTTTTTTTTTTTTTTTAATTATTCACGCTTTAGTTATAATCACGTTTTTTATTGTTTTTAAAAACGCTTTTTTAATATGTACGTTTTTTTTAAATTCACATTTTTTTATATTCATGTTTTCTTTTATTTGTTTGTTTTTTAATTCGCTTTTTCTTCCCTTTCATACGCCGTCCGCTTCCGTGACGTTTTCATCTAATTTCCGTCCGCTTTCATACGTGTTCGCCCGCTTACGTTTTGTCCGTTTCACATTTTTTGTCCGTTTTCACGTTTTACCGTTTTCTTACGTTTTCATCCGTTATTCATACGTTTCGTCCGTTTTCATACATGTTTTACGTTTTCATACATATTCGTCCGTTTCACGCCATCCGTTATTAAACGTTTCGGCCGTTTAAACGTTTTCATCGTTCGAATATCACAGTGATATTCTCAATATCACAGTGATATTCGAATATCGCAAGTGATATTATGTGATATTCTCGTGATATTCGAATATCACTGTGATATTCTCAATACCACAAATGATTTTTTGAATATCACAAGTGTTTTTCAACTAATATTTTGTAACATGAAAATCACACGTGATATTCATAATATCACACAATGATATCCAGAAAATCACAAGTGATATTCATTATATCACAAAGTGATATTCAGAATATCAATCACAAGTGATATTCAAAAAATAAATAATCACAGGTGATATTCATAATATCACAAAGTGATATTCATAATATCACCAAGTGATATTCATATAATCACAAGTGATTTTCTGAATATCACATAAATCAATGTGATAGTCGAAACGATGAAACGAACGAAAACTAAAGAAATGGACGGCGTGAAAATGGACGGTAATTCAGATGAAAATGGGCGAAACGTATGAAAGAGTAAAACACGTCCGAAAACGAACGAAATGAAAGAAAAATAATGAAAACGGGCGGCGTATGAAGAAGGGTGAAACGGAAGAAAACCGTGAAACGATGAAATGTATGAAAACGTGTGAAATCGAAGAAAAAAAACTAACTAAAAAAAAACGCGAATTTAAAAAAAAAAAAAAAAAAAAAAAACCGTGAATAGAAGAAAAACAAAAGTAAATGTGAATAAAAAGAAAGACAAAAAGACAAAAAAAAAACGTTGATTTAGGTTTATCTACTAAATCTTAGGTTAATCCTCACCGTTAGATCAAACTAGATGGATGGTGAGGATTTGTCCATTGGTAATCATGGATTTATTGGTAAGCAAAATAAAGTGACTCAAATTAACAATTAAGATGATTCACTTTCGAGCTCTAAGCTCTTATGTAATAAATATTGTAGCCGCCATATTGTAGCAAAAATCTGTTAAGATTTAAAAGAATAGAAAATACAAACTCAATTTATGAACTCTCGATGTAAGCTACCAATATCTTCATTTTTGTTACTTAAATTTTGTTATGCATTATAGAAATTTATACTTCAATAATATCTTTACAAGATGGATTATATTTAAAACTAGGACTTCATTATTGGAAATAATTCATGTTTTTCTTTTGTCATGTTCATTTATAATATCCGAAAATAAATGTAACAAAAATTTATCCCAAAACCTCATTCGTACACGGAGATCTAGTACATTAAATATAGAGGTAGACTTGGGTTTGAATCTCAATAAAACCAAAATACGTATGACTTTGAGGGTTTGATTAAATGAATTGTTTATTTATGGCTGTTTAATTCAAAGATCAGCATGTGCATGGAATTTAACCAATTTATATAACCCCATAAACATAATTATAATCATGATCGTACCATTTGGTCAAAGAAAAAAAATTCGTCGAAAAACAAAAAGTACATAAATATGAAAGACCGTATCAACTTAAATTGAATTGGCTCTTACAAATACAATTGCGGTGAAGAGATTATCCAAATGCACAATGCAAATGGAACCAAAACTTACCCAAAAACCAAAGAACTACCTATTGCAACTAGAACAAATACAAACACTCTCCAACTAAAACCTATTGTGAATTCAGAAGCACACTTGCTTAACCCACCAAAACATGACATGAAACACAAGCAATCGCAAAACTTGATTAAGAAAATGTCATCAAAACACTCCAAGTTGTTTATGCAAAACGACTGCTAGCATAACCATAAACTCTTGACAAGAGAAGTTTTAAAGCCATTGCTAACCATTGATTTTCGAACAATCCAAAATATTTAACCCAAATCGCTGTTGTTATTTTTGAATAGTTAGTTAAAAAAAAGCTAGTTATTTAGGCTAAAGAAATTGCAACTTTTCAACTAAATCATTCAACAATGCCTGACTTCCAGATCAAAGTTCGTTAAATTTAAACATGTTTGTAGAAATTTTATTTGATTGCAACTGAATATTTAAAATTGAATTTAATTATAAGTTGAACTAATGACACATTCAATTATGTAGGGATTACAAGTTAAAAATAATATAATTTTCCTGCCGATCAGTTGTAATGCAGGGATTACAAGTTAAAAATAATACAATTATGTAGGGATTACAAGTCAACCCATTTTTATTATGTAATGCAAATAATAATTAAAAAAATAAGAAATAAAAATAAATAAATAAAAAATACTGATCCCAATAATTTTACCTCTTTAATTATCAAGTTTTAATGCCAATAAAAAAAACGCCTTCCGTGGGACTCGAACCCACGACCACGTGGTTAAAAGCCACGCGCTCTACCAACTGAGCTAGAAAGGCATCTTATTACATTTGAACTAGTTACGCTCTTTATCTATGTCTCTAATGCTACGTATTTGACCAAGACCGAGTGCCATAGGGTCGCGCCATAGAGCTATAATAACACACCCAGTGGCTCAAAGTACCGAGTGCTCTTAGTATAAAGGATTCATAGTACTTATGATCGGGCCTAGACTTTCGGACTTTGTGCCTATCTGCCTCCCGGTTCAGATTTAGATAAGGTCGTAAATTCAGCTACAAGTGACTGATCAAAAGCTCTTCATCTATGACTTTGAAACAGTGTATAAGCCACATTAAGATTTTGTTTGTTTTATAGCCGTTTTGCGTCTGAAATCAGTTAGAATGACAAGAGTCGTCTTATGACACACCGTAAGTATAGAAAACAGTATGTGCGCATTCTTGACGATTATCTAATATCTCTTGCATACAGTACTTTTTGATGATTTTTTTTGTTTCTTTGTATACACAAGAGAAAGGAGATGTAATAATTCATGAATGTGAACTACCGACGTGTTTCTTGCAAAATATCTCCATTTGTAGGTCCTAAAAGTACAAATTATGCACCTTTGGCCGCCATATAAATCTATCAAGATAAGGAAGACAACTTTATTTTGCATACACTAATCTAGTTAATGACAGTTTTTAGTCCTTGTCAAACTCAAGTTGATTTACTTAATGATGTTTTTTGGCATAGTTTTAGTCTCAAATTATTCGCGGTCCCGTTCGTTAATTCTATATCCATCTCTCGGTTCCGAAAAAGTTGAAGATGTGACAACGATGGTGTCAACTTGCATGCCTTGTCTACACTTTTGGGAGAAACTCGACATGCCCAGGCCAAATGAACATATTAAATGTGAACTAGGAACATATAATTCATGTACCATTGGAAATATGATCTGGCTTCCATACAATTCAATGTATTACTTGTTGATTCACACTTCACACAATTTCTTTTTAAAGCTTAATGGTTGGTAAGGTGATTTCTAGGTTTCACATTTGATTATTAGCTTTTAGTTAGTGAAGACGAACCACAGAATGGTGACAGACGAAAAGGAATCACATGATAAGGTATTTTTATCATCTCATAAATTGTCTCTATATACACCAATGATTTTTGACAACTAATTCACGTGTAGGACAGTAGTACACTTTTTTTTTTTTTTTAACTTTACACTCCTTTTTATTTAGTTATAGGTCTCACAACTACACAAACCACACCCACAACATACCTTTAGCAAAATGCAACCTTTCACTTGTGCTATGCTATCCCTTTTCGCCATCCTAACTATCTCAATTTCGGCAGCTTCAGACACCGAAACAGATTTCATTAAGGCCTCGTGTGACACGACACATTATCCCGACTTATGCTACAAGACATTGTCACCTTATGCCAACACGGTCCAAAAAAACGCTATGGAACTAGCAAATGCCGCGTTAGTTGTGACTTACAAAAGTGCAAAATCCACTTCAAAAGTCATAAGAGGGTTGTCTAAAGGGCGGGACTTGAGTATGCGCGATGGGGAGGCAGTTGCCGATTGTTTGGAAAATATTAGTGACTCCATAGACGAAATGAAGCAGTCGATGGTGGCGATGAAAGGTTTAGATGGTCCAGATTTTAATGAGAAAATGGGGAATGTGAAGACTTGGGTTAGTGCAGCATTGACAGATGAAAATACATGTATGGATGGATTTGAAGAAAATGATGGCAAGATGAAGGATACTATTAGAGGCTATATAGTGAATGTTGCACAGTTAACTAGCAATGCTTTGGCTCTCATTAGTATGATTTCTTAAGTGTTGTTGATGTTGCACTGTTTTATTGTACGTAATATATTATTTATATGTGTGTGTGGATTAGAAGATATTATTATGTAGATTCCTAGTGTACCTCTTGCTAATTTAGCAAAATAATACAGTATGATATTATTATCTAATATCAAGAGTGATGCTAATTAGATAGCTCGGTGTTAGCGAAACATTCGTCTGCCATTGCACCAACAACGAACCAATAAAGTGTTGTAGTGCACCATGGTTCATGTCATTCGTATGTTATTGGTGCATTTAGTGGGTACAATGGCCGGTGGATATTTTTTTTGAGATATTTTGTGAGACGTACAAAGTATTACTGATATTTTTTGTGGGAAGGATGTTTTAGTTATTGGTGTATTATTAAAAAGGAAATGAGATAGCGTTAAAGTAGCAGACGAATAACGTTCTCCCCACACCTTGCACTCTTAACTTTGTTACTCCAGATGTATATATATGGCACTAGACATGTACTTAACTAGTCCAAGATGGTACATGATGGTTACCAAAAAAGAACTGATTATTAGTGATGTAATGTACCAATGTCTAACATTGAATTTAAATTCAATATGCCCAACAACCAGAGAATCATACACGGACCGTGTACTATGGATTAGACTAGTGGTGGTCTTTTACTATTCTGTTTTTCTCTGACCAATCACTTGGGATGGTTGTAAACTTGGAATTCAGTCTTGCTCACTATCCCAGTCTTGTGAAGACTATTTTTTCGGTATAGATCATTATTAGACTAAAAGTAATAAGATTGAATGGTTCGGTCGGTCTATCCGAACCAAACGCGTCCCCTTTACTACGGAGACCAAATGCAACGCGTCCACCCTCCCCCTCCCCCTCCATTTTGTTTTATTTGGTATGCAAATGGACCGAATGAATTGTTTGGTTTGTGTGTGTGTGTGCGCTTTTTATATTTATTTAATTTTGTGAGTATGTTTTTTGTTGTGAGTGTGGTCTCCATACTACGAGCATTTGGTGTGGTCTTGATGTAGTCTTATTATTACTATTAGTCTTAGAAGGTGAATGTGCAAAAAGGTTTAATATTTATACATATTTCAATATTTTATCAAAAACTTCAAAAATTATACCATTCACATTGTAAAGAATATTGCAACAAAAACTACTTCATGCACATGCTTGTTAAACAAGAAACAATTCAATAAGGATACTTGTAACTTCCTCTTTAAAAGAAAAAACTGTATAACTAGAGTTATATCGATACTAAGCTAGAAACAAACGACGAACATCAGGGACATCTTGTAAAAGTATGGTGAAAAGAAATTATTGTTCAATTTTAGCCTGTTAGGTTTTGATTGATTGTCATTTTGTGATGACATCTTGCCTTGCCTCTTATTAGTCATTACTGTAATTGGATCACTTATGATCCTTTCTTTGTTTTCGCCCAAAAGAATGATGTTCGATACCATTAACAAAGAATTATTGGACTCCAAATATTGATGATAACTTATATAACCCTAAGTAAGTAACCAATATAATCAAAGGAAATATGTTTAGCCCATTACTGGCCCAGCCCAATTTAGTCTTTGGTGATAACTGATAAGCTATAAGCTACTGGTATATAATTGGCCTATATCATATCTTATTATGGTGCATTCATTCGATGCCAAGAGATGCGGCATTTGTCAAGCAGCAATACACGATTAGTCACGTGAGACAAACTGTGGATGTGTTTGACTTTGTTGCATATATAGTTAGATCATCTCCATTCACGTTACTTTGTTTCATATATCCACATGGACCCTATCATTGCCCTACAATAATCCCACATGGCCTGGCTAGAATCACAACTCATCAAATCTTACCCACAATGCATCACATTGGATCCTGGTTTAGAATGTCAATGTTCAAAATTCTTAATTATTTATCTAAGGATAAAGTGATACATATGCTAACATGAAATGGTGATTATAACTACATCAGCTGGATGGGCACATCTACAAAACATTGTAAACATGCAAAGCATATATTTGCTGTAGTTAACTGAAAAAAAAAAACATTAGAAGAAATCAACATAACAATCACACACACGAAATACACATTCCTACTTGTACATAAATAAGAGCATTGTTACGCATTCCTGATAACGACATAATCTTTTGATACGTGAAATTCACTCTTTTTCACTTTCATCTACATCATCAATCAACAAATGTGTCATCTTCTTAAGGTTAGGAGAATAATTAGGCAAAAAAGTTAAGAAAAAATAGCATTTCATCGTAAATAATGTTAGAATTTTGGTGTTTGTGTGACTGGTAATAGTCAAATGATCTAAACATATATTCTGATTTGGGTAGAGATCATTTTTAAATTCAAGATTTCGATTTATATCTACGAATTTCACGTAATTCTCAACTGGATAATTCAAAATTTTGCACTTTTGCTTTTAAGGCACGAGAGAACAAAGCAACACTGAAAATTATTATGCAAGTTATGTTCGGAAAAAATCAAATCTGTTATATTAGCACAACTAAAAGTTGGTCAAATTCAGTTAAAAGTGGTTTATTATCTCCAAAAAGACACAATGGTTGGTAAAAGTTCATATATAAAACAATTAAATATAAAGAACCTCAAATCTCATTCGTCTATTTCCTCCTATAAATTGTTTAGCAACACCCAAAATCCCAAACTCAAACACTAATTATGGATTCCAAATTCTCATAACAATAACCTTATTTCTTACAACACTTGCATCATCCAGAGTTTCATGTACCACAAACGTTACTCAACAAAACACATACTCAACATTCGTAAAACCTCATGCAGCTCAGCTACGTACCCATCCGTCTGCTTGAAATCCCTCCTCCCCTCGCCTCGACCGTCAAGACAAACCCTCTTACACTCGTCAAAGTCGCCCTGTCCACTAGCCTCAGATCCGCCAATGCCACCCTCACAACCGTCTCCCAGTTATCCAAAACTAAAAGGATCACAAAGTTTGAG